>CM019075.1:76021550-76434050 GCA_009667805.1 Leptobrachium leishanense
GGAGGTGAGGTGCCGGAGGGGAGGGGAGGGGAGGTGAGGTGCCGGAGGGGAGGGAGTGAGGTGCCGGAGGGGAGGGGAGGTGAGGTGCGGAGGGGAGGTGAGGTGCCGGAGGGGAGGGGAGCTGAGGTGCCGGAGGGGAGGGACGGTGAGGTGCCGGAGGGGAGGGGAGGTGCCGGGGAGGGGAGGTGAGGTGCCGGAGGGGAGGGGGAGGAGGGTGCCGGAGGGAGGGAGGTGCCGGAGGGGAGGGAGGTGCCGGAGGAGGGGAGGGAGGGCCGGAGGGGGAGGGGACGAGTGCCGGAGGGGAGGGGAGTGAGGTGCCGGAGGGGATGGGAGGTGCCGGAGGGGAGGGAGGTGAGGTGCCGGAGGGATGGGAGGTGCCGGAGGGGAGTGAGGTGAGTGCCGGAGGGAGGGAGGTGCCGGAGGGAGGGAGGGAGGTGAGGTGCCGGAGGGGCGGGGAGGTGCCGGAGGGAGGGGAGTGCCGGGAGGGAGGGGAGGTGAGGTGGTGCCGGAGGGGGAGGGAGGTGCCGGAGGGAGGGAGGTGCCGAGGGGGAGGGAGGGAGGTGAGGTGCCGGAGGGGGGAGGTGCCGGAGGGGAGGTGCCGGAGGGGGAGGGGAGAGGAGGTGCCGGAGGGGAGGAGGGAGGTGCGGAGGGAGGGAGTTGCCGAGAGGGGGGGGTGCCGGAGGGAGGTGAGGTGCCGGAGGGAGGGGAGGTGAGGTGCCGGAGGGGAGTGAGGTGCCGGAGGGGAGGGGAGGTGAGGTGCCGGAGGGAGGGAGGGGGTGAGGTGCGGAGGGAGGGAGGGGAGGTGAGGTGCCGGAGGGAGGTGCCGGAGGGAGGGGAGGTGAGGTGCCGGAGGGAGGGGAGGTGCCGGAGGGGAGGTGCCGGAGGGGAGAGGAGGTGCCGGAGGGGAGGGAGAGGAGGGGTGCCGGAGGGGAGGAGGTGAGGTGCCGGAGGGGAGGGGAGTGAGGTGCCGAGGGAGGGGAGGTGAGGTGCGGAGAGGGAGGTGCCGGAGGGGAGGGGAGGTGAGGTGCCGGAGGGAGGTGAGGTGCCGGAGGGGAGGGGAGTTGCCGGAGGGGGGAGGTGAGGTGCCGGAGGGGAGGTGAGGTGCCGGAGGGGGAGGGGAGGTGAGGTGCCGGAGGGAGGTGAGGTGCCGGAGGGAGGGGAGGGGAGGTGAGGTGCCGGAGGGAGGTGAGGTGCCGGAGGGAGGGAGGGAGGTGAGGTGCCGGAGGGGAGGTGAGGTGCCGGAGGGGAGGGGAGGGGAGGTGAGGTGCCGGAGGGAGGTGAGGTGCCGGAGGGGAGGGGAGGAGGTGACGGTGCCGGAGGGAGGTGAGGTGCCGGAGTGGGAGGGGAGGGGAGGGGAGTGAGGTGCCGGAGGGGAGGGACGGTGAGGTGCCGGAGGGAGGGGAGTTGCCGAAGAGGGAGGGAGGTGAGTAGGTGCCGGAGGTGGAGGTGCCGAGGGGAGGGGAGGTGAGGTGCCGGAGGGAGGGAGGTGCCGGAGGGGAGGTGAGTGCCGGAGGGAGGGGAGTTGCCGGAGGAGGGGAGGTGAGGGTGCCGGAGGGGGAGGTGAGGTGCCGGAGGGGGGGGAGGTGAGGTGCCGGAGGGGAGTGAGGTGCCGGAGGGGAGGGGAGGTGAGGTGCCGGAGGGGAGGTGAGGTGCGGAGGGGAGGGAGGGAGGTGAGGTGCCGGAGGGGAGGTGAGTGCCGGAGGGGAGGGGAGGGGAGGTGAGTGCCGGAGGGGAGGTGAGGTGCCGGAGGGAGGGGAGGGGAGGGAGGTGCCGAGGGGAGGTGAGGTGCCGGAGGGGAGGGGAGTTGCCGGAGGGAGGGGGGGGGAGGTGAGGTGCCGGAGGGGAGGTGAGGTGCCGAGGGAGGGAGTTGCCGGAGGGTGAGGGGGGGGGGAGGTGAGGTGCCGGAGGGAGGTGAGGTGCCGGAGGGGAGGAGGGGAGGTGAGGTGCCGGAGGGGAGGAGGTGCCGGAGGGGAGGGAGTTGCCGGCGAGGGGGGGGGGAGGAGAGTGAGTGCCGGAGGGGAGGTGAGGGGAGGGAGGGGAGGTGAGGTGCCGGAGGGGAGGTGAGGTGCCGGAGGGGGGGGAGGGGAGGTGAGGTGCCGGAGGGAGGGGAGGTGAGGTGCCGGAGGGAGGGAGGTGAGTGCCGGAGGGGAGGGGAGGTGAGGTGCCGGAGGGGAGGGGAGTTTGCCGGAGGGAGGGGGGGGGAGTGAGGTGCCGGAGGGGAGGTGAGGTGCCGGAGGGGAGGGGAGGGAGGTGAGTGCCGGAGGAGGTGAGGTGCCGGAGGGAGGGGAGTTGCCGGAGGGGGGGGAGGTGAGGTGCCGGAGGGGAGGTGAGGTGCGGAGGGGAGGGAGAGGGGAGGTGAGGTGCCGGAGGGGAGGTGAGGTGCCGGAGGGAGGGGAGGTGAGGTGAGGTGCCGGAGGGGAGGTGAGGTGAGGTGCCGGAGGTGAGGTGAGGTGCCGGAGGGAGGGGGAGGTGAGGTGAGGTGCCGGAGGTGAGGTGAGGTGCCGGAGGGAGGGGAGGTGAGGTGAGTGCCAGAGGGGAGGGGAGGTGAGGTGAGGTGCCGGAGGGGAGGTGAGGTGAGTGCCGGAGGTGAGGTGAGGTGCCAGAGGGGAGGGAGGTGAGGTGCCAGAGGTGAGGTGAGGTGCCGGAGGTGAGGTGAGGTGCCAGAGGGGAGGGGAGGTGAGGTGCCGGAGGGGAGGGGAGGTGAGGTGCCGGAGGGGAGGTGAGGTGAGGTTGCCGGAGGAGGTGAGGTGAGGTGCCGGAGGGAGGAAGTGAGGTGCCGGAGGGAGAGGAGGGAGGGAGGTGAGGTGCCGGAGGGGGGAGGGGAGGTGAGGTGAGGTGCGGGAGATGAGATGCGGTGCGTGAGGTGAGGTGCGGGCGGTGAGGTGTGGGAGATGAGGTGCCGTAGGTGAGGTGCGGGAGGTGTGAGGTGAGGAAAGGTGCGGCAGGGTTTGAGTGATGGAGGTGAGGTGCGGATGTGAGTGCGCGGAGGTGATGTGAGGTGCGGGAGGTGATGTGAGGCAGGGAGGAGAGGTGCGGGAGGTGAGGTGCGGGAGGAGAGGTGCGGGAGGTGAGGTGCGATGAGGGAGGGGAGAGGTGCGGGATGTGAGGTGCGGGATGTGAGGTGAGGTGAGGGATGTGAGGTGCGGGAGGTGATGTGAGGTGCGGGAGGAGAGGTGCGATGGGGAGGTGAGGGAGGGAGAGGTGCAGGAGATGAGGTGAGGTGCGAGAGATGAGGTGAGGTGCGAGAGATGAGGTGAGGTGCGAGAGGTGAGGTGCGTGAGGTGAGGAGAGGTGCGGTGGGGAGGTGAGGGAGGGGAGAGGTGCAGGAGATGAGGTGAGGTGCGAGAGGAGAGGTGAGGTGAGGTGCGTGAGGTGAGGTGCGTGAGGTGAGGTGCATGAGGTGAGGTGCGTGCGTGAGGTGAGGTGCGGGAGGTGAGGTGCGTGAGGTGAGGTGCGGGAGGTAAGGTGCGAGAGATGAGGTGAGGTGCGGGAGGTGAGGTGGCAGTGCGGGAGATGAGGTGAGGTGAGGGAGATGAGGTGAGGGGAGGGAGGTGAGGTGTATAAGCCTGGCACAGGCATTCATAACAGACTGCAGAGGGAGAATCTGGGATCTCTTAAGGTGAGAGCGAAGGAGGTTACAGTAGTCAAGGCGGGAGATAAGTGCTCGGATGAGCATTTTAGTGGAGGCCTGTTCAGTTCCTCAGCAGCTGCTGAATTGCTACATTGCAGCTGTCTCACTGAACGCTTTGGTTGTGAATGTTGAAGCAAAAGGGCGGAGGATTGATTAATGAAAGGTTCTGTTTCTGCAATAACCATTTTATTAGCACTTTAGTGTTAATGTTTAACATGTTCCAATAAAGATTTGGTGTTTTGATCCACTGAACACTTCTTTATTGGATTATTTGCTCCGTGGAAGCGGCCATCTTTCCCACGTCATACTCTGCAGCACCTCTCGCACTTGCTGAGGAACTGAACGCGTCTCTGATTAAGACGGGGGCGGACGCGTGCAATGTTTTTAGGTGGAAGAAGCAAGATTTGATTAGCGACTGAATGTGAGGCGAGATCAGAGTCTAAGAACCCCGAGTGTAACGGAAGCTATATCGCTTCCCCAAGAGTAGCGGAGTTGAGATCCTTAAGAGCAACAATACTTTCTTGATTAACACAAATTGCATAAAATACAGGTTGTAACTCGAGCCAGGGGACTCAAAGGACTAGCTGAACCGCCTCTAGGCTCCGAGGGTTTCGAGACCAACAGAAAGCCTAGGACACGCTCAGAAACACAATATGTGGAACGACAGTCCGAGAAGTATTCAAGGTGCAGGGCAGTCAGATGCAGAAACCAATTGTTCTGGTAAATACTTGTGGTTAGTAGATACCTGGTGACTCTCGGAAGGTACTGGCTTGCATACAGGATTGTTATTGCTAATATGTACAGAGATGCGATTAGAAAGAACATTAAACAGAAATAAACAATCGTTTGTTATCGTGGTCTTTGCAAAAACATTAACATGAGTAATAGCCTGGGTAAAGGGACCCCGGAGGGTTACAAACGATACCCTCTAAACGTGATGGGACAGGAACCAAACAGCGAGCCAGCAACCAGCATGGGGTTAAATCCCTAAAACACGCAAACAGCGTAATATACACGATAGAGAGAGAGTAGTCAAAGCCAAGCCGGGTTATATAACAGAGGCCTGTTCAATACCTCAGCAGCTGCTGAATTGCTGCAGCGCAGCAATTCAGTTTGCTGCAGCAGTGTCGTTGAACCCTTTGGATGCGAATTTTGAATCCAAAATGGCCGACAATTTCTTAATGAAAAATTCAGATTGTTTTTCGGATCACTCGGACAAAAAATAATAAAGAGAAGCAGTCAGCACAATTCCGTTTTGTTTGCACACACCACAAATGATAGTTTTTAATGAATAAAAGTTATGTTTACTTCTGAAACAATATATAAATTGAACTGTAATATATGTCTATGTGCAGGGGGAAATAATAAATAAATATTTGTGCTTTGGTGAACAAAAACCTCAAAATTAACATTGCTGTAGGAATTATTACTTGCTTCGAGGCGGCGGCCATCTTGCTGTAGGCATTGTTACTGGCTTCATGCGGCGGCCATCTTTAATACGTCACACGAAGCATCTCCTCGGGTCGCTGCAAGTGCTAGGTTAGCACTGCTGAGCGCTGAGCGGTTGAACGGCGTTCAATGCAAGTTGCTAACTTAGCACTTGCAGCGGCTGAGGTATTGAACAGGCCTCAGGAGCAGGAATCTCAATCAGATACAGGAAGTAGCGGTGCGTGAAGTAAACTCCACAACAGGGCAACGAGGCAACTCCTCGAGCCCTGTTTTAAAGCCGGTGGCTCCTGGTAACCACACCTGACCCCGCCCCCTTAGATGCTGATCTGCCAGCAGAAAGTGCTGGCACCCGGCCAGCGGTCCCCCTTCTTGCCCAGACCCCCCATGGGGCACAGCGGGGGCTGAGATGAAATTATTCACCTGAAGGGAACTGGGAGCTTTATTAGCGCACAGACACACCCTGACACATTCAGAATTTACACCCATTACAAACTGACGCAGCTTTATTAGCAATGTAGACCCTGAAATATTGACAATCCTTTAACTGTACCCCGATATTCACACCGCTTTATAACAACAATGTACACCTATCCACAATACAAATGTATCCGCTCGGCGTATCAGCATTGCACACGTATCCACACAATGTTATAATGTGGATAAAGAATAACAAACCTTTCCCTTTTTATCCCTCTTTCCACCCAGAAATGGAGGTGGATTGCAATCCAATGGAGTTGCCGATAAACATAAATTATGATGAAGACGACGAACTGAGGGATTTTGAAGGGACGGACGTGAAGGACATGAGGCTGGAGGCGGAGGCCATTGTTAACGACGTGTTATTTGCAGTGGGAAACATGTTTGTCTCCAAAAACTTGCCGTGTGCTGAGGACATGGCCTACATCAACGTGGAGATAAAGGAGGGGACCAGATACTGCCTGGAACTTACCGAAGCCGGGCTCAGGGTAATGCCTGCCCATACAATACAGGGAGTCTGGGATCTCCTGATATGTTGCCATTTCGCATAATACATTGAGGACACAATACAGGGAGTCTGGGATCTCCTGATCTGTTGCCATTACACATAATACAGGGAGTCTGGGATCTCCTGATCTGTTGCCATTACACATCATACAGGGAGTCTGGGATCTTCTGATCTGTTGCCATTACACATCATACAGGGAGTCTTGGATCTCCTGATCTGTTGCCATTACACATAATACAGGGAGTCTGGGATCTCCTGATCTGTTGCCATTACACATAATACAGGGGGGACACAATACAGGGAGTATGGTATCTCCTGATATGACTGTTTTAGACACAATGGGGTGTACAGCTTCCATTGCAGACAATATACAATGTGTGTACTGTTCGTACATGTACAGTGGGGCAAAAAGGTATTTAGTCACCAATTGTGCAGGTTCTTCCACTTAAAAAGATGAGAGAGGCCTGTGATTGTCATCATAGGTAACTTCAACTATGAGAGACAAAAGGAGAAAGAAAATCACATTGTCTGATTTTTAAAGAATTTATTTGCAAATTCTATTGTAAAATAAGTATTTGGTCGCCTACCGTACAGAACGAACAAGCAAGATTTCTGTCTCTCACAGACGTGTAATGTCTTCTTTAAGAGGCTCCTCTGTCCTCCACTCGTTACCTGGATGAATGGCACCTGTTTGAACTTGTTATCAGTATTAAAAGACACCTGTCCACAACCTCAAACACACACTGCAAACTCCACTATGGTCAAGACCAAAGAGCTGTGGAAGGACTCCAGAAACAAATTTGTAGACCTGCACCAGGCTGGGAAGACTGAATCTGCAATAGGCAGCAGCTTATTGTGAAGAAATCAACTGTGGGAGCAATCATTAGAAAATGAAGACATACAAGACCAGAACCACACGGGGGGACCGAGTGAATGACCTGCAGAGAGCTGGGACCAAAGTAACAAAGGTTACAATCAGTGACACACTACACCACCAGGGACTCAAATCCTGCAGTGCCAGACGTGTCCCCCTGCTTAAGCCAGTACATGTCCGGGCCCGTCTGAAGTTTGCTAGAGAGCATTTGGATGATCCAGAAGAGGATTGGGAGAATGTCATATGGTCAGATGAAACCAAAGTAGAATTTTTTGGTAAAAACTCAACTCGTCGTGTTTGGAGGAGAGCGAATGCTGAGTTGCATCCAAAGAACACCATACCTACTGTGAAGCATGGTGGCGGAAACATCATGCTTTGGGGCTGTTTTTCTGCAAAGGGACCAGGACCACTGATCCGTGTAAAGGGAAGAATGAATGGGGCCGTGTATCGTGAGATTTTGAGTGAAAACCTCCTTCCATCAGCAAGGGCATTGAAGATGAAACGTGGCTGGGTCTTTCAGCAGGACAATGATCCCAAACACACCGCCCGGGCAACGAAGGAGTGGCTTCGTAAGAAGCATATCAAGGTCCTGGAGTGGCCTAGCCAGTCTCCAGATCTCAACCCCATAGAAAATCTTTGGAGGGAGTTGAAGGTCCGTGTTGCCCAGCGACAGCCCCAAAACATCACTGCTTTAGAGGAGATCTGCATGGAGGAATGGGAAAAAATACCAGCAACAGTGTGTGAAAACTTACAGAAAACATTTGACCTCTGTCATTGCCAACAAAGGATATATAGCAAAGTATTGATGGACGTTTGATATTGACCAAATACTTATTTTCCACCATAATTTGCAAATTCTTTAAAAATCAGACCATGTGATTTTTCTGCTTTTTGTCTCATAGTTGAAGTTACCCATGATGACAATTACAGGCCTCTCATCTTTTTAAGTGGGAGAACCTGCACAATTGGTGGCTGACTAAATACTTTTTTGCCCCACTGTACTTTCATGCAGTGGTTCTCAACCTGTGGACCCTCAGGACCCACAATTGTCTTTGGTCATTAAGTCGCGACCCAAAAATAATTGAATTTCTGAAACATTATTTATTCCACAAAACCACGTGTGTAATATTCTACAATGTTTACATTTTTTAAACAATTTTGTAAACAAACAGGGATTCTTTCCAAAATGGATAGTGCAGTGATCTCGGCACTAGTGAAAATGAAACGTGCTGCTGAGGCAGAAACCCAATAAAATAAACTGCAATTGAAACATATGAAATTAATTAGAGCTTAAGGGAAAACTGGGGATGCTTCTTGCTCCTAATAAGTGTCACATAGTCTGGGGTGATGGTAGACAAAGGAACTCTAATTTAAATCACTACTGAATGCATAAAATATTATTAAAAAACCCAACAAACTCCTCTGCTCCGCACTCCCCCGCCATCTGTCTCTGCCGCTACACACATTATTTTTTCGCAGCAGCCTGCCCTCCCTGAGCCTACGCAATTTGCATAGCTGAACGCTACGCTAGTCGCATAAGCTCAAGCTGGCCAAGAGATTGATAAGTCTGCAGTATGCGTCTGGCGCTGCCTACTTCCTGAACCTACACTCTTCAATGCCTCAGAGAGACACTGAAGAGCAATGTAATAGCTTGGACCAATGGGAAAGCACCATTGGTCCAAGCCATTCAAAAAACGCCTGCATGGGAGGCTGGCCTATATAAATATACTTTGCTTCACTGAGATGTGCATTGTGCCCAGTGGCTCCTGGTGTTGGGAGTACAGAGCGTGTCACCAGTCAATGAGTCCCACCCCACACCTTCCCATTACAGATTCCCCCCCCCCCACCAGTTGCCATTACAGAGTATCTTACCTGATGCAGCAGGCCCCAGGTGGCACCTGGGAGCATTCAGAGGTAGCCACGCCGCCTGGGACCCGCTGCCGCAGGTAAGATGCACGGGGGTCCCAGACATTAGAGAGGCCTGGGGGCACTTGCCCCGCGACCCAGTCCGCCCCTGGTCGCGACCCACTTTTGGGTCACGACCCACCACTTGAGAAACACTGCAAGTTTTAGAGTGCGTTTTTTCTTATGTCAGAGGGCTCCCTCTAGTGGCCAAAAGCGATGCTGCGATCTAAAACTCTGAATTTCCATCTGTTAACTCTATACTGCGGGGCATATTAGTACACCCCGTTAGCCGGCTGCTGCGGCGGGCCCCTCCACTGTCCCGCAACAGCCAATGATGTGCGCCAACTGGTGGGTGGGCCTGTCGTTGCCAATAGACCACAGCAGGGCGTGCTATGCCGCAGCATTCAGTCCCTGCTGCCGCAGGTGACAGCATAGTACGCCTCGTGGCGATGAGAGGTAAGAAAAACACTTCAGCACCTCGTCTGAGGTGCTAAAGTTTTGGGGGGGTGTTCCAATTCCCATCTGCATATGAATTTTGTAGTAAACAAACCTCTTCTGCATTGCTTCAGTATACACCCAGATCGAGTTTACTTGATGCCTGGCTCCTGCAGGACCTTTTTGGAAATCAAGTAGACTCCATCATGGTAGTGAAGAAGTTAAAGTGGAGGGTTCGTGTTCTTCGTGAAGGATAAGCATTGAAGCGCACCTGTCATGCTACTGTATAAAATGCTGCCATATTGGTAATGGAATTAGCAGAGTAATCCTTGGTCCAATCAGGGTTGCCGACCATTTACCTGGGGGGAAGAGCCAGGCATTGGTGTCGCCCAGCCCTGTGCATGATGGGAGAGCTTTAATGTTCTTTTTGTGAGTTTCTAACATCTGTTTTGTGTTTCATGCTGTGACTGACTCGCGCCTCTCGTTCCTCCCCAGGTGGTTGGAAACGCCTTCGATCGCGTAGACGAAGGATCCCAGAACCAGTACCACGAGACGGTTTACTCCATGCTGGATTCCCTTAGCCCGGCGTACCGCGACGCATTCGGGAACGCACTCCTGCGCCGACTCGAAGCACTGAAGAGCGAAAGGCAGTCTGACTCCTGATTGGCCAGATCTGTCGAATCTGCAGTGACCTCTTTGCGCTTTTTTGATATATATTCCCCTCGTAATCTCTGGCTTTGTGGTGGAATCCCTCCGCGCTGTGATCCTGCTCCGGGGACAGTAACGTACGGATTGTAGGCAGTCACATTCCGTCGCATGCTGTATTTATAGCTGTACAGACCCCTCGCTTCCTCCTTTCCGTTGGCCGGCAGGTTGCGATGTATATAATATTATGATTATCTTATTGCCAAAAACTTATCGTGTCCGTAGAGCATGTATTAAAACGCGTCGGCGGCTGTAGAGGATGCATTAATACGTATCGGTGTCCGTAGAGGATGCATTAATACGCGTCGGCGGCTGTAGAGGATGCATTAATACGTATCGGTGTCCGTAGAGGATGCATTAATACGCGTCGGCGGCTATAGAGGATGCATTAAAACGTATCGGTGTGCATAGAGAATGTATTAAAACGCGTCGGCGGCTGTAGAGGATGCATTAATACGTATCGGTGTGCGTAGAGAATGCATTAAAACGTGTCGGCGGCTGTAGAGGATGCATTAAAACGTAGCTTTGGTTGAGCTATACACAGCGCTTTGGTTTTGCGTTTACTTGATTTTATTTTGACCCACAACTTCTCATTCAAAGACCAGTTTTACCTCCGGTGCAGGAGACGCCCCTGGGGACCTCTTCTGCACCGTCATGGGCCGATCTGTACCTGGGCTGCTGGGGAAGAGTTTGTCGCCTCCGGTTCACTCTGGTCCCGATTTTATATAAAGATGAGGTTAAGCATTGGAGGAGGTATATCGATGACATTCCGATCTCTGGAAAAGGAACGAACGTGTTTTCTAATGAATTTGTGACTTGGCTCCATCAGAACGAATTCAGTCTCGGATCCACAAGTGAGGGGCAATCCGAGAACTTCAACTTTTCCGGATCTTGCCGTCCATAAATCTGATTTACGTGACTGAAAACTCTTGTCTACTGACAATCTTTTCAATTGGGGTCCAGAGTATCTGCACCTGCCACTACTTGAGGCTGAGGTGTCACTGCCCTGAAATAGAAGAAGGAATCAAGCCGAAGGTCTAAAAAGTGAGATTTAAAGAATGAGGGAACCCAAAGAAGTGCCAGAATCGAGCGTACTTGGAGAATTGAATCCATTGCTTCAGGAAGAGAACCAGGACAAAGCGATCAGACTAAGAGGCAATCATGACAAAGCTTGGTGTGCAATCCATCGGCCTGGTCCATTCTACTTTCCGATCAGGACATTTGGAAGCTTCTCTCCCCCTTCCCACACGTTTCATGGTTTACAAAGATGGGGAGGAACCTGATTGTCCCAGACTTTGAAGCCTGCACCCCCGGTGTCTCACAACGTACTGGGTGCCTTCTGGTGTGGACCATGCACGGTGGACAAGATTATGATGAACTTTAAGGATAATCTGGGATGAAATTCCTTCACGGTTAAAACCAGATCGTGTGGAAAGATGTTTGTTGGGTCGGGAGACGCTTTGTGGAGCATTTACTCAACAGATTGAAGGAGAAACATCCATACCCAAACATCTAAGATTATCCCATGATGACCAGGAGTTTAGAAGCCACCGATCAGAGTGACTCTACTCGTGACACATAATGATGGCCCATTAGCTCTAGGCCTGGTTGCCCTGTTGAGGTGGAAGAAGCTTTGACCGACAACCAGCATCGATTTTTATTATTATTTTTTTCTTGTTTGTAACTTTGACTCAAACGCCACTGGGAGAAGCTCCTCCTGCTGCTGTTCAGCGTTTTTGCACAGGGGAAATTCAAACGGCAGCAGGAGAAGCTTCTGGTGGCGTTTTGTATTTGAGTCCTACATAACCCCCTTTCAAACGAGTATTCATGTTTATTTTATTAGAGTTAGTAAGTCATTATGTAATTTACTGTTTACTACAGAAGCCCAGAGAGGTCGTGCATTTTTTTTTTTGTCTTCCGGACAAGAGATCTAAATGTCAACTAACTTTGGAATTCTTTTTTCTGCAGCAAAGCAGGTTGGGGGGAATTCTAGACTCTTCAAATGTAATACAGGAATGTTTTTGGGTTTCAATAAAGACTCGGAGGCAAAACCAATGTAGTGGTGTTTTTGTTTTTTCACAAATTGTTTGTTGCCTGACTAGCATCCAGTGAGGACGCACAGAGTGAAAGTGACGTCGGCTGGACGGGCTGCCACGGAGCCTGTGACCAGAGGTAGCTGTTTTAGCCTCACACGGCGTCTGCTAGCTGTGATGACTGTCTGGGGCCGTGTGTGTCCTCACTTTATTACTTTCTGGCTGACATCTAGGAGGGCAAATGTAACAAAGTGAATTTAATTTTTATTATTTTACATCCAGAAAACAAGTCACAACTTCTTAGACATATTCTTTTTGCATTCTGTAAGGAGGGTTTATGCTTTCTCGATTGTCTTCATTGTGACCGTTTTACTAAAGTCATCCACTTTGTTTTGGGTGTGTGTAATAATATATAACACAAACACACACACACTCCAAATGGATGCACTCCAGGGCTTAATTAAAAGCATCTTTTATTCAAAATTGCATTAAGAAAATGACCGTTTCGACCCTGCACCGGGGGATGGATATAGATATATACAGTTGTGTTCAAAATTATTCAACCCCAATGCTGTAAAGGGTTTTAGGGAATTTAGTGTACATTTGTAATTGTATTCAGAATGAAATCCTACAAGGACTTTTTAAAGAACCATATGCAACTAAAATGACATCAATTGTTTTTGTAATACAGTAGTAAATGTTTCTTTTGTGAATTCTTCATTGACACAATTATTCAACCCCTTTAAAGACTACCACTCTGAAGAACAGAGGTCCATTCAAGTGTTTTCAATCAGGTATTGAAAACACCTGTGGATGTCACGGAGCAGCAATAAAGCATAATAAGCAAATTAGGCAGCTTTAAAATGACTGTGATACTCAGCTCCTTCTAGACATTTACTGGTGTGGTTACAAACCTGGTGAAGTCAAGAGAATGGTCCAGGAAGACAAGAGAAGAGGTGATTACTCTTCACAGGAAGGGCAATGGCTATAAGAAGATTGCAAAGATGTTAACATACCAAGAGAGACCATAGGAAGCATCATTCGCAAATTCAAGGCAAAGGGCACTGTTGAAACGCTACCTGGTCGTGGCAGAAAGAAGATGCTGACTTTGACTGCTGTGCGCTACCTGAAGCGTAGAGTGGAGAAAAATCAATGTGTGACTGCTGAGGAACTGAGAAAAGATTTGTCAGATGTGGGTACTGAAGTTTCAGCTCAGACAATACGGCGCACACTGCGTAATGAAGGCCTCCATGCCAGAACTCCCAGGCGCACCCCCTTGCTGTCTCCAAAGAATAAGAAGAGTCGACTGCAGAATGCCAAAAGTCATGTGGACAAACCACAGAGGTTTTGGGATAGTGTTCTGTGGACTGATGAAATAAAATTAGAACTGTTTGGGCCCATGGATCAACGCTATGTTTGGAGGAGGAAGTACAAGGCCTATGAAGAAAAGAAACACCTTGCCTACTGTGAAGCATGGCGGGGGGTCAATCATGCTTTGGGGCTGTTTTGCTTCTGCAGGTACAGTGAAGCTTCAGCGTGTGCAAGATACCATGAATTCTCTTCAGTACCAGGAATATTGGATGACAATGTGATGCAGTCCACACAAACCAGAGGCTTGGGAGACGTTGGACCTTTCAACAGGACAATGATCCCAAGCATACCTCCAAGTCCACTAGAGCATGGTTGCAGATTAAAGGCTGGAACATTTTGGAGTGGCCATCGCAGTCACCTGACTTAAATCCGATTGAGAACCTCTGGTGGGACTTAAAGAAAGCAGTTGCAGTGCGCAAGCCTAAGAATGTGACTGAACTGGAGGCTTTTGCCCATGACGAATGGGCGAAGATACCCGTAGATCGCTGCAAGACACTTGTGTCAAGCTATGCTTCACGTTTAAAAGCTGTTATAACTGTAAAAGGATGTTGTACTAAGTACTAAGATTGAATGTCACTTGGGGGTTGAAAAAAAACTGATAATGATGTGAGCACAGAAAAGACATTTGTGGTTATTTCATTATAAATGTTATGTTAATTTTGTCTGACCTACACGTGCCCTCTTGATTTAATTGTAAGCAAGATGACTGATGATCAAAAATCAATGTCAAACTGGCCAAAACACTCAATTTCAGTGGGGGTTGAATAATTTTGAACACAACTGTATATATATATATAATATATATCTATTATTTTTGCATGCCCAGTTTTTTGTTTCCTGTCTCCCTAAGTAGGGATGAGCTGTTCGGTTCGGAGTTCGCATCGAACATCGCCTGTCGCATGTTTGCGAACTACGAACATTTCCGCATGTTCACCCACAATGCACTTTTCCACTTCCTGAAGCTTGTAATTGGCTACAGCCTTGCACCTGACCACAGGTCAGGCGCAAGACAGGTTCAAGACTATGCCAATCGCGGCTCAATCATGGGCTCACAGAGCTAAGTCCCGCAGCACACTATATAAGGTTTCACACAGCGCTTCAGCACGCGTTTGAGAGGAGATTGTTGTTGTGTTAGTGTGTGTTCTCACTGCCAGTATGCCACCAGCTACTGGGGGGGTCTCATTTCTACAAAATATCTGGGAATTGTTCTAATCTGTGTGTTCTCACTGACTCCCAGTATTTTGGGGGACAGTAATTTCTACAAAATATTTGGGAATTGAGGTGATCTGTGTCTTGTCACTGCCAGCTATCAGGGCGTCCCACATACTTCTAGCAGATTTCTGGGAATTGTAAAATGTGTCTTGTCACTGACTGCAAGCTATCAGGGTGTGTCACTGAGTTATACCAGAGTTCTGGAAATCTTTATACCAGAGTTGAATCAGAGTTCTGTATATATATATTTAATATATATATATATCACTCCCCATGTCAGAAAGACCAAAAAGGACAGGCAGACGCTCCCAGACACAGATAAGAGGGCAAGCAGCCTCTGTGTCGGGAGGCTGTGCCTCTGGTCATGGTGCATCCTCTGCAGGGGCAAGCTTGTCCTTTCTAACTGGTGCTGGCCGTCTTAAGCAGCAGCAACATACAGAGGATTTGGTGGATTGGCGAACCAGGCCATCCTCATCCTCAGAGTCCTCTGCCAGCCAGGCTCGTAGTGCTTTACAGTCCACCTCCGCTGCCAAAGCATCTAATACAGCCTCCATGTCCACAGCTACTCCTGCCGTAGCCTCGCTGTCACACACGAAGGAGTCAGCTGAATTGTTTGACTACAATGAGAGTGACATGCTGCTTGAGGATGCGCAGCAAGTACAGTGCTCTGATTCAATCTCTGTGGTTGAGGGAAGGGAGTATAATCAACCTAGAGGAAGGGGGTGCCAGTGATGACACACAAATAACTGGCACTCATGTTGCCCCAGCAGCTGCAGCATACTGCCAAGTTGGCTCCAGTGATGAGGAGATAGGGGGTGATGACAATGATGATGAGGTCACTGACTCCACCTGGGTGCCTGATCGAACAGAGGAGTCCAGTGAGGAGGAGGAGGCACAACAAATACGAGGCACAACATTCTCTATGACCAACCGTAGCACTAGCCACTCCACGGCATCAGATGTCAGAGCTGCTCAAGTGCAGAGCGCTGTTGTCTCAAAGCACACATCCAGGAACTCTGCTGTCTGGGAGTTCTTTAAGAAATGCGCAGCAGACCCCACCGTTGCTATTTGTAATCTATGTCAGATGAGGCTCAAGCGTGGGAAAGACACCGGACGCTTGGGTACCGCGTGCTTGAGGCGACATGACCACCTGCCACGCATCCCATTGGCGCAAACCTTTGCGTAGGTCCTCCTCCTCCTCATCTGTCTCTACCCCCACTGTATGTCCTGCCATGTCATTGCCTGCTACAACCTCCACTGACAGGAATGATGCTACAGTAATGGATGTACCAGCTCCTTCCTCACAATGTGACATCATCCCAGCAGCTGAAGATTTACGCAGTCAGATTACGTTGCCGCAGCTGCTGCAGCGAAAGAAAAAATATAGTCCCAACCATCCCCAAGCACAGCGTCTAAATGCCAGCTTAGCAAAATTACTCGCATTGCAGCTGCTGCCTTTCCAGCTGGTGGACTCTGCTCCCTTCCGTGAATGTGCTGTACCACAGTGGCATGTTCCAAAATGCCATTACTTTTCACGGATGGCCATTCCAGCACTATACCAGCACGTGGAAGACAATGTTATGGAGTCATTGGGAAAGGCAGTCAGCAGCAAGGTGCATGTGACTTTAGACACGTGGTCCAGCAAGCATGGACAGGGTCGTTACATTTCCCTCACGGCACACTGGGTAATTTTGATTGCAGCTGGGAGGGATCCAAGACGGGGCTCTGTGCTGGAACTTGTTCATCCACCACGCCTCCAGAAAGCTGCTTGTATGAGGTCTGTCTGCTCCTCCTCCTTTATGTGTCTCTGGCGAAGTGGCAGTTAAACCGACGCCTGACAGGAGCTACGCAATGGCTCAAGCAAAAAGATGCCATACTGTGCTTGAGCTGGTTTGTTTAGGGGATGGGCCAGAAATTGTCAGCTCTGCAGGGGCAGAGATGGTTAACACCACGCCAGCTTGAGCTGGGAATGGTCGTCTGTGATAATGGCAGCAACCTTCTCTCCGCCCTACGCCTGGGTAAGTTGACGCATGTACCCTGCCTAGCACACGTCCTAAATCTGGTAGTACAGCGTTTCCTAACCAGGTACCCAGGGCTGGCAGAGCTTCTCTGCTAGGCCAGAAAAGTCTGTAGCCTCTTCAGACGGTCATTCCCAGCAAGTGTTCGCCTGGCAGAAATTCAAAGCGAATTCCACCTTCCCACAGACCGTCTGATCTGTGACATGCCCACCAGGTGGAACTCGACATTGGCAATGTTGCAGCGTCTGCACAAGCAGCAGAGGGCCATCAACGAGTACCTGTGTGAGTATGGCACAAGGACAGGTTCAGGTCAACTTGTTTCCCCCCCCCCCGCAGTGGCTGATGATCAAGGTTGCATGCACTGTACTGTCACCATTTGAAGAGGCAACGAGGATGGTGAGCAGGGACAGTGCATGCATCAGTGACACAATTCCTTTAGTGTTCCTGCTGGAGCACACTCTGCAGGGAATTCTAGATGTGGCTCTAGAGGCAGAGCAGCGGGAGGAAAAGGAGGCCTTCCCTAGCGCTGAAGGCCCCAGTCTTTCTGCAGACAGCATTCCAGCGGGTCCTCCTCAGATCAGACAGGAGGAGGATGATGAGGAGGAATATTTAAGTAGTGGGGGCATTGAAGGTGGGGATTCCTCAAGGGAGGGTTTGTGTGCCCAGAAACACCAGGACTGGTACGTGGCTGGGAGGAGGAAGTGCACGATGGGGTCATCCTCATTTACCAGGAAGACTCGGAAGCTAATGCCACCTCCAACCTACGCTGCATGGGCTCCCTTATAATGCAAAGCCTGGTAAAGGACCCCAGGATTCGTGCTATCAAGGAGAGGGATCATTACTGGTTGGCAACCCTTCTTGATCCACGATACAAGGGTAAAGTTGCAGAGCTCATCCTGCCCGCACAGAGGGAGCACAGGATGAAAAAAGTTGGACGCTCTAAAGTGACACTTGTGTAACACCTTTCCAGGCACTGGTAGGTTACCAAGGTACTGACACAGGTGCTTCTGAGGCTGCGGATGGTCAGAGGAATAGTGGTGAAGGCCGGGGCCGCTTGACTGATGCCTTTTTAATTTTTTTTAGTCCACGACGCCCAGGGACGTCAAACGTAGGCACCCATTGCCAGCGTCCTCACCATATGGTGCAGGACTACCTAGGGGCAAGGGCAGACCTGGATACCTTTCCAGCAGATGATCCACTGGCTTACTGGGTGTTGAGATTGGATCACTGGCCAGAACTTAGCCAATATGCTATGCAGCTACTAGGTTGCCCTTCATCTAGCGTGCTTTCCGAAAGGACGTTCAGTGCCGCTGGAGGTTTTGTCAGACAAAAGAGTGCGTCTGTCCACCGACTCTGTAGACCGGCTGACATTTATAAAAATGAATCAGTCCTGGATCAGCAGCTATCAACCCCCTGATGCTGACGTAACGGAATAGATCGGGGATGTCTTCTGCATTCGCAAAACCTCCAGCACTGAACTCTTCCACAATACCATAAAAGTGTTACGGTGTGAAGGCACTTGCTGCCATGAAAGGCACAATATCTGGGTGCACTGACGCCTTTACCAGATTCATATCTTTTTAATATAGGACTGCATGGTCCACCCCTGCACTCTTCCACAATACCACAGAGGGGTTACTGTATGATGGCACTTGCTGGCCTGGCACCAAAGGCACAATATTTGGGTGCACTGCCTGTACCAGATTCATATCCTCAGAGGAGTTACTGTGTGACGGCACTGTTGCCGACGCTAAAGGCCCAATTTTAAAGCACCTATTGTTACTTTCATTCAAACCCTGCACCATAATTTAGCCCAACAAATCACTAAACTTTTTCTGCGTATCCTAAAATGTCTCCTCTTTTCATACAGGCTGCCGCCCCAAACAGTTGTTTATGAATAGATTAAAGGAAAAGCATTTACCTTCATTTGAAACGTAATTTTTTTTGTTTTAAAATGTTTCTATACATCCTAGAAATCCGCCACTTCATGGGCAGGTTATGGGGACCTCCTAGGCACGATATTTGAAGGAATTTTTCGTTTTTATTTTTAACCCTTATTTCATGGAAAACTCCGTCCCTTTTAAAAACGTTTTTTGTTATACTTTTTGTCCTTGTTTCTTCTCCCCCAGGGCAGTATCCGGACCCCCATACACCTTTTATGGCAAATATCTAGCATATATGCCCTCTTGGAGGGCACTCTAAAAATCGAAGTTTGAGTCCCATTGACTTGTATTGAGTTCGAGTTCGAACCGAACTCGGGTGTTCGGCTCATCCCTATCCCTAAGCTGCCACTGCCACTGCCACTAGAGTCTACAAATTACATGTGCTTTTTTTTTTTTTTATAACAAACATTGGCCACTCCTTCCACCCCAAAAACATAACAAAGTGTGTGGTCCTTCTTATTGGCTCAATACATGTTTTCAACTGGAATTTTATTGATTTATAAAGGATTTTACCAGGAAGGATACATTGAGATTTCTCTCGTTTTCAAGTATGTCCTGGATTCAAGAACATTAAAATGTTAGTTGTTACAGAAAAACAATGCTAATAACATGTAAGATATTAAACAAAACAAAATACAGATTTACACAGAAAATAAATATGTAGGAAAGTCACTGTGTTACATGTTTACAGGTGCATTCTGTATATAGTCATTATGTTACATGTTTACAGGTGCATTCTGTATATAGTCACTATGTTACATGTTTACAGGTGCATTCTGTATATAGTTACAGGTTTACAGGCGCATTCTGTATTGAGGTATGTTAATAGGGAGCTCTTGAGTAACCTAAGACTGAGGGAAGATTTGATGATGTCTGGGAGGTTATTCTATAACTATGGTGCTCTGTAGGAAAATGAGGATCGAGCCACTTTCTTTTTGTATTGTGGTATTGCAAGTAAGGTGCTGGTCCTGGATCTGAGGTTATAGGATGAGGGAACTGCTGGGGAAGCAGCCTATTCAGGTAGGGTGGCAGCTTCCCAGAAAAGCTCTTAAACACCAGGTTGGAAAGGTGCATCTAGATTTTAAGGCAGGACCGGAGGCTTCGTATTTGCTGTTCTCTCTTAACTGCCCAAACAGCAGCGAAGAAACTTTATTGAAAAATAACAGAAAACAAGCAGTCCTCCCTTCCCCAACGTGGGGAGGGGGACCTAGCTCCCCAGATCCTCCCCATCCAGTCCATAAACCACTCCCCCGGAAGCAGCCCCTCCTCTTTCTTCGCTGCTCCCGGCGGTAGCAGACAGATAAGTATAGCTCTCCTGTATTTATCTACTCTTCTATCTCCTTTACTCTCAGAGCTTCCCGACCCGGTCCAAACCGCGGCGGTTCGCTCACTCGCCCGTTCCTGGCGTCGGCAGTGTTAGCCGGCGCCGGGTTCGGGCTTCTCCCTGTCACTGTACAGCTTTCTTTTCTCGCGCTACTCGCTGTCTCCCTGCTCCACACGCGGTTTTAGCCACGCCCCCTCAAGCTCCGCTGTATCGCGGGAGGTAGCGGCCGCCATCTTGGAGTCCCTATTACACAGCGCGGCACACGCACGCATTCACCACTCAGCTCAGCTCTGCAAACCGATCGCTTCCCCTTACAAGCCATGTCTCTACCAAAGCCTGGCCACGCTGATGCTCCCTCTTCAGAGGACATACCAGCCTCAGACCCCGGATCTGAACTGAGCTCCCTCACCTCGGAGCAATATGCCCGCAAGAGACATAAAAAATCTAAGACTTTCTGCCGAGTCCAGATTCGCCCGCATGGAGGCTTCCATGCAGGCATCCTTCTCCCAGGCAGTGGCTGCTGCAGTCTCTTCCCTCTCTGAGTCGTGGCACAAATCCCTTACGGAGGCCATCTCCTCCACCCCCCCCCCATCCATGTTGATCTGGCTCCAGAGATCCCTGATGTCCCTACAGAGGACCCTAATATGGGCTTCGGCCCCGCACCCTGTGCACCTGAGATCGGACTTCCCACCAGTAGTCCAGCTGCAAGCAGCAGCAGCAGAGGGGCCGGCACCCCCAGATCACTGCCTAAACCAGCCACCACGGCACTTGTGCCAAGAAAGCGCTCCCTACCCCAAGGGGCTCGGGTTAAAAAGACCAAAAAAGTCTGCAGTGCAAAACCCACAGTCACCCTCACTGATTACTCAGACTCAAATCAGGGCGACGCAGATCCAGGGATGGCTGAGGGAGAAGTCCTCGAACTCCACGCTCCGGAGGACTCAGATTTGCTAGATGCGGACGCACCCACTTGCCAGCCCCGAGCTCGGGGTACGGTGGTGTACGATCCGCAGGGCAATCCCCTCTTCGAGCCTGAGGATATTGCTCGCCCTAATTCCACGATCTGGTATGCGTCTCCACACGTGGAGCAATGGGTCGACTCGCACATCAGGCGCCCTATGACTAAAGAGGACAGGGCCAAAATGAAATTAGAATGTCCTCGCCCGGTTACTGCCAGTAAATCATGCCTGACTCCCAACGTGGACGTCAGCTTCCAAAAAATTGTGTCTAAGCATGGCTGGAACCCCAAAAGAGGCATTGAATTTGCCATTAAAGGCTGCCAGGACCGTCTCCTGGACACAGCCGGCCCCCTGATAAAGCTCTTCCAACTGGCAGAGGAGGCCAAGACCGCTGGATCACTGATGGACCCTTACGAGGTCACGGAATGGGTCCAACGCCAATGCAGCTCTCTCAAGCGAGAGACGCAAGAGCATACTGCTCAAAATTGACACCGAGATGCTGCACCTAGCCACCAATGACCTAGGTGCCTCCGCACAGGGCTTCCTCTTCAGGAAACCCTTTCTTAAGGACATGGGTGAATACACTCAAGCATTTAACTCCATTGACAAGTCGGAGGCATCTCTTAAACGCATATTCTCACCTAACCGCGTTTTTGGCAGGTTCAGGGGTCGCCCTGTCGGCCGAGCGGGTGCTAATAATTCCCGCATCGCTAGAGGCTCCGCTTCCAACACTCAGCCCACCGTTGGTTCCAGTGGCTTCCGTGGTTCCAGCTCTTTCTACTCCTCGAGGTGACGAGCTTGGCAAGCCTGCGGATACAGAGGTGGCAGAGGTGGTCCTCCCGTTCCACAAGGACAAGGTAAGACCAATTTATATTATCCCTTCCTCCCTAGTTGCCGTGGGCGGCCGCCTCACTCAATTCCTCCCAAGGGGGGCTTCCCTCACATCGGACCCGTGGGTCCTCTCCACCGTGATGGGTTACCAGATAGAACTCTGCGGTTCCCCCACTCAGGCCCATTTCCCCCACCCTCCTCGGTTCGCAGATGCCCTTAGGACACTCATTCATTCCGAGGTGGCAGACCTCAAACGCAAAAGGGCCATAGAACCCGCTTTACCCCATCCAAGAGGTTTCATCAGCTCCCTTTTCCTGGTGTCAAAGAAAGGCGGGGGGTTCCGTCCGGTCATCAACCTCCGCTCCCTCAACGATTGGGTCCTTTACCACCATTTCAAAATGGAGGGCATCCCCACGTTAAAGGACATGCTCCTTCTGGGAGATTGGATGGTCAAACTCGACCTCAAAGATGCCTACCTCTCAGTGCCCGTAATGGAATCCCAACGGGACCTCCTACAATTCCGTTGGAACGGCAAATTATGGAGATTCACCTGCCTCCCCTTCGGACTGTCGTCCGCCCGCGGTGCTTCACCAAGCTACTCAGACCCGTGGTTTCTTCCCTCCGCGCTCGGGGAGTCCGACTGGTGATCTACCTGGACAACGTTCTTCTCATGTCCCAGTCACCTCACACCCTTCGGACCCATCTACACGACACTATTTCCCTATTCCAGGAACTAGGGTTTCTTCTCAATCCAGAGAAATCGATTCTCACGCCCACTCGCTCTATAGAATTCCTGGGCTTTGTGGTGGATTCCGACCTCATGAACCTCAGCCTTCCACTGTCAAAGATCTCCTCGATCAGGAAAGAAGCGAGGATACTGCTCAGGAAGAAGACCTTCCCCCTCCGCTCCCTTGGCCCGTATGGTAGGTCTCCTAGCGGCGGCCCGCATGGCGGTTCACCCGGGCCCACTACACTACAGGGCCCTCCAACGATTGAAGGCCCGTTCACTCCGGGCGGGCCTCGACTATACGGATCACGTGATGCTGACAGAGGACGCCAGATCGGATCTACTATGGTGGATCGACAACATAGTCACCTGGAACGGTCGTTCCCTGGTACCTCCTCCTCCCACAGATGACCATCGATTCGGATGCCAGCAGACTGGGCTGGGGCGCGAGATGTGGATCCCAGGAGACAGGCGGTCGCTGGTCCCCCCTGGAACAGTTATGGCACATCAATTGCCTAGAACTCCTGGTGGGATTATTCGCACTCCGTTGCTTTACACGGCGATCCCCTCCAGACTCGGTCGTACTTCGGATAGACAACATACCTGCGGTCCGCTACATCAACGGCCTGGGAGGCCCTCGCTCAGCAGACCTATCAGCCATGGCTCTGCGACTCTGGGAATTCTGCCTTCCCCTCGGGATCTCGGTCCACGCCCAGTTCATCCCCGGTCTGACGAACGAAGTGGCCGATTGGAACTCCAGGCACTTTACGGACTCGGGAGACTGGCGACTGTCACGGCACAGTTTCTCTACACTATCCGCGCTCTGGTGGCCTTTCCAGATCGACTTGTTCGCCTCCAGGCTCAATACACAGCTGCCAGACTTTTTCAGCTGGAGACCGGATCCGGACGCCATGGCCACGGATGCGTTCCTCCAGGATTGGTCCAAGGGCCCCCACTACGCCTTCCCACCGTTCGTCCTCATTGCTCGCACTCTGTCACAGATTCGAGCTCAGCAGGCATCAGTGGTCCTGATAACGTTTTGGAAGTCCCAACCGTGGTTCCCAACGCTCCTGAGCATGGCGATAGATGCACCGAGGCTCCTGCCTCCCTCCCCGGACCTTCTACTGGACCACGAGGAGCAACCCCAACCCCTGATGACCTCCCACCGTCTTCAACTCCTGGCGTGGTGGCTCTCTGGCACCCCCCTACAGGCTCACGCCTTTCGGAACGCACTATTTATTTATTTATTTATAAAGGATTTTACCAGCAAGGATACATTGAGATTTCTCTCATTTTCAAGTATGTCCTGGATTCAAGAACATTGAATTGTTACAGTTACAGAAATACAAAGTAATACAATGCAAGATATTAACCACACAAATCTACAGATTAACAGAAAATAAATATGTAGGAAATAGTCATTATGTTACATGTTTACAGGTGCATTCTGAATTGAGGTATGTTCGTAAGGAGCTTTTGAGTGACAAGACTGGTGGAAGATTTGATGGTGTCTGGGAGGTTATTCCATAATTGTGGTGCTCTGTAGGAAAATGAGGATCGAGCCACTGTCTTTTTGTATTGTGGTATTGTAAGTAAGGTGCAGGTCCTGGATCGGAGATTATAGGATGACTACAGACCTCTTGCTCCAATCCTGGGCTCCGGGTACCCGACTCGCCTACAAGTCTTCATGGGATGGGTGGGCTGGCTGGTGTCTGGAATGGGATAGAGATCCCTTTTCGGCCCCTGTGACAGCTCTCCTGGATTTCCTCACCCACGCCTTCGACTCTGGTAAGGCTTATCGCACCGTGAATGTCCTTCGTTCGGCCATTCTGGATTTTCGGGAGTCGCCGCGGGCTCCCATCCTTTGGTTTGTCGCCTCCTTACGAGGCATGCGCTTCTCCTGCCCTCCGGCGCCCAAATACTCCTGTACTTGGGACGTGTCCCGGGTCCTCTCCTTCCTGGATCGCTGGCCTGAGAATGCAGCTCTCACTGCAGGCCCTCTCGGCTAAACCCCTTATGCTTTTCTGTTTAGTGGCCTGCAAACGTGTCAGATGTCAGGGCACTGGATTTCGGCGCCTGTTCTTATGTCCCCGAAGGTGTACGCTTCGATATTTCACGTCGTACCAAGACGTCCCTGACTTCGGTACTCTTCCTGTCTTTTCGGGTCTCTCCCCGTCTCTGCCCGGTTTCGTGTCTCCGGGAGTACGAATCTCGTACTAACTCCATCAGGGTTCTGCCGGTTTCACCTCTCTATCTCTTTTCGATCTCCTCATAAACCGGTCTCCTCTCCCACTTTGGCTCGTTGGATGCGATGGCTTATGGCGCAGGCCGGGGTGGATGTGTCGGCTTTCGGGGCCCATTCTGTCCGCAGTGCCTCCGCCTCAAAGGTGGCTTCGATGGGCTGTCGACTGGAGGACATCTTACGTGCGGCTGACTGGTCCAGCGAGTCCACGTTTCGTACCTTCTACTTCAAGCCCATTGTCCATTGGTCGGATGCGGTTACTGTTCCGCTTTGAACTAGCAAATACGAAGCCTCCGGGTCCTGCCTTAAAATCACAACATTTTCCTATTCCATAACGGAAAGTTTAGATTTTAATAAGGACACAGAGGCGAGTATTTCCCGCCCCAACCCACCCGGTTTGATTGGATTCCGCATCTCTCCTGGAATGGGATGGACTGTTTTGGCGGCTGCCAGGGCTCCCTTCGTTTAACCAGATTTCAGTGTCTCACTGTTCTTTCATGTGCTTTGTATCTTTCAGCCTTCTGAGTTCCTGATATGGTTCCTCGATGTTTTGGCTCCCGATCTCCTACTCCCGTTTTGCTTCTGAGGCTCCCACCGTTGTCATGTCGCAGCTTCGAAAGAGGAGAGGCTGCTTCCGGGGGAGTGGTTTATGGACTGGATGGGGAGGATCTGGGGAGCTAGGTCCCCCTCCCCACGTTGGGAAAGGGAGGACTGCTTGTTTTCTGTTATTTTTCAATGTTTCTTCGCTGCTGTTGGGGCAGTTAAGAGAGAACAGCAAATACTCGCCTCCGTGTCCTTATTAAAATCTAAACTTTCCGTTATGGAATAGGAAAATTTTGTGATTCAGCGACGGCCAGTTTAGCTCTTTTAACATGTTACAATGGTGGGTCATGTAGTTACATTGTAGCACAAAGCGGCAGAATGAGTTATAAAATGTAGTAAGTTTATGAAGGTGTGTTTGCGGGGCCGCTGCATACACTAAATCTCCATATTCAATAGCCGGCATAAGCATTTGTTGTACAATCTGTTTCTTACCGCGGGGCTCAGGCAGGATTTGTTTCTGTACAGAGCGCCTAGTTTGGGGTAAAGTTTAGATGAGAGTTTTTCGATGCGGGGGCCAAAGGATAGATTAGGGTCCAACCACATACCTAGATATTTGAGAGAAGTGACTGTGGTCAGCGTGCCATTTGATTTTTGTCCCAACACATAAGTGGGGATTTTGCAATTTGTGTAGTTTAGGTGCTGTTCCAAAGAGCATCGTTACAGTTTTGTCATTATTTTAAAAAAGTTTGTTGTGTTTGATCCACTTTTCTACCTCTGTGAATTGTTCTTGCAGCGCGGCTTCCAGCTGCAGGATTGCTTAACATCGTAATAAAAACAATATAATAACCCTAATAAACGGAATAATATTCTTTACATATCTTTATTATGTAATAACCTTAATGAATGTATAATAAAATGCCTTGCTAGCCCAGGGTTACCTGCTACCATCAATTTATTGATATGAGACTACATTTCCCTTGAGTCTCAGCCAATCTAGTGGGTTGCTGAACATCATGGGAGTTGTAGTTCCACACCAGACCCTCCCTGCTTTAGGCCCTGGTAGTCCAGGGTTACCAAGCTAGATGTGTGGGGCTGGGGCCATGGCTGAGGATGACAGGAGTTTTAAAGGTCTCTGACGCTGCTGGATGATTCCAGCCAATCAGAGCTCAGGATGGGTAGAGGTGCCCGTCGCATTGCCTGTTTGGAAGGACCCCGCATAGTAACCAGGCAGCGTTCCCTAGCAACGTCGTCAGACGGACTGCTGCGAGCAATATGGCGGAGGAAACGGCGGAGAAACCGAGAGCAAAGCGGATATTTATCAACAATATCGACTCGTACGTGGCCAGAAACATCGGGAAGGTGAGGAGGCACCGGGCTGAGGGTATACTGGTCGGGTACATAGGGTGTGTGTGTGTCCAGGGCTCGGCTGGCAGGGTATACAGGGCTGTATGTACCCAGGGCTCGGCTGGCAGGGTATACAGGGCTGTATGTACCATGGGCACGGCTGGCAGGGTATACAGGGCTGTATGTACCCAGGGCTCGGCTGGCAGGGTATACAGGGCTCTATGTACCCAGGGCACGGCTGGCAGGGTATACAGGGCTGTATGTACCCAGGGCACGGCTGGCAGGGTATACAGGGCTGTATGTATCCAGGGCACGGCTGGCAGGGTATACAGGGCTGTATGTATCCAGGCACGGCTGGCAGGGTATACAGGGCTGTATGTATCCAGGGCACGGCTGGCAGGGTATACAGGGCTGTATGTACCCAGGGCACGGCTGGCAGGGTATACAGGGCTGTATGTACCCAGGGCACGGCTGGCAGGGTATACAGGGCTGTATGTACCCAGGGCTCGGCTGGCAGGGTATACAGGGCTGTATGTACCAGGGCTCGGCTGGCAGGGTATACAGGGCTGTATGTACCCAGGGCTCGGCTGGCAGGTATACAGGGCTGTATGTACCCAGGGCTCGGCTGGCAGGGTATACAGGGCTGTATGTACCCAGGGCACGGCTGGCAGGGTATACAGGGCTGTATGTATCCAGGGCACGGCTGGCAGGGTATACAGGGCTGTTTGTACCTAGTGACCTCAATGATCCACTTTTGGAATGTAAATTTATATGGATAAACCTTCAGAGATGTGTGGAATGGGCAGGTGCCTCCTAAGCTGGGTGCGGAGTGAGCACGGTGGCAAGACCGTTATGGAGCTCCCTGCCCAAGTCAGGAAGCATCATAATGGCTGGGTGGTCAGATCGATCATTTGGGGGTATCTATGGTCAGATCTGCTGACGTTTCCTTAAATCTGCACTCAGTACTGTCCACATGTCTGTATTTTCAGTATCTCTCTGGGTGCGTCGTGGGCGCGTCCCTGGAGGAAGTGGCCGGGGAAGAAGAAGAAGCGGACAACACCTCTGCCCGTGAGGATGCGTCATGGAATCAGCCAAAACAGGGGCTTTTCCAGGTCGTCGGGTCACTTTCCAACCCCGATGCAAAGAAACTAAAGTACCCAGTGGAAACCTACACGGTAATAAACTGGCGGCTTTTATACAGAGAGAATGTGTAATACATGACTCCTCATAACATTCCCTCAATGCCGTGAGGTGTCTAAAGGGATGTGGGTTCCCAAAAAGAGTTCTCACCTTCATGTTCTCTCCAGGTCTCAAGCCGGGATGACTTACTGCGTCACCTTTTAGAGTGTGATGTCATCATATACAACATTACGGAGGACGCGTCTCAGATCGACGAGGCTTCGTGGGCATCGTCTGGTAGGTGAAACAATCGATAACATCTGTCCATTTCAAGTCTGTTTTTTATACAGAGTTAGAGACTATCTGGGTTTGTTTTGACCTTGAGATAGTAGGAGCACATGGCTTACAAAGTGTTAACCCCATGCCGTGTCATGTGATGTCCTTTGTTTCCCCTTGCAGCACTTCACACGGAGCTGGAGCAGTTTCAGCACCCCAAAATGTTCATCCTGATATCTTCCATCATGACCTGGGCCCGAAGCAAATCTCTCGATCCGGTAAGTGCCGCAAGAAATGGTCAATCGGTTGCCCTTCCACTCATGACAACATGCCATGGAGTGGATGAAGGAATAGACGTAGAGTCGCAACCTCACCAGGGAAGCGTCATACGCAAAACAGATCTGAAGCCCCAAATTGTGCTCCAAGATCCCAACGCCAGAGATATTTTTCACGGTCTTGCCGATAAATCAAGGGAATTAACCATCTGATTTAAGTCCAACACGTTTCACCCCAAGGCTAAAAAGCAAGGTCTTCCTGAGGGACCATTATTTCTCTCTGGGTAAAGAGGCACTCTAGGCACTGTGAACATTCAACACTGATTCAGCCACTCGGATGCGAGGTATCAACCCAGCACACAAAGCTGAAATTGGCGACTTCTGATCTGGCTATGAAGCAGCCAGGTGGTGTCGCACAGGAGCTGCGGAAGGACACTGGGAACTATTTGTTCCAGATGTTCCCCTGCATTTGGCCAGAGGAGGCTGTGGATCGCGACGCCTAAGCACCGTTGGATCTGAGGTATGTAATGGATTTTATTAATGTGCAATATCACATAACACCGTCCCAAGCCAAGAAGATTGAGCGATTCAGTGGTAGCTCGATCTGAGTCATTAACGTTCTCTGAGGAACCACAGCTTCTGAAGCTGCAAGCAAAGCTCTCGGCTGTGTTGGATTAGCAGCTGTAGCCATTCTGTATGGTGTCCCAAGCCGTTATGTTAACAGCATGGTTGGAGTTGGAACCCTGATTGGCAGTTTAAGCTACTTACAATACATCAGCAGTAGAGATGTCCCAATCCATTCCCTAGGATCAGCATCAGGACCCAATATCAGCATTGTAAGGGAATCGTCCAACTTTCGAGTCCGAGAAATGCAGGGCAGTGAGCTTCCCAGCTTGGGTCTCGGAGCCTCTGCAGTCACTCGTGGATCATGGAGGATGTGGGGGAGTCAGGAGGCACCAGAATTCCCTTTAGCTACGGCGCTGTCCCTCTCCAGCCAGCATAGGCATGTGATATCAGTTTGGGACTCTGTTTTGGACAATCCCAAATACCACACAACCCAGATCGAGGACTCAGATGGCCATCGGGACATCGCTTTCCAGCTGCCATGTCCAGTTTACTGTAACTTTAGGAACGCAGTTTGGGGCCTGTTTACAAACCAAATTAATTTGCGTTCCTTCAGAAAAGGTATAGATCGAGTCAACTTGATCTTGGCCACCCAATGGAACTTTTGCAGACCAAGTTCACTCGATCACAGTAGGAAGAGGGTTAATAAATTTGAGATGAAGACACAAGTAATATGAGATTGCAGGTCATAAAAGTCGATTCAAATAAATGTGCCGAGCCGTCGTGTCTCCTCCAATGATATACGCATTCTTTACCGCAGGACGACCCAGAACTTCCATTCACTGAAGACGATTACCGGAGGAGGAAATGTCACTTGGACTTCAAAGACCACCTCAGTGTCGAGAAGCTGGTGATCAAGCTGGGGAAATCTGTAAGTTAAATCAAGGCTTCCAAACCGGTGGAAATCAACAGGATCGGATGTGGTTCCACTTCATGTGACGGCTTTGTACCAGCCTATAAACAGGTGGCGCAGGGATCGTCACCTTCAGAGAGCGGCTCTGTGCATGCCTACAGACTACGCTGAAAAATGAGCAGCATCCAACTAGGGCTGGGTGATTTTTCACGATTTAAATGGAGTTTAAGGACCACCTTGATTTATACTTAAATGAAAATAGAGAAATCTGGATTTTATAAATGGCGGAACGGCCCTCCGTGCATCGGCAGAGCAGACATGTTTGGCAGGCGCCTCCTCTAATGATGCTCAATGGTCTGTCCTTTAGATTCCTCTACTTTCTTACTGGTGAAATCAAGGTTGACCTCAGTCAATTTAATTGTGGAAATCGGCCAGAGCTACACCCGTACATCTCATGGGAGGACTTTACAGGAATCCAAGGACAGCTGGGAGAGAATAGAAAGGAGCGACAATAGGAAGAAACTAGCAAGAAAACCCAGTGCTGAGATTTGGCCTACACCGGTGCCAGCCAGCAGCGTTACAGTAGCATTCTAGGCATCCCGACCACTTCAGCTCATTATGCAAAGCCCAGCAATTAGATCCACACTGCCGATGATCACTGTTGCTGCAAACATTGTTAAAATATCACTGTTGGTGAAACTATGGTGAACTTTGGTTTTCCGAAGTTCCTTCTTATGTGGCTGAACAAAGAGAAAAATGTCATCTGCGCTTATTCCCATTATACCGTGTGAAACAAAACACAATTAGAGGCTTTGGTTTCTATTAATGGCCATTAAAAGCGTAAGCTCACCCGCCAACGTCATAGCACCTCTAGTGAGGGTGAGTCCTATCCAAAATGAAACCACAGGCTGCTTTTCAGTCATGAGGTAGACTGGTGGGCTTTTATTTATGCCCCCCAGAAACAAATCCGCTTGGGATCAAAAAACAAAGACACGGAGCGGAACATGCTGCAATGATGACCTGGCTGGAGGTACAATAAAACATACATAATACAGGAGGGGTGGGGTCGCGCCTATTCCCTGATGGGGCGGCCGCAACCACCAAATGTACCCAGCCCAGCAACATGTATAAAACATAACAAAGAGGAAAATGTCATCTGCGCTTATTCCCATTATACCGTGTGAAACAAAACACAATTAGAGGCTTTGGTTTCAATTAATGGCCATTAAAAGAGTAAGCTCTTTAATTTTCCTCTTCTCTCTAGAACAAAGGATTGTTTTCGACCTACGTGGTTTGTTCGGCGGTCCCTTACGGCGCAGAGGAAGGCATCCTGCACAGCTTTTTCAAAGTAAGTCCTGTCGCAGCGAAGTTGGCGATCCAAGATCCTTGTAGACTTCCCGTTAGATGCCGCCATAAAGCGCGTGACACACAGCACGGAGCCAGAGAGGGACACACTAACGCTGCACAGCATGTCCCTCACAAAGCACTGAGCGGTGCCTCATGCGTGTTTTCTGCTGGTGCTGCTATATCGTGTGCTCCTTGGCTCCCACCTCATCCACCCTCAGCTCCAGCTTTGGGATCTTAGGAACCAGACGGATCTGACATACGCAGGGTCCCGAGCGTTCCGGATGACAGACGCACAACCTGTATTCTTATTGTTATCCCTGATTCAATGAGCTTACTATCAAGGGGATCAGGGGTGGAGGAGAACAAGAGGACTAACACCATACTGGTGGTTATGATCGCCGGTCCCAGGGCCATATTCCGACCCTATGAGAGAGTTGTTTCGTTTTTCCCAGTCCCTCCTCGTTAATTAAAAAAATCCCTCATTCATTCTGGTCCTGCAAGCAGAGGGTGACGCGATTCGCCACCTCCTCTGGCCGTATGTTCCTGGTGTTCCTCCACAGACCCAGCTCCTCCTTCTTGTAGGATCTTGCTTCTCTCCTCCGAGACTTATGGACTCAATACCAGCACGGGCGCACGGCTCCACCATGGTATCTGTTAGTGTCTCTCTGCTCTTACAACGCGAGCTGCCAATGCAGCAGATGGGTCGGAATGGAGCCGGTACCAGGGGTTATAAGCTTGTGTCGATATTTCCCTTTTAGCTGCTCCTTGTTGCCGGTTACGCCTGATTAGGAGTCATAGGGTTCTCCTCAAGGAATATTGTATAGGAGGAGGCTGTGGGGTGAAAAAGTAAGGAGCACCGTCTCACTCCTGCACTGACGCCTGCACTAGACACGTGCACGGCAAAACAATTTGTTTTGTTTCGGATCATTTTGTTTCGTGTTTTTTTTTGGTTCGTTCGTTCATTATGTTACTGTGACTCGTATTTTCGGATCAATTCGTTGGTTCGGACGATCAGTAATTTGTATTTTGGATTGATTTGTTGTTTCATTTTTATTGGTAATTCGTTTTTCGGATCAATTCGTATTTCGTTTTTATTAGTTATTTCGCTTTTATTAAAGGATAAATTTTACGAAGATTAAGTTGTAAAAAAATAAAAAATGCCTAAAACCCCTGTTTTTGGTGTAAGCTATTCAGCACCATGGAAAGGAGCTCCGCGGGGCTCTCAATCGGTTTCAGCACCATAGACAGCCCCCGCCGAACACAGTCAGACTGAAGGAAAGAGGAAAAAAGAAATAAAAATTTATAAATCCAAAAACTTCACCTTAAATTTCACCAAAAAGTGCCTCTAAAAATCCAAAAAAAAAAAAAAGATACTTTTTGCTGCAAGTGAAAAGAATAAACGGATTATTAGATATTTAGTTAAAACCTTTTCGGTCCGAATCCTTTCATGTTTCAGATGGGACAGATTCACTTTCGAAAAGCAAAACTGTAAATTTCGTCCGAATTTTGATTCAGAACGAAACGCACGTGTCTTGCCTGCACATAACTCTTAACAACAGCATGGTCTCCACCAGAGGAACCTGACCTCTGATCTTCGTCTCTTGTTTCGCCTCCTTCTCTTTCTAGGAAGCTTGGCTTGGAGAAATTCCTGCGCTGCCCCTCTTTGGAGACGGTTTGAATTGCATCCCGTTAATTCACGTCACAGATCTGGCGAGGTAATAGCAAGTGTTGACTCATGGGAAATGTAGTTCCAAAACATCTAAAAGGTGGCCACAGTTTGGATCTGCGTGCAGTCATGCCCTTGATAACCCATTCACCGACCTCTGTTTCAGCGTGGTCCAAAACATTGCAGACCACAGGCCGCGGACTCACTTCCTCGTGGCTGTGGACGATTCATTGCACACTCTGGAGGAGATCACCAAGGTACGTGGGTATCTGAACCCGTGGCAGCTGACTGGACGGTTTTGGGTCACGTTTATGCAGTTCTCCATGTAAAAGTTGAGCGCGGGAAGTAATGGGCAATAGAACAATATAGTTACCGACTCTTGTAGGTGGTAATTTAAAAGGATTTTATTCCATAGTGAGCACGAACACAAGACAACGTTTCGACCCTCTCAGGTCTATGTCAAGGACTTGACAAAGACCTGAGAGGGTCGAAACGTTGTCTTGTAGGTGGTAATTTAAAAGTATTTTATTCCATAGTGAGCACGAACACAAGAGTCGGTAACTATATTGTTCTATGGTCTTTGGATTGGGAAGTCTTCTGGCTGGTGGATCCTCGTGATTGCAGCACAATTGTGGAAGTAGTGGGCAGACGCTAAGGTCCCCTGCGTGTAACATGCAGATACATCTTCTAATAATGCACTGAGGAATGGCTGGGATTACAACGTCCGAGGTGTAACGGCACGGGTATATATAGGTACACAGGCAGAGCCAGGAGTGTGAGAGTATGGGGGTATATATGTGTGTGTATGTATAGATTACTAATTACACACTAACTTGGGCAGAAAGCGCATGGTGAGCCAACGTGAAGAGGTTTCTAGTTGTGGATCATCTCTGGTGTTCCATACAGGGTGATAGAGTGATTTCGTCTTCAGAGTAGGGTTACGTTGACGTGGACAAACAACAATGATCCGGTTGCTAAATCGTGTCACTGTTGATCTTTTACGTGAAGATAAAGTCCTCTCATCCTCCTTGTTTGCCCCTGGCAGTGTATCAGCGAGCACCTCGGACCCGGAAAAATCCAGAAGGTTCCCAAAGAAGCCGCCTTCCTTCGAAAGGACATAACTGTACGTACCGTCACACCTTCCTCCTACCAGCAATAGAGATTTGTACTTGCGCTTCTGGGCCGAAACCCACCGGCCCTCTCCTGCGTCTGCATTTTGATCCCTTCCATAAAGGTCCATGTTTTGTGTTTTCTTTCCAGCAATTGGAGATCGACCACTTGCTGGTGAACCTGAGGATGGAGGCCGTCTTCCTGAAGGAGAGCTTCAACATCAGCTGGGTCTCTCAGACGGGTCTGATGGAGAACATCGAGTCTGTCATCCAAGAGTACAAGAAGTCTCGAGGTCTCCTGGTAATCCGGTCCTCACTAAAGCTTGCGACGCATAGGAACCACAAATTAGTAATCATAAAACCGAGATACTCCTCTAGTGCATCATAGGAAGGCAAGAAGGAAGAAAAAGGGGAGTGGCTACCTACAGATGGACACTTATGCTAGACCTGTTATCTAATTGGCCCAGTTGTTCTGGTTTTTTTCTCGGCTGTGAGTCATGACAGTAAATGGAGTTGAGGAAATATTCGCCTCAGTCGTTTATTAAAATTCAGATTTTTTTTTTTCCGGCACAGTGTTAGAGCCCATGTTTCCAACTCAATAAATGTCTCTATACATTGTTTACCCTCCCCCCGTTTGGTTTCAGCCAATCAGAATCTGCGTCCTTGGTCCGCCAGCGGTCGGGAAAACAACGGTATGTGAGATGCTGTGCAAGCATTACAAGCTGCATCACATCAAAATTAAAGATGTGATCACAGACGCCATCGCCAAGCTGGTGAGTTACGCCTCTAAAATCGAGGCCGCGTTTTCTTCCTAAAACGTTACTTTCCCAATGATTCGACCCAGTGTAACTTTACGTTTAGGAAGCGCTGGTGAAAACGCCAGAGGACGAAGAAGAAGGCGAGGAGAACTCTGAGAACTGGCAGGAAATCCTGGACGGAGTAAAGGAAAACATGGAGCAAAACGGAGGTATTTAGTACAGATTTGGTGGAAAAAGCACCAGGAAAATTCAAATGCAGCTCTCCTCCTTTTCTTACAGCAGAGCTCTCTTTCTCTCATAGCGCAGCTCTCCTCCTTTTCTTACAGCAGAGCTCTCTTTCTCTCATAGCGCAGCTCTCCTCCTTTTCTTACAGCAGAGCTCTCTTTCTCTCATAGCGCAGCTCTCCTCCTTTTCTTACAGCAGAGCTCTCTTTCTCTCATAGCGCAGCTCTCCTCCTTTTCTTACAGCAGAGCTTTCTCTCATAGCGCAGCTCTCCTCCTTTTCTTATAGCAGAACTCTATTTCTCTCAGTGCAGATCTCCTCTTCTTACAGCAGAGCTTTCTCTCATAGCGCAGCTCTCCTCCTCTTCTTACAGCAGAGCTTTCTCTCATAGCGCAGCTCTCCTCCTCTTCTTACAGCAGAGCTTTCTCTCATAGCGCAGCTCTCCTCCTCTTGTTACAGCAGAGCTCTTTCTCTCATAGCGCAGCTCTCCTCTTCTTACAGCAGAGCTCTTTCTCTCATAGCGCAGCTCTCCTCCTCTTCTTACAGCAGAGCTCTCTTTCTCCAATAGCGCAGCACTCCTCCTTTTCTTACAGCAGAGCTTTTTCTCATAGCGCAGCTCTCCTCGTCTTACAGCAGAGCTTTCTCCAATAGCGCAGCTTTCCTCCTCTTCTTACAGCAGAGCTCTCTCTCCAATAGCGCAGCTCTCCTCCTCTTCTTACAGCAGAGCTTTCTCTCATAGCGCAGCTCTCCTCCTCTTACAGCAGAGCTCTTTCTCTCATAGCGCAGCTCTCCCCTTCTTACAGCAGAGCTCTTTCTCTCATAGCGCAGCTCTCCTCCTCTTCTTACAGCAGAGCTTTCTCTCATAGCGCAGCTCTCCCCTTCTTACAGCAGAGCTCTTTCTCTCATAGCGCAGCTCTCCTCCTCTTCTTACAGCAGAGCTCACTCTCTGATAGCGCAGCTCTCCTCCTCTTCTTACAGCAGAGCTTTCTCTCATAGCGCAGCTCTCCTCTTCTTACAGCAGAGCTTTCTCTCATAGCGCAGCTCTCCCCTTCTTACAGCAGAGCTTTCTCTCATAGCGCAGCTCTCCCCTTCTTACAGCAGAGCTCTTTCTCTCATAGCGCAGCTCTCCTCCTCTTCTTACAGCAGAGCTCACTCTCTGATAGCGCAGCTCTCCTCCTCTTCTTACAGCAGAGCTTTCTCCAATAGCGCAGCACTCCTCTTCTTACAGCAGAGCTTTTTCTCCACAGCGCAGCTTTCCTTCTATTACAGAGCAGCTCTCCTCTTCTTACAGCGCAGCTCTCCTCTTCTTAAAGCGCAGCTCTCCATCTCTTACAGCGCAGCTCCCCTCCTCTTACAGCGCAGCTCTCCTCTTACAGCGCAGCTCTCCTCCTCTTCTTACAGCAGAGCTTTCTCTCATATTGCAGCTCTCCTCCTCTTCTTACAACAGAGCTCTCTTTCTCTAATAGTGCAGCTCTCCTCCTCTTCTTACAGCGCAGCTCTCCTCCTCTTACAGCGCAGCTCTCCTCCTCTTACAGCGCAGCTCTCCTCCTCTTACAGTGCAGCTCTCCTCCTCTTCTTACAGCAGAGCTTACTCCTATAGCGCAGCTCTCCTCCTCTTCTTACAGCAGAGCTCTCTTCAATAGTGCAGCTCTCCTCCTCTTCTTACAGCGCAGCTCTCCTCTTCTTACAGCGCAGCTCTCCTCTTCTTACAGCGCAGCTCTCCTCTTCTTACAGCGCAGCTCTCCTCTTCTTACAGCGCAGCTCTCTTCCTCTTACAGCGCAGCTCTCCTCCTCTTCTTACAGCAGAGCTCTCTTTCTCCAATAGCGCAGCACTCCTCCTCTTCTTACAGCAGAGCTTTCTCTCATAGCGCAGCTCTCCTCCTCTTACAGCAGAGCTTTCTCTCATAGCGCAGCTCTCCTCTTCTTACAGCAGAGCTCTCTCTCTGATAGCGCAGCTCTCCTCCTCTTCTTACAGCAGAGCTTTTTCTCCACAGCGCAGCTTTCCTTCTATTACAGAGCAGCTCTCCTCTTCTTACAGCGCAGCTCCCCATCTCTTACAGCGCAGCTCCCCATCTCTTACAGCGCAGCTCCCCATCTCTTACAGCGCAGCTCCCCATCTCTTACAGCGCAGCTCCCCATCTCTTACAGCGCAGCTCCCCATCTCTTACAGCGCAGCTCTCCTCCTCTTACAGCGCAGCTCTCCTCCTCTTCTTACAGCAGAGCTTTCTCTCCTATTGCAGCTCTCCTCCTCTTCTTACAACAGAGCTCTCTTTCTCTAATAGTGCAGCTCTCCTCCTCTTCTTACAGCACAGCTCTCCTCTTCTTACAGCGCAGCTCTCCTCCTCTTACAGCGCAGCTCTCCTCCTCTTACAGCGCAGCTCTCCTCTTCTTACAGCAGAGCTCTCTTCAATAGTGCAGCTCTCCTCCTCTTCTTACAGCGCAGCTCTCTTCCTCTTATAGCGCAGCTCTCTTCCTCTTACAGCGCAGCTCTCCTCTTCTTACAGCAGAGCTCTTTCTCTCATATTACAGCTCTCCTCCTCTTCTTACAACAGAGCTTTCTCCAATAGTGCAGCTCTCCTCTTCTTACAGCGCAGCGCTCCTCCTCTTCTTACAGCGCAGCTCTCTTCCTCTTACAGCGCAGCTCTCTTCCTCTTACAGTGCAGCTCTCTTCCTCTTACAGCGCAGCTCTCCTCCTCTTACAGCGCAGCTCTCCTCCTCTTACAGCGCAGCTCTCCTCCTCTTACAGCGCAGCTCTCCTCCTCTTACAGCGCAGCTCTCCTCCTCTTACAGCGCAGCTCTCCTCCTCTTACAGCGCAGCTCTCTCTTACAGCGCAGCTCTCCTCCTCTACAGCGCAGCTCTCCTCTTACAGCGCAGCTCTCCTCCTCTTACAGCGCAGCTCTCCTCCTCTTACAGCGCAGCTCTCCTCCTCTTCTTACAGCAGAGCTCTCTTTCTCCAATAGTGCAGCTCTCCTCCTCTTCTTTCAGCGCAGCTCTCCTCCTCTTACAGCGCAGCTCTCCTCCTCTTACAGCGCAGCTCTCCTCCTCTTACAGCGCAGCTCTCCTCCTCTTACAGCACAGCTCTCCTCTTCTTACAGCGCAGCTCTCTTTTACAGCTCAGCTCTCCTTCTATTACACGCAGCTCTCCTCTTACAGAGCAGCACCATTCCCCTTGGCTTACAGCGCAGCTCTCTCCTGGTTACAGCACAGCGTAACTTTTCCATTTCTTTCCTTAAACATCTCCCCTATTCTCCTTCTTGCACTCAGGGCGCCTTGACGATAGCTACGTGATCAAGTTCATCAGAGACAAGTTGAAATCCATGCCATGCCAGAACCAGGGTTACGTGCTGGACGGTTACCCCAAGACTTACGAACAAGCAAAGGAGCTTTTCAACTGTACGTATGTCCCATGGCCGGCCAGGGTCACGTCTATAAATCTAATTTAAGGCCATAATGCCACCATGACCAAGCTCTGCTACCACTGTAGCTGCTCTTCAAAGATGAGGTCTCACCTCCGCCTTGAAGGCTTTCAACCAGCAGCCATTGTGGTGGCTTCCTCCTTTTTGGGTCATCCTGGTCCAAAAATGATGTTTGCATGGGGTAGAGTACTAGCCTAGTCCAATGAGGAGCCGTGGAGTTAGTGGAGCCACTCATGATGCGTCTCTTAGAGGCAGCAGGGCTCAGTAATTGACTGGTTTGTATTAATTTTCCCCTTTTTTGTTTTGTTTCCTCGTTTTCATGTATTTCAGTGGAAGATGGAGGTGAAGAGGAGCAAACCAGGGGCAAGACCCACCTCTTCGATAAAACCATCACCCCAGGTTTGTGGGAAGGAATGGGGTCGGCATTCCAGACCTGGACCTTCTTCCAGATTCACTTTTCGTGTCTGGTCTGTCCAGGTTTCCTAAATTCCACAGTAGCATTCGGTTTGTTGGCAAAATGTTGGTCAACCCAATAGGATCCAGGCAACATGGCCGTAGGGTAAGAGCGTCAGACGGGAAACAATGGGCAATGTGAGGAGGACATACCTGGAGTGGCCTTCCAGTGGGCTTGGAAATAGGAGGGCGACTGATAGGTCACCACCATCACAACTCACTTCTCTGTATCTCCCAGATTACGTCATATCGCTGGATGCGCCGGACGACTTCCTCAAAAACCGGGTCATAAATCTCCCGGAAAGCGTCGTTCAAGAGACACATTACGCCCACGATCGCTTCCTGCAAGCGCTGCACACCTTCCGAGATCTGAACACAGAAGACGAAACCGTCCTCAACTATTTTGATGAAGCAGAAATCAACCCGCAGCACATCGGTAAGAGTATAACCATATATCACAGTCCACAACCGCGCAGCATGGTGGGGTCAGATAGAAAGCTCACAGCATTAGGATGTGCTGCAGAGTATAATAGCACCACGACACCTAAACTGCACGAGATCATATCAGGGCCTGGGTGATATCGAATTTATACTCTTAATTATGAAGAGTGCAGAAACGGTAACCCTAACCCTAAAACAAGCAGAGACCTTAACCCTAAAACAAGCAGAGACGTAACCCTAAAACAAGCAGAAACGGTAACCCTTAAACAAGTGAAACGGTAACCCTACAACAAGCAGAAACCGGAACCCTACAAGCAGAAACCGCAACCCTACAACAAGCCGAAACCGCAACCCTACAACAAGCCGAAACCGCAACCCTACAACAAGCAGAAACCGCAACCCAAAAAAACAAGCAGAGACGTAACCCTAAAACAAGCAGAAACGGTAACCCTTAAACAAGTGAAAAGTTAACCCTAAAACAAGCAGAAACCTCAACCCTAAAACAAGCAGAGGCGTAACCCTAAAACAAGCAGATGCGTAACCCTAAAACAATCAGAAACTGTAACCTTAAAACAAGCAGAAACCTTAACCTTAAAACAAGCAGAAACGGTAACCCTAAAACAAGCAGAAACTGTAACCCTAAAACAAGCAGAAACCTTAACCTTAAAACAAGCAGAAACGGTAACCCTAAAACAAGCAGAAACGGTAACCCTAAAACGAGCAGAAACTGTAACCCTAAAACGAGCAGAAACTGTAACCCTAAAACGAGCAGAAACTGTAACCCTAAAACAAGCAGAAACTGTAACCCTAAAACAAGCAGAAACTGTAACCCTAATCCTAAAACAAGCAGAAACTGTAACCCTAACCCTAAAACAAGCAGAAACATAAACCTAAAACCAGCAGAATCTGTAAACCTAAAACCAGCAGAACAGAAATGGTAACCCTAAAACAAGCAGAAACAGTATCCCTAACCCTAAAACAAGCAGAAACCGTAACCCTAAAACAAGCAGAAACCGTATCCCTAACCCTAAAACAACTTCAAGCAGAAACCGTAACCCTAAAACAACTTCAAGCCGAAACCGTAACCCTAAAACAAGCAGAAACCTTAACCCTAAAACAAGCAGAAACTGTAACCCTAAAACAAGCAGAAACTGTAACCCTAAAACAAGCAGAAACCTTAACCCTAAAACAAGCAGAAACTGTAACCCTAAAACAAGCAGAAACCTTAACCCTAAAACAAGCAGAAACCTTAACCCTAAAACAAGCAGAAGCGGTAACCCTAAAACAAGCAGAAACTGTAACCGTAACCCTAAAACAAGCAGAAACGGTAACCGTAACCCTAAAACAAGTAGAAATCGTAACCCTAAAACAAGCAGAAACTGTAACCCTAAAACGAGCAGAAACTGTAACCGTAACCCTAAAATGAGCAGAAACCGTAACCCTAAAACAAGCAGAAACCTTAACCCTAAAACAAGCAGAAACTGTAACCCTAAAACAAGCAGAAACCTTAACCCTAAAACAAGCAGAAACTGTAACCCTAAAACAAGCAGAAACCTTAACCCTAAAACAAGCAGAAACTGTAACCCTAAAACAAGCAGAAACCTTAACCCTAAAACAAGCAGAAACCTTAACCCTAAAACAAGCAGAAACTGTAACCCTAAAACAAGCAGAAACCTTAACCCTAAAACAAGCAGAAACTGTAACCCTAAAACAAGCAGAAACCTTAACCCTAAAACAAGCAGAAACTGTAACCCTAAAACAAGCAGAAACCTTAACCCTAAAACAAGCAGAAACCTTAACCCTAAAACAAGCAGAAACCTTAACCCTAAAACAAGCAGAAGCGGTAACCCTAAAACAACCAGAAACCATAACCCTAAAACGAGCAGAAACTGTAACCGTAACCCTAAAATGAGCAGAAACCGTAACCCTAAAACAAGCAGAAACGGTAACCGTAACCCTAAAACAAGTAGAAATCGTAACCCTAAAACAAGCAGAAACCGTAACCCTAAAACGAGCAGAAACCGTAACCCTAAAACGAGCAGAAACTGTAACCGTAACCCTGAAATGAGCAGAAACCGTAACCCTAAAAAAAGCAGAAACGGTAACCCTAAAACAAGCAGAAACAATAACCCTAAAACAAGCAGAAACAGTATCCCTAACCCTCAAACAAGCCGAAACCGTAACCCTAAAACGAGCAGAATCTGTAACCCTAAATCAAGCAGAAACCGTAACCCTAAATCGAGCAGAAACCGTAACCCTAAAACAAGCAGGAACCGTAACCCTAAAACAAGCAGGAACCGTAACCCTAAAACAAGCAGGAATCGTAACCCTAAGGCTAGGGTCAAACCAAAGCATTTTTACACGCGAACGTCAAAAAGTGTGTCCGAATGCATTGACGTATTTTTTCACGGAATGCGTGAAAACGGACATACGATGCGCAATTTTTGTGTCTGGACGTTATGTTGGACGAACATGAGCAGCGTCTGACGTCTCCTAATCACGCACACACGCCGCTAGCGGACGCAGCGCACTCTGTACGTCAGTACTAGCGGTTCTGCGTTCCCGAAATAATGCGTTCAAATTCCACTTGCGTTGCACGGCCGGACTTTTGTGCGGCCGTACTTCGTATATTGGCCGTCATTGCCCGTCATTTGCTGCTACTGCGGCCGTAATTAAGTGCGCCAGAACGCACATTAAAAGTGCGCTGGTCTGACCCCAGCCTAAAACAAGCAGAAACCGTAACCCTAAAAAGAGCAGAAACGGTAACCCTAAAACAAGCAGAAACAATAACCCTAAAACAAGCAGAAACAATAACCCTAAAACAAGCAGAAACAGTATCCCTAACCCTCAAACAAGCAGAAACCGTAACCCTAACCCTAAAACAAGCAGAAACGGTAACCCTTACCCTAAAACAAGCAGAAACGGTAACCCTTACCCTAAAACAAGCAGAAACGGTAACCCTTACCCTAAAACAAGCAGAAACGGTAACCCTTACCCTAAAACAAGCAGAAACAGTAACCGTAACCCTAAAACAAGTAGAAACCGTAACCATAACACAAGTGCAAATGGTAACCCTGTCCCCGGCATTATTTTTTCCCTTTCTGATCAGTCAGTGTGTGATCAATATAAAGGCACAGATTCACTGGTTTCTTTTTTCTTCCAAACATCCTAATGTTAGTAAATGTTTTTAAACCATAGATTTTTTTTTCATGTGTCGTGTCCTGCAGTGACCACAAAGTGTCAACCTTGCTGCAGAGTAATACCCTCACGCTATAGCCACCCAATGCATAGACTGACGTGGTTCTGGCGCCCAGAGGGTCCATTCAATGTTCTGCCGCGTCTCTCCATCAAGATTAATAATATGACTTCATTTTATTCTGGGCTTCCTAGACGTATCCAGAGATGACGATCCTCATTACAGAAACGCGTTCAAGCAGATCATCAAAGAGGTGGGAGAACCCAGGAACTACGGGTTAACACCGGAGGAAGTTGTGGAATTGGAGCTGAGGGCGGCGCATGAGTCTGTGTCTCGCGAGGCAGAGAGGACAGCCGAGCTGGAAAGGAGGGAAGCTGAGGAGGCTGCCGAAAAGAGGGCTCGCTGGGAGGAATGGGTAAGCCAACATGGCCACCACAAGGCAGAATGTATGTCACAGAGACGGCAAAAACACAATTTTAAACCAGGAGCTCGGAGGCGAGTATTTGCCTTCTCTTTCTTTAATTCTCCTCCCAACAGCAAAGACTTAACATAATAAGAAAAAAACAGTCTCGCCCAACAATCCGCTCTCAGCCAATCAGTATAGTCCCGCCCAGAGGACAGCAAATCCTCTTTCTTGCTGCTCTTCTTGGAGTCATAAGTATTATTTTTCTGTGCTCCAACAAATTTTATTATTCACAAACTAATTGCTACATCTTGTCCTGGATGACATCTGACCTCTCGGATTCGCAAGAAAGAGGAGTTTCTGTCCTCTGGGCGGGACTATATTGATTGGCTGAGAGGGGATTGTTAGGCGTGGTTTATCCCCTGCTGTGGGGGAAGCCTGTTTTTTTTCCTATTATCTTCACTCTTTATTAAAACTTTCTGTTATGAAGTAGGAAAATGTATCACTTGCTCTCTGAATGTGCATGTTATGCTCATGCCGGGGCTTGCGCAGGGTCTGAGATGGTAAGTAAAGCTCATACCTTTTAGGTCAAGAGAGAGAAGTCCACGGATTCTTCTTTCAACCCTTTCACTACCATGTGGTTTTCCATACGTCCACTGGAAGGACCCAGTTGTTATATGGAAAACCACTTAACATTTCCCCTACAGTAAAAAGCCTTATAGGGATGTCTCCGTCCACCTTTACAGTCAGAGAGCTCCCTCTGCGAGTCAGGAAGTGCTACTACATGTATAATTCGTAAGGGGCTTTTAAGTCAGGAGGGAGAAGACTGTAGGCTCTTTTTTTAACCATTTCCCTACCGAGACATTTTCCATAAAACAACTGGAAGGACCCAGTGGTTGTATGGAAAACCACTTACCATTAACCATACAGTATAATGCCCTGTAGGGACGCATCTGTACACTTTTCCAGTCAGAGAGCCACAAAGCATTACTACATGTAAAATTCCTGATACCTTTTAGGTCAGGAGGGATAAGTCTGCAGACTCTTCTTTTAACTCCATAACTACCATATGGCTTCCCATAATACAGCTCCGTATTTCATCTTAACTCAAAGCTGGTCAGATCCAGTTCCAGCACCTCGGCTGGCATGACCTGAACTTTGATGGTGCACAGTGAAGGACCCCTTTAATGTGCCCCGCTCGGTTAAAGACTCAATGTTTGTTGGGTTATTGTTACAGAACAAGCGCCACGAGGAGTTAAAGCGCCAGGAAGAGGAGGTGTTGGAAGCTCAGTCTGTCCCTTTAAGGAATTATTTGATGAGGAACGTCATGCCCACCCTGGTCCAGGGACTGAACGAGTGCTGCAAGGTCAGGCCGGACGACCCCGTGGACTATCTGGTAAGGAGTAGAGATTTTAGTTTTGTTCGGAATTAAAATTCAGACAAAATTTTACTGATTTTTGTGTTTCGGAAGCTCGTCCGAAACTGAGCGAAATACAACAAATCGATTTTCATTTTTATGGTATCCATTCGTTCTACCGTTTCAATTGGATTCGGCAACGCGTCCCTGTCCATTGGCCGTGCTTAATCTCTTGTATTCAGCAGCACAGGCCGTGCACATGCCATGGTGCGATTCGACGGCAGTGAAATTCCCCATGGAGAAGCCATGGTTAATCTATTCATAGACACCGAACAGCAGAGAATAGTTGCCGAAATGCCCTGCTGTTTGTTTGGTGATTTCGTTCGGCAGGTTTATTCAGGAGAATCCCATAGGCTTCAATGTTAAAAATATTCCCGTTTTTATTCGATATCTAATAAACCGTTTATTAATATTAATCTGCAGCAAAAAGTCTCTATTTCTATTTTCAGGATTTTTTGGTGAACTTTTAGGATTCTTAATCATTTTAAAACGAGACTTTTCTTCTTTGCTGAACGCAGCAGGTTTTTTTTCTTTCCTTCAGTCTGGCAGTATTTGACGGTGGCTGTCCTTGGTGCTGAAACCTATTTAGCACCATGGACAGCAGCCCTTCGGGGCAGGTAAAGCCCCCCTCTGTGCGCAGTGTCTGCAGGTAAAGCCCCCCTTAGTGTGCAGTGTCTGCAGGTAAAGCCCCCCCTCAGTGCGCAGTGTCTGCAGGAAAAGCCCCCCTCGGTGCGCAGTGTCTGCAGGTAAAGCCCCCCTCGGTGCGCAGTGTCTGCAGGTAAAGCCCCCCTCGGTGCGCAGTGTCTGCAGGTAAAGCCCCCCCTCGGTGCGCAGTGTCTGCAGGTAAAGCCCCCCTCGGTGCGCAGTGTCTGCAGGTAAAGCCCCCCTCGGTGCGCAGTGTCTGCAGGTAAAGCCCCCCTCGGTGCGCAGTGTCTGCATGTAAAGCCCCCCCTCGGTGCGCAGTGTCTGCAGGTAAAGCTTTCACCTCTGTGCGCAGTGTCTGCAGGTAAAGCCCCCCCCCCTCAGTGTGCAGTGTTTGCAGGTAAAACCCCACTTCTAGATTCTAAGTTCGCACGGGAATAGGGCCTCGTTTCCTCCTGTACTAATTTATCAAATGTTCAGTCTCAATGTATTGTAAGTAAAAGACAGCGTGAATCTGGCGCTTTTCTTAGTGGTTGTAAGGTTATTAAGGCGTGCTCAATTTAGGTCGGTGCTGCAAGCTGGATGATATGTGTTTACAACCTCAAAAACACAAATATAATAGAAAAGAAAAAACACTTCCAGGCGCACCTTACTAAAATTTCCACTTTTTTAAAACCATAAATGGCCAATGTGCAAACATCTAATGAATGAATATTTAAACAAAACAGTGGTTATATTATAATGATAAATGTGTATAACTTAAGGAATACTTATAGTTCAGTGGTGGTTCTTTTTTTTCCCTCTCTCAGCATGGGGTCCTGCGATGTAGCTGTTCGGTATCCCAAGAAAAAAGGAGGGGGGAGGGTATTTCTCCACTTGATGTAAAAATAAAGGCAGCAGAGCGGCAGATAATTCAATTAAAATGCATTTATTAATCAATAAAAAGGTAGACCTTCAACTATAAAATCAATTGTTAAAGTACTAATTAAGAAGGATCAACAAAAACGCGCTTTCACCAATAGGCTTCATCAGTTGTTATCCTTTCTGAATGAACAGTCTGTGCAAGAAGTCTTGACATCAAGTGGAGAAATACCCTCCCCCCTCCTTTTTTCTTGGGATACCGAACAGCTACATCGCAGGACCCCATGCTGAGAGAAGGAAAAAAAAGAAACACCACTGAACTATAAGTATTCCTTAAATTATACACATTTATCATTAGAATATAAGCACTGTTTTGTTTAAATATTAATTCATTAGATGTTTGCACATTGGCCATTTATGGTTTTAAAAAAGTGGAAATTTTAGTAAAGTGCGCCTGGAAGTGTTTTTTCCTTTCAATGTATTGTAACCCTGTTTATACTGTGCCCATTGTACAGCACTGCGGAACATGCTGGCGCTATATAAAGTATAATAATAATAATAAAACCCACCTCGCAGTGCTCAGTGCCTGCAGGTAATATCCCCCCCCCCCGTGCCTGCAGGTACAGGGGGCTTTATTATTTACAGGCTGTAGCTCCTTCCTCTTAACTGTAATTACTTTGTTTATTGTTTTCACTCAATAAATCCTCAAATTCTCCATAAAACACTAAAACACTAATCCAATAATCCAATTAGCAAATCTAAGGGTTAAGCGCCCCCCCCCTCCATGTATTATCTGTACGTAAAGGGCTGCTCCTTGTTTAGCGGGGGCTTTAATCCCACCTTTCTCTCTGGTTGCTTGTTTGTCATTTAATAAAGGCAGATACATAAAACACTAATGCAATCAGCAAATCAATGGGTTAAACAGAGACGCGCCCTGTGTGTGTGTGTGCATTGTCTAATTGACTAACAGACACTACTTCTCCTGGGGGGGGCAGGGGGGGTCTGCTGGACTGCAAGAGGGAAGCTTCGGGGGAAAAATGCAGGTTTTATTCAAGTAAAATCTAATAACTCCATGGAGGGTCCCCCCCCCCCGGGCTGCGAGCTCTGCGTCACCTTGCTGTTGCAAGGACACACAGCGCTGCAGAGTGATGCAGAGGGAGACTGGGTGTATACTGTATATATGTTCCTTACATATGGAGCACTTTATCCCATCGCGGGTTAATGCAGCGTCTCGATGTGTAATAATCGTTACCTCTAGGATAAGTAAATTTAACCCTTGCATTCATATTGCCTGACGCTGCATGGGGTGAAATCCGTTTGCGCGTCGCAGCTTGCGCGAGTTTACCGTACTGTGCGCATCCTATACTTAACACGGGGAGCACAATCACTAATCCACAGCTGCTGACGTTCCCAGTTAGTGTTACCTATGGAATTGTGTGTGTATTACACATTTTTTATGTCTCTGGGGGCCACGGCGGCTTCTGTTGTTGCGTCACCGTTTTATGAATGTATGAAGGCCCGCTTTACTGATACTCGCACACCGTATGATTGTGCTGTGCATTATGCTCGGGTATGAAGTGGTGCGGCCGGTGTGTGTGTGTTCGCAGCTCCCTCGTGAAACACAGCGAGCGGCCACTACTGATAATAGCTTTGGTAACCGGGGACAGTTAGAGGTTGCTGGCTTTGCCATCGTTACCCATGAGCGGCTCCCTGTTACTGTCTCACACCGCCATTACACATTACCGGCACCATGCTACCGTCTCACACCGCCATTACACATTACCGGCTCCATGCTACCGTCTCACACCGCCATTACTCATTACCGGCTCCATGCTACCGTCTCACACCGCCATTACACATTACCGGCTCCATGCTACCGTCTCACACCGCCATTACACATTACCGGCTCCTTGCTACCGTCTCACACCGCCATTACACATTACCGGCTCCATGCTACCGTCTCACACCGCCATTACACATTACCGGCTCCCTGTTACCGTCTCACACCGCCATTACTCATTACCGGCTTCCTGTTACCGTCTCGTGCCTCTGTTACCCATTACCGGCTCCCTGTTCCCGTCTCGTGCCTCCGTTACCCATTATCGGCTCCCTGTTACCTTCTCACACCGCCATTACACATTACCGGCTCCCTGTTACCGTCTCACACCGCCACTACTCATTACCGGCTTCCTGTTACCGTCTCGTGCCTCCGTTACCCATTACCGGCTCCCTGTTACGTCTCACACCGCCATTACTCATTACCGGCTCCCTGTTACCGTCTCACACCGCCATTACTCATTACCGGCTCCCTGTTACCGTCTCACACTGCCATTACTCATTATCGGCTCCCTGTTACCGTCTCACACCGCCATTACACATTACCGGCTCCATGCTACCGTCTCACACCGCCATTACACATTACCGGCTCCATGCTACCGTCTCACACCGCCATTACACATTACCGGCTCCCTGTTACCGTCTCACACCGCCATTACTCATTACCGGCTTCCTGTTACCGTCTCGTGCCTCCGTTACCCATTACCGGCTCCCTGTTCCCGTCTCGTGCCTCCGTTACCCATTACCAGCTCCCTGTTACCTTCTCACACCGCCATTACACATTACCGGCTCCCTGTTACCGTCTCACACCGCCATTACTCATTACCGGCTCCCTGTTACCATCTCACACCGCCATTACTCATTACTGGCTCCCTGTTACCGTCTCACACCGCCATTACTCATTACCGGCTCCCTGTTACCGTCTCACACCGCCATTACTCATTACCGGCTCCCTGTTACCATCTCACACCGCCATTACTCATTACTGGCTCCCTGTTACCGTCTCACACCGCCTTACACATTACCGGCTCCCTGTTACCGTCTCACACCGCCAATACTCATTACCGGCTCCCTGTTACCGTCTCACACTGCCATTACTCATTATCGGCTTCCTGTTACCGTCTCGTGCCTCCGTTACCCATTACCGGCTCCTGGTTACCGTCTCGTGCCTCCGTTACCCATTACCGGCTCCTGGTTACTGTCTCGTGCCTCCGTTACCCATTACCGGCTCCCGGTTACCGTCTCACTGCAGATAAACCTCAGCTACAACACAAAGAGAAAAATCATAATAAAATCACTGATTGGTTTATTCACAAAGCACCGAAATTCCAACGCCATAAAATCCTGGCGATTCGATTTCACAGAAAATATGGAGAATTCACTTTTTATTAAACGGTCACCATTTCTTTGCCAAAGATGGAGTCACCGAAGCCGTTACCTGTCGCTTCGTCTGGTCACAGAATGGCGAATTGCATCGAAATTGGGGTGAAATGCCCTGATTCTCGGTGTTTCAGTTTGACAGGTTTAAACAGGCGAATCCCGTAGGATTCAATGCAATAAATGGAATATATTTAATTATTTCTTTTATATTTTTCCAAAAATCCCTTTACATTTGTTAAAAGTCCTTTTTGTATTATTTTTTTTATTCTGTAATCGGCCTTTTTATTATTTCTCAAAGGACCTTGTTTACTATTTGGACACATTTTAATGCATATATACACAGGGTTATTCAAAGAGATCCGAATTGTGGCTGAAAGGTAACTGAATGCTGAAAATCAGCGTTCGGTTACCTTTCCTGGCCATTTGGCTCTTCAGAGAGCAGGCAATACGCCAAATCCTGGCGAATTGCCTGCACATACGGTGCCTGTTCGGTGCCTGTTCGAGGGCAGTGAAATCCCCATAAAAAAGCACTGCTTCGGCTATTCAGAGAACACAAACCAGCAGTGAAAAGTTGCCGAAATACCCTGCCATTCCGTGGTTTAATTCGGCAGGTTTATTCAGGCGAATCCCATAGGCTTCAATGTCAAAAATATTCCCGTTTTAATTCAATATCTAATAAACCGTTTATTATAAAATTCTGCAGCAAAGAGTCTCTCTATAGATTTTTTTTTTTTAGGATCTTTAAGCATTTTTCGTGATTTTTTTTTTTTTATTTTTTTTTTGGGGAAAATTCTTTTCCTTTTTTCTTTTTTTTTTTCTGTAACAGACCTTTTTATTATCATTCATTGGATTTTATATGTAAATTTCACACATTTTCACTCAGTAGTTTCTTTACAAACAGCGTTTCGCTTTTCAAACATTCAAGAGTACTGTTTTAATTTTTCTCACTCCATTCGTCTGCGGTGTCGGGTTTTTCCGGCGGCTGCTCTGCGCTGTGATCGGCTCCTGCTCGGGTTTCTCTGGCGTGTTCGGCGGGGTTAATCCAGATGTTTTTGCGGGTTTCAGTGTGCATTTGCCCTCGTTTTGCGGTGAGTGTTCATCAGGTTTGCGGCGGGTTTTGCCTGCACTACAACGACCCTGTGGTGCTTGCTGAATACACCGCAGGGTTGCCGAAATGGGATCGGCAAATCGTATCGAATTGAAGAGAATGAAGTGTCACCGAATGTGCGGTGAGTTTTCGATTCTCTTTAAATAACCCTGATATTGATTTATTAGGAGATTCCCCTCCCCCCAGTTAATTGGAATTCACCGCTGCCAATCTGGCGTTTTTCACCGTCTGAAACTGCTTCAGTGACTCCGACAAAACACGGCAACCACTCGCTAAACAGTGAATTCACCATAATTTTGCCGAAAAAAATCAAAGCAGTGAAATTGTGTTTAATTCCAGCGTTTTGTGAAGAGACAAATAGACCTCAAATCGCAGATCCAGCGAAATTACCATTTCAGGGGCAGTTTCTGAGGTTGGTGTAAAAGTCCCCCCCCCCCCCCTGTCTGCAGGTAATATCCCCCCCCCCCCGTGCCTGCAGGTACAGGGGGCTTTATTATTTACAGGCTGTAGCTCCTTCCTCTTAACTGTAATTACTTTGTTTATTGTTTTCACTCAATAAATCCTCAGATTCTCCATAAAACACTAATCCAATAATCCAATTAGCAAATCTAAGGGTTAAACGCCCCCCCCCTCCATGTATTATCTGTATGTAAAGGGATGCTCCTTGTTTAGCGGGGGCTTTAATCCCACCTTTCTCTCTGGTTGCTTGTTTGTTTGTTTGTCATTTAATAAAGGCAGATACATAAAACACTAATGCAATCACAATGGGTTAAACAGACGCGCCCTGTGTGCTGTGTGTGTGTGCATTTTCTATATGTAATTCACTAACCGACACTGCTTCTCCTGTGAGGGGGGGACAGGGGGGTCTGCTGGACTGCAAGAGTGAAGTTTGGGGAAAAAATACTGGCTTGATGTAAAGCAATAATAAATACAACTGTATGGTGTGTGTATATGTATATTTATATATATATATATATATATATCTCCTATAATGTGGCACAGGAGCTCGGGATGCAATTCTTTGAATTGCTGTGATGTACAAGTGGCTTCTGCAATAATATATATATATGTATCTGTGTGCGTATGTGTGTGTGTGTATATATATATATATATATACACACATCACATACGCACACAGATACATATATACTTGCCTGGGTGCACAAATCCAAAAATATTAGTATAGAAGTCTTCAAGTATAGGACGCACTCCAGGACTTAGGTCACAGAATAAAAAACGATGATTTATTAAGTATGCATTAAAATATTGTGCCCAATGGCACCAGCCGACGTTTCGGCCCTCACAGGGGCCTTTTTCAAGGTACCTTGAAAAAGGCCCCTGTGAGGGCCGAAACGTCGGCTGGTGCCATTGGCACAATATTTTAATGCATACTTAATAAATCATCGTTTTTTATTCTGTGACCTACGTCCTGGAGTGCGTCCTATACTTGAAGATAGATATATAATATATATTCCGCAGCTCATATGTCCAGCAGTGTACCTCATGCACAGCTTACATGTGTACCTCATGCACAGCTAATGTGCCTAGCAGTGTACCTCCTGCGCAGCTCACGTGCCTAGCAGTGTACCTCCTGCGCAGCTCACGTGCCTAGCAGTGTACCTCCTGCGCAGCTCACGTGCCTAGCAGTGTACCTCCTGCGCAGCTCACGTGCCTAGCAGTGTACCTCCTGCGCAGCTCACGTGCCTAGCAGTGTACCTCCTGCGCAGCTCACGTGCCTAGCAGTGTACCTCCTGTGCAGCTCACGTGCCTAGCAGTGTCCCTCCTGCGCAGCTCACGTGCCTAGCAGTGTCCCTCCTGCGCAGCTCACGTGCCTAGCAGTGTCCCTCCTGCGCAGCTCACGTGCCTAGCAGTGTCCCTCCTGCGCAGCTCACGTGCCTAGCAGTGTCCCTCCTGCGCAGCTCACGTGCCTAGCAGTGTACCTCATGCAAGTATCATGTGTTTAGTAGTGCATAATGTGTCATGGGGTGTACGCGTGCGCTGCGTCCAGGGGTGAATAACATGGGCAGTGTGATTTCTTATCATTGAATGAGCGCAGCTCTTCGTCAGGGCACCAGAATCCAGAGGAGTTTAGTGAATAATCCCTAAAAGATGATTTCTACATTCATTTATTTATTCTTGTCACTTTATTAGGCAGAATTTCTCTTCAAAAACAATCCGGAATTTGACTGAAGACTTTTTAAAGAAGAATCTGAAACGCTCTCTCTGGAGAGTGAACCGTTACCTTCTTCTTGTACATCGCCACCTCCATGGAGGGAGCCCGGCCAGGAAACCTCACATCTCAGATATTTCACCCTCGCGGCCTTTTAAGATTGAGTAAAAACTTGTCTCTACAAATAAAAATGGTTTAGAAAAGAACATTTTGGGCTGCTTGGTGTCCCCCTTGCTCTCTGTGATTTTGATTAGGTACTACACGACACATAAATGCATAGAGCACGCACTGGCCGGCTAACTGCGCACATGCCTACATCAGCGATATGGCCTCATCTGTCAGTACCTGAAGAAGGCTACTAAAACACAAGTTGTGGCTCTTCGATTCTTTCAGTTGTGAAACTGTGTACATTCATTCACCCCCATCCTTGATTAGAACTGTGTCCCATGATGTGGAGCCTGTCCCAAGGATGGCGAGGCATGATGGGATTAGTAGTTCAGAAACATCCAGGGTGCTATGTTCAACCATGATGCAGGGATGTCAAATTCTGCACCCCCATATGTTGCTGAAATACAACACCCTTTGTAATCTGAGCATCTGTTGCATTCAAAGGATTCTGGGACTTGTAGGCCATCAACACCTGTCCTCAATGTGACATCACTGATCTGTAGACCTATGTTTGGGCCAGGTGAAACCCTGGAACCACTGGAAATGTGACCCCCAAAACTGAGCCTTTGGGTACAAACCCCCAAAAATCACATCAAGTGTGGTTTATTTCTGTTCTTAAAACTATATTGTGATTTGGCCGCACTGAGCGCGCCCAAAGCAGCCTGAGCTGGGACAGACTTCCATTAACGCCCCAACAGAGCCCGTCCTCCAGATATTTTTGCATAATGTAAAAAAAATATTAATATTGATTATTATTAACCTTCGCCCCAGTTCTGAGTCTCTTAATATTCAGATTTTCAGCCCTTTAGCTTTGGGATTTTCTCCTTTGCCTGGTGTGGGTTTCTAATATCCATGAGTCCCTTATTTTTACCAACCCCCACCCCACAGTGAAAATCCAGTCTCAATCATTCCTGATTGAAACCCATTCACACGTCAAAGAGGTGACGACCTGATATGCAGGAAACCTTTTCCACCCGCTATCTACATACAATGTGGCAGACAGACAGGGGGGGAGGTGTTCCAAGATGAAAAAGCAACCCAACTTCCTTACTGTGCCTCTAGGAAGCTCACAAGGGGGGAGGGGTACATGGCCTAAGAGACACCCCCCAAAATGGTACACTTCCAAAAGGGTGGTTTTACCGTTTTATGTGATCACAAACAAGTGTCATCTTTACATAATGTCACAACTCGACGCAGCCATTAATATATATCAATAAAAACGTCATTTAGGACAAGAGTAAAGTATTTTACTAACTCAGACTCATGGCTGGGAGCCTTATTGCTGTGCAGCTCTGTTATGCACCTGCACACCCTGAATATATGGAGGAGCCTCTAAAAAGACACCCACACACCCTGAATGTATGGAGGAACCCCTAAAAAGACACCCGCACACCCTGAATATATGGAGGAACCCCTAAAAAGACACCTGCACACCCTGAATATATGGAGGAGCCTCTAAAAAGACACCCGCACACCCTGAATATATGGAGGAGCCCCTAAAAAGATACCCACACACCCTGAATATATGGAGGAGCCTCTAAAAACACACCCACACACCCTGAATATATGGAGGAGCCTCTAAAAACACACCCACACCCTGAATATATGGAGGAACCCCTAAAAACACACCCTGAATATATGGAGGAGCCCCTAAAAATACACCCACACACCCTGAATATATGGAGGAGCTCCTAAAAACACACCCACACACCCTGAATATATGGAGGAACCCCTAAAAACACACCCACACACCCTGAATATATGGAGGAACCCCTAAAAAGACACCCGCACACCCTGAATATATGGAGGAGCCCCTAAAAACACACCCACACACCCTGAATATATGGAGGAACCCCTAAAAACACACCCCCACACCCTGAATATATGGAGGAGCCCTGAAAAGTCACCCGCACACCCTGAATATATGGAGGAGCCCCTAAAAAGACACCCACACACCCTGAATATATGGAGGAGCCCCTAAAAACACACCCACACACCCTGAATATATGGAGGAGCCTCTAAAAAGACACCCACACACCCTGAATATATGGAGGAGCCCCTAAAAAGACACCCACACACCCTGAATATATGGAGGAGCCCCTAAAAACACACCACACACCCTGAATATATGGAGGAGCCTCTAAAAAGACACCCGCACACCTGAATATATGGAGGAACCTCTAAAAAGACACCCGCACACCCTGAATATATGGAGGAGCCCCTAAAAAGACACCCGCACACCCTGAATATATGGAGGAGCCCCTAAAAACACACCGCACACCCTGAATATATGGAGGAGCCCCTAAAAAGACACCCGCACACCCTGAATATATGGAGGAACCCCTAAAAAGACACCCACACACCCGGAATATATGGAGGAGCCTCTAAAAGGACACCCGCACACCCTGAATATATGGAGGAACCTCTAAAAAGACACCCGCACACCCTAAATATATGGAAGAGCCCCTAAAAAGACACCCGCACACCCTGAATATATGGAGGAGCCTCTAAAAAGACACCCACACACCCTGAATATATGGAGGAACCTCTAAAAAGACACCCGCACACCCTGAATATATGGAGGAACCTCTAAAAAGACACCCTGAATATATGGAGGAACCTCTAAAAAGACACCTTGAATATATGGAGGAACCCCTAAAAAGACACCCGCACACCCTGAATATATGGAGGAGCCTCTAAAAGGACACCCGCACACCCTGATATATGGAGGAGCCCCTAAAAGGACACCCGCACACCCTGAATATATGGAGGAGCCCCTAAAAATACACCCGCACACCCTGAATATATGGAGGAGCCCCGAAAAAGACACCCACACACCCTGAATATATGGAGGAACCTCTAAAAAGACACCGCGCACACCCTAAATATATGGAAGAGCCCCTAAAAAGACACCCGCACACCCTGAATATATGGAGGAGCCTCTAAAAAGACACCCACACACCCTGAATATATGGAGGAACCTCTAAAAAGACACCCGCACACCCTAAATATATGGAAGAGCCCCTAAAAAGACACCCGCACACCCTGAATATATGGAGGAGCCCCTAAAATGACACCCGCACACCCTGAATATATGGAGGTGCCCCTAAAAAGACACCCACACACCCTGAATATATGGAGGAACCCCTAAAAAGACACCCACACACCCTGAATATATGGAGGAGCCCCTAAAAAGACACCCACACACCCTGAATATATGGAGGTGCCCCTAAAAAGACACCCACACACCCTGAATATATGGAGGAACCCCTAAAAAGACACCCGCACACCCTGAATATATGGAGGAACCCCTAAAAAGACACCCGCACACCCTGAATATATGGAGGAGCCCCTAAAAACACACCCGCACACCCTGAATATATGGAGGAGCCCCTAAAAACACACCCGCACACCCTGAATATATGGAGGAGCCCCTAAAGAGACACCCACACACCCTGAATATATGGAGGAACCCCTAAAAGACACCCTGAATATATGGAGGAGCCCCTAAAAACACACCCGCACACCCTGAATATATGGAGGAGCCCCTAAAAACACACCCGCACACCCTGAATATATGGAGGAACCCCTAAAGAGACACACACACACCCTGAATATATGGAGGAGCCCCTAAACCAGGCCCCTCAGTATATAATGAAGGCAGGGGGGCTCATGTCGGATATAGGGCCTGTTCCATCTGGTTGGTTTGAAGTAACGTGTGTTTGTGTTTGGATGGAACTGGCCCCGACATGCATTGCGGGGCGCTCTGCGCGGTCCCGCTAGCCACGCCCCGTCCACCGGTGACGCAATACGCTACGTGCGCGGGTTGGAGCGGTTGCTCTGGCAGCGCGGGCGCCATGTTCGCGGGGACCGGAGCTGATTAACGGGAGGCTCGGAGCGGCTCGCTGCTGCTCGTTCCGCGGCGCGAGGTGGAGAGCTCGGGGCGGTGCCTCATGCCCCCGGGCCACAGCCTTTAACTGGCACCATGCCGCTGTGAGTATGGCCGCCGCGCGGGGTTCACCCGGGCTGTTTGTTTGTGTGAGGGAGAGAGAGAGAGACCGGGTGCAGCGCGGTTGTGTGAGGGGCAGGAGGGAGGGAGCGCGGCGTCTGTGAGCGGGCTCAGGCCGCACGTAGCGCCGCGACTCCCCCCTCCCTGTGTTATGGTGCAGGCCGCCAGTCACGTGACACATTGTCGCCGGCTTCCTGCTTCATCCAGCGGCCTGTGCGCCTCACGCTATGCGGCCCGGGCTACCAACGGGGGCCTCCGCTTCCCGGGCTACCAACGGGGGCCCCCGCCTCCCGGGCTACCAACGGGGGCCCCCGCTTCCCGGGCTACCAACGGGGGCCCCCGCTTCCCGGGCTACCAACGGGGGCCCCCGCTTCCCGGGCTACCAACGGGGGCCCCCGCTTCCCGGGCTACCAACGGGGGCCCCCGCGGCCCGGGCTACCAACGGGGGCCCCCGCGGCCCGGGCTACCAACGGGGGCCACACATTGTTATGGTCGCCACGTCCGAAATAAACGTGCTCATAAAGTTATACAGCGGGGCTCTTCGCGTGCAGCTGGGCCAGGAGCCCTAAAATCCTGGCCTGATCCATGGCAGGACCCCCCGTCCCATTGCCAGTGCCCCCTATTGCCAGTGCCCCCCCCATTGCCAGTGCCCCCCCCCTGCACGCTCAGTAAGGTCGCCCATTGCCAGTGCGCGTTCATTCAGCCCCCCCCCCATTGCCAGTGCGCGTTCATTAAGCCCCGCCCCACTCTCTTGCATATGTTTACCTTTCACACCTGGTCTGTGGCTCCTCCCCTTTCCCCTATATATTGAGTGGGCTTCCAGGGGTCCTCACACACATTTGGTCTCTAGCTGGACACACTCTCTGCTCTGTTTGGGATTTTTATCGCTTCAATATGGTATTGAATAACTGGAGATCGAACGCTTCGAATAAATGGTTTACAATGAATAAGTATCGCTTTGCTAATCGAAGGTTCGGGACCCGAAGCTCTGGTACCTCCGTTACCTGTACTGAACCGCAACTGTAAGTAGGCTGTAGGTGTTATATGCTGCTGTAGGGACCTTGGTCCTTCAGATGTTTTTAAACATGACCCATGATGCTCTGCCACTCTTTAGGCTGGCACCCTTATGGGAATTGTAGTTAAAAAAATCTGGAGGGCCAAGGTTGACCGTTTCTGTAGTGATGTACTGCCCTGCAATATGTATTTTTATTTATATACTGATGCCCTGTAGGATCTTTTCAGATGTTGCCCTGCAATATGTATGGTTTATATACTGATGCCCTGTAGCATCTGTTCAGATGTTGCCCTGCAATATGTATGGTTTATATACTGATGCCCTGTAGCATCTGTTCAGATGTTGCCCTGCAATATGTATGGTTTATATACTGATGCCCTGTAGTGGTGGGTCATGTAGTTACATTGTAGCACAAAGCGACAATGAGTTATATAATATTTTAAATTTATGAAGGTGTGTTTGCGGGGCGGCTGCATACACTACATCTCCGTAATCAATAGCCGGCATAAGCATTTGTTGTACAATCTGCTTTCTTACCGCGGGGTTCAGGCAGGATTTGTTTCTGTACAGGGCACCTAGTTTGGGGTAAAGTTTAGATGAGAGTTTTTCGATGTGGGGCCAAAGGATAGATTTGGGTCTAACCACATACCTAGATATTTGAGAGAAGTGACTGTGGTCAGCGTGCCATTTGATTTTGTCCCAACACATAGATGGGGAGTTTGCAATTTGTGTAGTTTAGGTTTTGTTCCAAAGAGCATCGTGACAGTTTTGTCAGTATTTAGAAAAAGTTTGTTGTGTTTGATCCACTTTTCTACCTCTGTGAATTGTTCTTGCAGCACGGCCTCCAGCTGCCGGAGATTTGGTTTGCTGGTATAGATTACGGTGTTGTCTGCGTACATGTGTACAGTTGAGGCTTTGCTGGTATAGATTACGGTGTTGTCTGCGTACATGTGTACAGTTGAGGCTTTGCTGGTATAGATTACAGTGTTGTCTGCGTACATGTGTACAGTTGAGGGTTTGTAGACATTGGGCAGATCATTTATGAATATTGTGAATAGTAGGGGGCTTAGTATCGAGCCTTGGGGTACACCGCACGTGACTGGGAGGGGGAGGGAAGTGCTGTCAGAAATGGACACATATTGTGACCGATCAGATACATATGATTGAAACCAGGTTAGCGTGCGATCACCAATACCAGAGTTTTTAAGTTTTTGTAATAGGATGCCATGGTCTACTACCGTATGTCAAAGGCCTTGGCAAAATCAAAGAAGATGGCTCCAGTTAGGTTTCCTTGTTCCATCCCAGCCTGGATATCATTGGAAACTTTTAAAAGGGCAGTTGTGGTTGAATGATTTGGACGAAAGCCGGATTGATCTGGGGTTATATAGTTCCAATACTGATAGTAATCGCGTAATTGAGTGTAGATACATTTTTCCAGGATTTTTGACATTACAGGAAGCAACGATATCGGACAGTTTGATACCAAAGTACTGTCACCACTTTTATGGCTAGGTACCACTCTCGCAGTCTTCCAGAGTTTGGGTATGTATCCAGTCGCCAGTGATTCATTGATTAGGGTCGCGACAGGTTTTGCCGGCGCGCTGATTTTCAGCAGCTTTGCTGGGATTTGGTCAGGTCCTGACTGGGGTTTCATTTTTTTGGTTACAGAGAAGTTTTGTAATGACACTGACGGGCACCGGTCTAAAACTGAATTTCCCTCTGATACAGGGTTTTTGCACTTTTTTGAGAAAGGATTTTACCAGGAAGGATACATTGAGATTTCTCTCGTTTTCAAGTATGTCCTGGGTGGTGAGTATGTACCGTTAGGTGTTTTGCCAAGGACACTTACTGGAGAGGTGCTCGCTGGGATCGAACCCATGACTCCACAGGCTCTCTCCACGCAGAGCGGTGACATCACCTCTACTCCAGTTGCAATATGTATGATTTATATACTGATGCCCTGAAAGATATGATCGGAGGCTGCCCTGCAATATGCTTGGTTTATATTCAGATGCTACCCTGCAATATGTATGGTTTATATACTGATGCCGTTTAGGATCTCATCGGATGCTGCCCTGCAATATGTATAGTTTATATACTCATACCCTCTAGTATGTATGTGCAGCCCTGCAATATGTATGGTTTACATACTGATGCCCTGTACAATCTTACCGTCTGTTGCCCCTCAATATGAGTGGTTTATACACTGATGCCCTGTAGGATATGATTGGAGGCTGTCCTGCAATATGTATGGTTTATACACTGGTGCCCTGTAGGATCTGATCAGGTGTCCTGCAATATGTATGATATATTATTTGTCGTGTCCCCCCCCCCCCGGCCTTGTCCTGTAATATGTATGGTTTAGCTGCCCTGCAGTGTGTAGGAGTTATGTGCTGCTGTTTTGTAGGATGTGAAGAGGTGCCACCCTGCAGTATGTATGTTTCACTAATGCCAGGGAACTCAATTTGTCCCCCACCATGTTGCTGAACTACAACTCCCATGATCCTGCGTCAAAATGTCTGGGAATTGCAGCCGTCAACATGGGGGGGAGGGGTGTCCAGAACTTGAGATCCATGCTGTGTTATGTAATGTGCTGCCCTGTAATATGTATGCTTTATATACTCATACCCTCTAGTATGTATGTTTCTGCTGCCTTGCAGTATGTGATCAGGTGCTACCCTGCAGTATGTATGGTTTATACACTGGTGCCTTGCAGTATGTATGGTTTATACACTGCTACCCTGCAGTGTGTATGATTTAACTGTTGCCAGGGATCTCAACCCTGTGATGTGCTGCCCTGAAATATGTATGATTGCCGTTGTGCCCTGCAATGTGTATGATGCTCTGATACCTGTATATGATCAGGTGCCTCCCTGTGATGTGTATGATTTATGCCCTGTATGCTGGGATCAGGCGCCGTTCCACAATGTGCGTGTGTGGTGTAATGCCCCGCAACGTGCTGGTGGCTGGTCCATCATGGTATAACGTACCATATAGACTGTGGCATGTCCCCGCGCATTACGTCAGGCTGTTATACACAGTGTGTGTGTTTTGTAGATGGGCGCAGTGTACGTCCCTGTATTTCACCGGATTGGTGTGGTGGTATACCGGTGCTGGATATGTTTTATATCTTCACGCGGCACACTCCGGGGCGCCGCCGGCACATTCACCCGCTTTCTCTTTGTGCTTCTTCTCGGTAAAGTCTAGTGTGTTTTTTCTGATTGAGAATCTGAATCTGTTACTTTGCTCCGTATTAACCCCTTCAGTCCGCTCAGAGTGACGTCACCTTGATACAATGTGTCCTGCTGCTCCTGCATGGGCTCCTGCATCGCCCCTTATCTGACCCTGATAGTGGCAGCCCCCCCCCCCCATGTGACGGACACACGCAGTGTTTACATTTATTTATTTTTTTTTTTTTCTTGCAGTCCTGCCGGTCAGTCACATGGAGCTCAAACCCCGCAAAAAAACTATGGCATCACCTCGCCGATTAGTTTGGCGTCGCCTAAGGAGTCAGACTGCACGCAGACCGAGAAGCTGATCGACACGCTCAGGCCTTTCGGGGTCTTTGAAGAGGAGGAGGAGCTTCAGCGCAGGTGAGTGTTGGCGGGACTGTTACCTGGACACAATACAGCTTCATACACCTATATAGAGACCCCCCCCCCCCTAAACCAGGAATATATAGTTACTGTTACAAGTACTTATAAAGCACCAACAAATTCCTTAGCGCTGTACAAACCTCCACCCCTTTAAAACCAGTTCCGTTTGCCTCTAACTCTCTGCTTGTGTCGTTTCGCAGGATTCTTATTTTGGGGAAACTCAACAACTTGGTGAAGGAATGGATTAAGGAGGTCAGCGAGGTGAAGGTAAGTCATCTCCAGGTCCTGCATCTCCTGCCAGCTCCACAGGCAGAATGTGCAAATGTCCCTTTGCTCACAGAAAGCTTTGCCGTGTGTCTGCCGCCCCTCACCTGCTGTCTTCTTTTCTGCCCTAGAACTTACCGCAGTCGGTCATTGAGAACGTCGGAGGGAAGATCTTTACATTCGGATCGTACCGGCTCGGTGTCCACACCAAAGGTGAGCGGATAATTTAATGAGGGGTCTGTGTGTGGAGGCGTGTGTGTGCCTGCGCGCTGTGTGGAGGCGTGTGTGTGCCTGCGCGCTGTGTGGAGGCGTGTGTGTGCCTGCGTGCTGTGTGGAGGCGTGTGTGTGTGCCTGCGTGCTGTGTGGAGGCGTGTGTGTGTGCCTGCGTGCTGTGTGGAGGCGTGTGTGTGTGTGCCTGCGTGCTGTGTGGAGGCGTGTGTGTGTGCCTGCGTGCTGTGTGGAGACGTGTGTGTGTGCCTGCGTGCTGTGTGGAGGCGTGTGTGTGTGTGCCTGCGCGCTGTGTGGAGGCGTGTGTGTGTGCCTGCGCACTGTGTGGAGGCGTGTGTGTGTGCCTGCGCGCTGTGTGGAGGCGTGTGTGTGTGTGCGCGCCATGAGCTGTCCTCTAACGCCCGTTGCTTTCCTTGAAGGTGCGGATATCGACGCTCTGTGCGTTGCGCCGCGGCATGTCGAAAGAAGTGACTTTTTCACGTCGTTCTATGAGAAGATTAAGCAGCAGGAAGAAGTGAAGGACCTGCGGGTGAGTTGTGGTGTTGTGTTGTTTTGTTTTAGCGACTTGTCCCCTTTGTTCCTTTCTCGATCCCCACAACGAGTGGTAAATATTCACGTCCCGGCGCTTCCTGAAGCCGCCATGTCTGATCCAAAGGGCTCCTTCCCGCGTCAGGCTGTTCCCCAATTGGGGGGGGGGCTCATGGAGCATTTTTCAGAATGTGTTGCACATCCCCCTCCCCCGCCATCTTTCAGCGTTGAATGTTTTTTTCCCTCCCTCTCATTTCTTGCATGTTATGTTTTGCAGTCGGTGGAAGACGCCTTTGTGCCGGTGATCAAGCTCTGCTTCGATGGGATCGAGGTAACTTTCCTAGATATGAATATCGGCGCTGTGTGCAGTGGTGATGCTTATAAAGCGACCCTTCTCTTCCTCTCAAACCATGCGCTTCACCCCCAATGTTCTGGCACTACATATCACATGTCTGCTCAAAGACTGAGCATTATGGGAAGTGCGGTTTGAGAACTGGATTACATGGCACTGCCGTAACGTGCGAGCCACTGGATAATCCCCATTGGCTGTTACTTTCCATGATGGCTATCCTCAGCACATGGATGCTTCTGAACTACATGTCCCATGATGCTCTGTCACCCATATGTGTGTCTAAGCATTATGGGACAGGTAGTTCTGAATCTGGGGTGCCGGGATTTGCCATTGCTGTTATATAGATTTATTCCAGCTGCATCCTTTGTGGTGTGAATTCCTGCGCGCATTGCATGCATTCGCGGAGGCCGTGTCCCCAGTCGCTAACGTCTCCGGCTGCTTCCGTTTCAGATTGATATCCTGTTCGCCCGACTTGCTCTGCAGACCATTCCCGAGGACCTGGACCTGCGTGACGACAGCCTTCTGAAAAACCTGGACATCCGCTGCATCCGCAGTCTGAACGGTAAGAGGGATCCGCACCTTTTATCTGTCGCTTCTGTCTCATCCTGAAGCCCCTCATAAACACAACGCGTACGCGACACACACATATACACACGCGTACAACCTTCACATTCAGGCGTAGAGGCAGGCGGCAGCAGCTTTGCTTCCGTTTGGTTTTGTCGCTGACGTCTCGTCTCTCCTCGCTCCAGGTTGTCGAGTGACGGATGAAATCCTCCATCTGGTACCGAACATCGACAACTTCCGGCTGACCCTAAGAGCCATCAAACTATGGGCCAAGCGTAAGTCTCTTTAACCCCCCCCCCCCCCAATTAACCCTCACCCTGAGCGACGCCGGGAGCTGCAGGCGAAAATTAACCCTTCCCATCTCTCTTTTAGGTCATAACATTTATTCCAATATCCTGGGGTTTTTGGGCGGCGTGTCGTGGGCCATGCTGGTGGCCAGGACCTGTCAGCTCTATCCTAACGCCATCGCCTCCACACTGGTGCACAAGTTTTTCCTGGTTTTCTCCAAATGGTGAGTTTTGTTTATATCTCGGTCGCGATAATAAGAGAGCGGTGTGTGTATTTTCTGCTCCCCCCCCCCCTTCTCCTGGATCTAGTTTTCTGCTGATCTCGTGTTAAAATGCCTCTCGTTTTTTTTTGTTGTTGCAGGGAATGGCCCAACCCCGTGCTGCTCAAACAACCCGAGGAGTGCAACCTCAACCTGCCCGTCTGGGACCCCCGAGTAAGTCAACGAGCGGCTCCGGCCGAGGGAATTCCAGCATCTAACACAGCGGCAGAAGGTGGCGGGCGCAGGGTTAAAAAAAAAAAACGCTCTGTTTGGATTATCGGGATCTTTTTAATATCGTTATTGGCTTCTTATGTTTTTAGAGCAGTGGATTAAAATGACAAACCAGCGACGGGGCGCGTAGAAAGCCTGTGCCCGGGGGGGGCGCGTAGAAAGCCTGTGCCCGGGGGGGGGCGCGTAGAAAGCCTGTGCCCGGGTTCTGATCCTGTCATCTCTTTCTACCACAGGTTAATCCAAGTGACCGCTACCACTTGATGCCTATCATCACACCCGCGTACCCTCAGCAGAACTCCACGTACAACGTGTCCGTGTCCACCCGCATGGTGATGGTGGAAAAGTTTAAAGAAGGTATGGCTCGTGTTTGTTCCCCTCACTGTGTCGTCGCAAAACATTTTGCTGCTTTTGGACCCGTCTGAGAGAAATCACTGTAAAACACGTGCGGTTCAATACACCTCCTGCCTCTGCATGAAGCTTTACAGGGGCCGGGGTACGTGTCTCTTACCTGCAAAGCTCTCTGAAAGCCGCCGTACCTTTTATACACTTGCTCCTCGTGTGTACGTGTGTGTTCATATCTATCTGCTGTGAGGGACATCAGGTTTCTGCGTGTTTCCCTTCTCACCTTCCTGTTGTTCTCCTTCAGGTCTGGCCATCACAGACGAGATCCTGCTGGGACGCAGCGACTGGAACAAACTGTTTGAAGCCCCCAATTTCTTTCAGAAATACAAGTACGTATCTTGGAACGCGCCTGATTGGTCGGGAGGGGACGGCGAGGGTCGCGTGGCGACGGTGTCTTTACTCGTCACTTTACGGTTTTCCTGATTTGTTACTGCTGTCAATTCCCAGAATTCTTCGGCCAGAGAATCATGGGAGTTGTAGTTCAGAAACATCTGGGGGGGAGGAGTTTGAGATTCTTTACGGGTTTCATGTTGTCAGGGCTGTAGTAGACGGCGTCTTGGCTGAGTTGTCGCTGAAGCATCTGGGGAACGTAGTTGTGCCTTGTGATAGATCCCTGAGGGGGTCCGGGCTTTATTGTGGTAGACTCGAGTGTCCATGCTTTATGGTTGTGGCCTGCAGGGATTTTAGAGTGTGAGTCTCCAGATCATCAGGTTTTCTGTTTAATATTTAATCTTGTGTATCGTTCCTGCTTTGTGTTCGTTGTTACACTGTGTGGCTGCAGTTTTTCCCTTTTTACGTTTACGCTGCGCCGCTTTGCCGGACGGCTCGTGCGGATTCCCCTCATCTTTCTAATGGAATGGTCAACCTTAAGACATGTTGGCTCCTCTGCCGCCCCTGAAGTGCCCCGTGCAGTCCAGGGTTTATTGCTGTGGATGTAGCGAGCCCTCTCGTAACCTGAGCGGCTCGAGGCGTCCTCCCCTCAGGCTGAGCAGGCAGAGGTGTAACGAGGTGCAGGGATCCCCGTTAACCCCTTAATCACACAACGCAAACCCAGGCAGGACTGTAAAACGGACGCTCTTCTTTTTCTCCAAAGGCATTACATCCTCCTGCTGGCGAGCGCGCCCACCGAGAAGCAGCGCCTGGAATGGTAAGCCACACGTTCCCATAATGCATTGCAACAAGCATGGATCTCCTAATACATCTGCCTCTAGATGGGCTAGTACACAAACATGCATATACACACGCGCACACATACATATATCCATATGCAAACGCGCACACATACATACATACACACGCACGCATTCATACATGAATACACACACACACACCCTTGTGTTGCACCTTTAGCTGTACCTGTTCTTGCTGTCGCTGCACATTTGATCTCTGGGGATATATATATATTCGCTCTATACACACGTCACCTCGTAGGAACCAGTTTCTGCCAAACACGTGATGTTTTTTATGCTTCGTGCTGCCTAACGTACGCGTTCATTAACCCTTCGCCTCCGCTTTCAGGGTGGGATTAGTAGAATCCAAAATCCGCATCCTCGTCGGGAGTCTGGAGAAGAATGAATTCATCACGCTGGCTCACGTCAATCCTCAGTCGTTCCCGGCCCCGGGCGAGAACCCAGACAAGTAAGACCCCATCTTTACCCATGATGCCCCTGGTTACCTCTTCAGGCTCCCAGGAAGCGCCTGTTATTTAACCCTTGACGCTCGGGGTTATCTCCGCGTGTTTTGTTCTGTGACAATAGCTGCGCCCGTTCACTGATCTTCGTGTCAGGCCGGCTCTAAATGCACCAATTCTTATTATTCTTTTTCACATTATATTTATGTATTTTCGTTCTGTGGTTTTTTTCTTTTTTGTTTTTGTTTCTTCACGTGATGGTAAACGTTTTTTCCTTTTCTCAGGGAGGAATTTCGCACCATGTGGGTCATCGGATTAGTGTTCAAGAAAACGGAGAACACTGAGAATCTGAGCGTTGACCTCACGTACGACATACAAGCTTTCACAGATACCGGTGAGTCCCACGCAGAGTCGTATCGTTAGAACGCCGTTAGCCGCCAAAGGCATTTACTTGTAAAAAATCCCTAATTCCGGGTTTTTCCTTCCATTGTCTTTTAGCCTGTTTTATCTTAACCCTAAATCTGCCGTCAGTGAGCCTCAGACCCCCCCCAGATGTTTTTAGACTTCCTTTCCCATGATGCTCAGCTTCTCGTTAGGTTGGAAGAGCCTCATTGGAAATGCAGTTCCAAGGTTACTGACTCCTGCACGCGTTGCAAGGCTTTTTTGTGGTTCACCAGGAATTGATTCTTCGGGGCCGGTTACCACGGTGTTGGCGGGGGTCGCCTCACAGTTTTTTAATTCATGTTTTTTGTGATTCCGCAGTGTACAGACAAGCGATCAACAGCAAGATGTTCGAGGCGGAAATGAAGATCGCGGCCATGCACGTAAAGCGAAAACAGCTTCATCAGCTGCTTCCGAACCATGTACTGCCGAGGAAGAAAAAGGTAACCAATCCCTCCTCACTGTCCAATCAGAAACAGCCCCTTCCTGTGGGAACCTTTAAACCTCCCCACGGGTCTGTCTCCCTGGCCGTCTGTCTCCCTGGCCGTCTGTCTCCCTGGCCGTCTGTCTCCCTGGCCGTCTGTCTCCCTGGCCGTCTGTCTCCCTGGCCGTCTGTCTCCCTGGCCGTCTGTCTCCCTGGCCGTCTGTCTCCCTGGCCGTCTGTCTCCCTGGCCGTCTGTCTCCCTGGCCGTCTGTCTCCCTGGCCGTCTGTCTCCCTGGCCGTCTGTCTCCCTGGCCGTCTGTCTCCCTGGCCGTCTGTCTCCCTGGCCGTCTGTCTCCCTGGCCGTCTGTCTCCCTGGCCGTCTGTCTCCCTGGCCGTCTGTCTCCCTGGCCGTCTGTCTCCCTGGCCGTCTGTCTCCCTGGCCGTCTGTCTCCCTGGCCGTCTGTCTCCCTGGCCGTCTGTCTCCCTGGCCGTCTGTCTCCCTGGCCGTCTGTCTCCCTGGCCGTCTGTCTCCCTGGCCGTCTGTCTCCCTGGCCGTCTGTCTCCCTGGCCGTCTGTCTCCCTGGCCGTCTGTCTCCCTGGCCGTCTGTCTCCCTGGCCGTCTGTCTCCCTGGCCGTCTGTCTCCCTGGCCGTCTGTCTCCCTGGCCGTCTGTCTCCCTGGCCGTCTGTCTCCCTGGCCGTCTGTCTCCCTGGCCGTCTGTCTCCCTGGCCGTCTGTCTCCCTGGCCGTCTGTCTCCCTGGCCGTCTGTCTCCCTGGCCGTCTGTCTCCCTGGCCGTCTGTCCGTGTGCTTCTCTCACCCTGGTCCTCGGCATATGGGTGTTTTCTCCAGCCGGGGTTTAGGTGTAAACATTGTGCTTTCCAGATGATTTTTAATGTTCATTTTTCTTTTTCTCCCCTCAAGCATTCGTCTGAAAACGTGAAGTTGGTGTCCATGGGCGATAGCATCGATCTGTCTCTAGACAGTGACAACAGCATGTCCGTGCCTTCTCCCACCAGCACGAGCAAACCCTGCCTGCTCAACTCCTCTGGTTTATCACAAGGGTAAGGAGCCGCTCGTGCCTGCGGCCACGATTCGCGCCAGCTCTGCGCCGCTTTTTACAAATGCTTTATAGGTAGATTGGATAACCCCTTCACTACCATTTGAGATCCGCTCCTGCAGGTTCCCCCGAACTCGATCTGGTCACATATCACAAACTAAACACACATTGTCCTCAAGTGTCCGCCTCTCGGGCAGCTCTGCCAATACTCCAAATCTGTCTTGATGGGTCATAGTTGGGAAACACAGCTTCCCCGCTGAATTGCTGTATGTGCAGTAGCGCTTGTGGGGGGGGGGCGCCTCTGTCCTTCACTTAAGCTGGTTTCTAAAATATAAAAAATTCTCACCTCAGTCTTCAGCGAAACTTGAATTAATACAGAGTCTCGCAGGCGAGTATTGCAATGTCTCTCTTCTTGGTTTTAATTCAGCAGCAAATAAAATGTTGACAATATAACAGAAATCTTCCTTTGCTGACATGGTATCCCCCCCCCCCTCTTACCCAGTGAGATGGGATTGCGTTCCCGCCTCTTTCTCTCGCCGTTTGGATAAAGTTGTTATTTTATTGGCTTTCTGTTCTCTAGTGTTTTATCCGGCGTAGCGGATATCTCTCTCTGCGGTGGTCAGCCTGCAGGACCTTCTATTTCATTGTACTTTTATTTGGCAGCGGGATCTTCGCTGCTTGTTGCCGTGGTTCATGGCCGTTGCCGGGGCGTATGCGCAGCCATTTGGCGTCACCTCGCGTCGTGTGTATCCTGCCGCGCTTAAAGCAAACTCCTCGTCCAGCCTCCAGACACTCCTCCCGAGCGGGAGAATTGGATTTCGATGGCAGGTCGCTGCATATGGAGGCTGGCATCCCTGCACCACTGCCCAGGGACGTTACGCCAGTGGGCACAGACTCAAAGCGCACCCTAAAAATGCCCCATTTAGATCTCAAACCCTCTAAACGAGTGAAAATCACGGACTCCTCTCGATCCTGAGCGTAACGCGCCCCGTGGCCGTGATCATATCTCCATGGGTTACAGGGAGGACGCTATGGAAGTTTATGTTTCGGATGAGTAATTTGCAGACCCCATTTTTACCTCTTAATCCAGGGTCTGATGACTGCTTTTCCAGAGTGAAGGAAATGTATATTGCTTAAAATGGATTCGCCGCCGGCAGGGGGTCACAGACAACGAGTTAGGGGCAAAGGCCCAGGGCTGTCTGTTTGGGAAAGTGTTCCTGAGGGACATGTCGCAAGACACGGGGGCTTTTACAACCATGGAAATGGTTACTACGTCTATCTCTGGTTTCTGCACAGGCCGGGAGGGTCAGGGGTCGCGCTGCTGGCTGTGCAAGGGCAGGTTTGTCCCGTCCATTTGTAGGCTTTGTGGCTTATGACGCCTCTCAGTTTCCCACTCTTGACCAAGGCGCAGCAGGGGTTACAGAGGAGGCCGTGGAGTCCATCAATTCAGATCTGCAGGTTCGACTTTTCATTCACTATTCAGAGGTTCCAGTGAGAGCTCGAATGTCGTCAGATCTACCGCGTCGGCGCAAAGTCACGTCGTGTGTGTTACGCACTGTGCAGGGGTTTACGATAGACTGTATTCACCGTGGTGTTTCACCAAACTTGCTGTAGCCGGTGGTTTGTCGCTTCCGGTCGCAGGACGTTCGTCTGTTTATTTGGACGACATCCTGCTGATAGCTGAGTCCGAGTCGCTTCTGCGAGACCGTCGGTCTTCTCAGACGTGCCAATCTTTGGGGCCCATTTTGGACCAGCTTTGAACGTGCGATACTCGCCTCCGAGTCCTTTGTATTAAAATGATTGAATTTAGCCAAGTTAGAATTTTAATAAAGGACTCAGAGGCGAGTATTTCCCACCCTACCATCCCGCTGCGGTCTCCAGGTTTGGCTGCGTGTTCTCCTTCACGCAACGGTATCTCACCCTTCTCTTCTGTTTCAGCTCGGTGAGGCGTGTTCCGGTCCCCTCCTGTGGCGTTTCCCGTTCTTCTAGGATCCGGCTGGGTTGTCGCCTTCGTGGTTTTCTGCACCTGTTCACCTGTTGTCGGCGAGGAAGAAGGGCGGGAATGCGGTCCTCTCTCGCGGGGGAAGGGGGGTTAGATGATGCCTTGTTAGCAAAGGAAGATTCCTTTTAATGTCTGTTTTTATTCGCTGCTGTTGAATTAAAGCACGAAGAGAGACCCTGCAATACTCGCCTCCGAGTCCTTCATTAAAACTCTAAACTTCTCGTCATAACTTGGCAAACTGTGAAAATTTAACGCTTCGCCGTTTGGTTCTGCCAGTGGTTTCCTGGAAAGCGGCTTAGTAGAGAAGGGGTTAACCGTCCGTGTAGTCAGTCCTGAACGCTGGCTGCGTCTCTGCTCCGTGTTGCGCCGCGCACATGAATGTCCGGCTCTGCGCAGCCTGGTTTTATGTCTCTACGCGTTGAGTTACAATCGTTTACCTGGTTAATGTGTTTTTTTGTTTGTTTTATTTAGTGGAAACAGCCCAACGGCTCCAGCGAACGACGTCCACTCGTCACAACGGAACGAGCACGCAGCGGGTACGTCTTGCGCGTTTCTCCCCTCTTAACCTGTAGCCGTTTAGTCTCGGTGTCGCTTTGGTTCCCGTACAGCGGTGGTCGGCAATCTTGGACCCCCCCAGATGTTTTGGAAGCACATCTCCCATGGTGCTCAGCTAGATTGCTGACCGGGGACATTACCGGGGGTGTCCAGCTGGCAGGCAGAGGATTATGGGAGCTGGCTATATATGCGTCCTGCTCTGATCACTGCGACTCTATTTGCTTTTCTGACCTTTTTTCTTGTCTTTTGTAGGAGACAGCTTCACGGAGCCAGCTGCGAGTCCCGTCAACACCTCGACACCAAAAACAGGGGCTAGAATCATCTCTACCACTCGCCTGGTGAACCAGGTGCAAAAGCCGCCCGGACGCGTCTCCCCCAAGGGCGTCAAGCGCTCCTCCACCTCCCCGAAAGAGGACAGCCCTAAGAGGAGCAGAATCGAAGAGGTAATAACCACGTAACCGCGTTAATATGTATCAAAAAAACATGTCTGCCGTCTCCGCGCAGATTCCCGTGACTCACATTCTGTCTCTCTTCAGGATGAGAGTGCGCGCACCGCAGCCACCGCCATGGAGGTGGAGGATCCAAACAAACCTGGAGCAGACGGGAACAAGGTGAGGGCCGGCGCGTTTCACTCTGACAATCCGGCCGGCGCTTTCTGCACCTTCAGGCCGAGGATGGGAATTCCCAGAGGCCAGAGACGAGAGTTATGGTGTCACCAAGACACTGGAGGGGCCAGGATGACACCCCCTCATACTGTAGAGGAATGATGTGTTAACCCTTTGTATATAGCGACATTGCACTTTGGGAGCAGTCTTGAATCTGGGCGATCACCAGGAAGGCCGTCCCATTGGTTTCCATGGTTACTAATCACTACATGTCCCTTTCTGTCCTGTTTTGGGGGGTGTTATTTGCTCCTGTTGTATGTCTAGGTGTCGGCCTGCGCCCCTCGACTTGCAGAAGAGCTGTTAATCCTACAAAAAGTCTTTTAACGAGTATTTAACGTTTGTGTTTTTTTTTTTCTCTTTACAGGATGTAGAGGTACAAGTAAAGTCCCGATCCCCCTCCCCGAGGGAATCGCCACCACCAGAGGTAGGTCCTTCATTCTAGAGTGTGTTTCTAGGGCAAAAATATCACATTGGGGCCTCTTGTTTTGGCAGGCGTCCACAGAAGTACACCTTGTGTTTTAACCCTTGCAAAGCTGTTCTGAAACCCCAGCATTGCACTCCAGCCACGTCAGAATCTCCAAGCCTTTTTATTTTGAGCTGGTACTGGATGTAATCCCATCAGAGCTCTGCCCCATAACCTATAGAAGGAAGGAAGAGTCCGTGCGGCTTTTCCAGACGAGCAGCGTCCACCCAGTCATTTTTACTTGAATAGCGCCGACACCTTCCGCAGCGCAGCTGTTCCATAAATGGGAAAACTCGACTTTTTTTGCTGGTTTCCAGCAGACACAGATTTCTTCGCTGCAGTGTAAAACCCCCTCCCTTGGTAGCGTCTCCTAATACTCCCTGCGCGATGCATTTTTGGGGAGCTCCCTCTAACGTTGCGCAATTTCCCCTCTCGCCACTAGATGGCAGCGGCCGTCCAGGAACCAGCTGCAGTAACTGCACAAACTGGGCCCTTGTACAGCCGAGCTTTCACTTGGGCTGAAAACACCGGTTATCAGAGAATCCTTTAAATGTCGTGCCCCCCTGGGCCCCCCCACATTTTTATTTAAAAAAAATAAATTTAGCTCAGAATTTTTAAAGCCTTTCCGAGCTCGTCGCTTGTCTGTCCCGTCCGTCTCGCAGAGCTCGATCACCTCGTTAACGCAGATACGCCTTTTATATTTTCTAAAAGCGGCTCTTTTGAATTTGAGGTTTTTATGTTTTGGGGTTTTTTTTGGGATGTTTTCTTGTTTTCACTTGTTCTGACTTTATATATATAAATTTTTTTTTTCTTCTCCAGCTGTGTAGCACTGACCTCTCTGACATCCCCGCCCTCCCGGCGAACCCGATTCCCGTCATCAAGAATTCTATCAAGCTGAGACTGAACCGATAAGCCCCGCCCACCTGCACACACAAACCACACCTCCTCCTCAGGGTCCACAGACGCTGACAGTTTTGTTTTTTTAAATTTTCCACCTGTCGTCTCCTGCAGTGGCCGATCGCTGGAGAACGAGGCGACAATGAATGGTTTTAGGGGGTGGGGGAGGGGTTCTTTTTCCCTGTTTTTTTTTTTTGTTTCTGTCGGCGTCTCTTTCCATTCGCTGGCGGGAATCGGATCTGTAAAAACCACCCAAACCAGACTGATCCCTTTCCGAGTCAAGACATGGAAACGAACTGTAAATGTAAATAAATCCGTACGAAGCATTCTGACCCAAATGCTGCTTGATGTAACTTTATTTTATTTCTTCCCCCCCCACCCCCCTATTTTTTATTTTTGCCCCAGCAAAATTATTATGACACATCCGGCCTAAAATCTTACTCCAGGCGATGTTCTTTTGTGTTTTTATTTTGGGTTTTATTTCTTATGGTGGGTTTTGGGTTTTTTCGTTGGTTATTTTTTTTTACATGTACAAAAAAAAACATTTTTAGACTTTTTTTTGTTTCATTCAAGTGCTGGAAATCTTGTATTAATCAGCAAACTGGATGTATATTTTTTTTTATGCATTTCGGGCAAAAACGGGCGTGAAATCTGCAAAGTTCAGTTTTTATTATTTTTTTTAATTTTTTTTTAAATTGTCCGGTCAGCTGACTGCGCGCCCGCAGACTCGCAAATTGGTTACACGTAGTTCTAAGTTGTGTTTTTCCTCCGGTTTCCTGTTGTTTCTGTTCAAATTGAAAGTTTCTCTTAATAAATAGGTTTTTATGCTCCCAAAAACCAGTGGTGACGTTGTGGCTTCTCTTCCATTTTTTTTATTTTTTTTGGGGTCTCGCATCTGCACAGCTGTTCTTGTTCTGTGGTTTTTTTACGCTTTATTATTTTTTTTGGTTTTGTTTCTCCCCCCCCCCCCCCCCCCATCAAAATGCTTTATCGGTCCGTCTGCAAACCTGGTCACGGACGAGCTGCGTCACATGCAAACGTGCCTTCGTCACTCACTGGTTAAAGACCTGCAGCCGGGTAGTTATGGAGTATTTATTGCAATTTGTACAAAAAAACACAAAATTTAAAAAAAAAAAAAAATATTAACATTAAAATTCATGGAAAAAAAAATGCAACCCGTTGTTTGCTGGGGAAAGAGAATTATTACCCTTTTTTTTTTTTTTTTTGTAAATTTTCAGGAAAAATGTGTATTTCTGAACGGAAGTAAATAAAAAATGTAAAAAAAAAAATAAGAATTTAGAGGTGAAAGATCGTCATTAGTTTCTTGTTAGGGTGCTTGTGGGTGTCTCGGTGTAGAAGCCAAAAATTATACATCTATATCTGGGTCGAGTTTTCCTGGTATGTTTTTTTTTTTTTTTAATTTTTATTATTATTTCTGACGAAACCCAACAGGGCCACGCTTCGCCCTGCCCCCCCCCACCCCGCCCTCTGGCCCCAAACCGCGTCGGATTTCTAGGACTCTCCGTATGCCATCCCTACAGAGAGGGGATTTAATTTTTACAAATCCTTTTTTTCTGTTAAATGTCATTTTATATTTTAGTTTTTTTAAATTGCAGCCCCCCCCCCCATACCCTTCAACATTTTTTTTAAAAATTTTTTTTTTTTCGCTCATTTCAAATAAAAACCATGCGAGTTATTGTATATTGTTTTCAGAGGAGATGTTTTTGGGGTTTTTTGCGCAAAGAAATCCCTTTCTTTTAGGTTTTTACACCGAAATCTTTAACAAAGTCCACGAAAAACAATAAACAGTGATTTTACTTTTATTTTTTTATTCATTTAATTTCTCAGACGGGTTCTCGCTGTTCTTTTATTCCCCCCCCCCCCCCCTCTCGTAGCATTTTTAGTCTTAACCATTTAAGTGCTGGGGATGTGGCCAAGACCTGGCCCCACCCCTCCCATCTACTTTTCACTTTAAGCCCCGCCCCTGATCAGACAGTTCTGCATGATGTACGTGTCGCCTCGCGGCCGGAGGTTTCATTTTGGGGGGGGGGGGGGGGGGTTTCGTTGCGTTTTTTTTATTTCCTCCCTGTGTTTTCTAGTTCCTGTAATTCCTTGTATTTTTCAGAAGCGATTTTTGTAAAGAGATGTATAAATAAACAATAAAGCGCACAATCCCAGGGTGCATTGCTTTCAGTTCAATCAGTCTGTGTCTCGTGTCTTCCTGCGCGCCGGGAATAACCAACGTTCTTCTTACGCAACCCAAGGCTTGGGTCGGCCATGCTTTCCTGGACAACATACAATAGGGGTTATATCATAGACGTTTCGTTGCGATCTCGTTCTTTAGGGAATCAAATTCTTTGACCCCCCCCCCCCCCCCCCCCTGCTGTGAAATCAGCATTTACCGCAGGGAAAATGTGCTGAGAAGCCACAGACACATTCTGAAACGGCGCAGAGAACCTGCCGTTCCGCCGCAAACACATCCACAAAAAAAAGCTGATCTGCCGAACACAGCACTGACCACCCGCCGGAAAAAGCTGACAAGCCGGACGGGCTAAAAAAAAAATATGATTAACCACTTCGCTGCGGCGGATGTGCTCAGCGCGTCCTGCCTTCACAGCCAGTGATCTGCCGGATTCTGGCCGATGGCTGTGCCCTCCGGTGCGGGCTGACATCCTTGCTGGATCACGATTGGATGTCGGCCAAGCTTCCGGGAACTCCCCCCGATGACTGGCGTCATCGTGCATAGCGCGATGACGTCAGTCTTGGAGTTAACCCCTTGCTGCCACCAATGGTGGAGATGAACCCCCGATCTGTGGCAGCTAGGGGTTAATGTTTGATATTGTTGGACAGAGCATGGCCTTTCCAACGATACCAAACATGACCACCCGCACACCCTGAATATATGGAGGAGCCCCTAAAACGACACCCGCACACCCTGAATATATGGAGGAGCCCCTAAAACGACACCCTGAATATATAGAGGAGCCCCTAAAACGACACCCTGAATATATAGAGGAGCCCCTAAAACGACACCCTGAATATATGGAGGAGCCCCTAAAAACACACCCACACACCCTGAATATATGGAGGAGCCCCTAAAAAGACACCTACACACCCTGACTATATGAGTGGCTGAGCCCCATGGGGAATGTAGTCTCAAAACATTTGGCGGCCCAGGGTTGCTGACCTTTGCCATAGAACCTTTATAACTGCATGTCTCATGATGCTCAGTCGGCGTCTCTGCTCTTTGGCTGCTTCGGGATTTGCTCCCTCTAGTGGAGTCTTCGCAAATGTACCTCAGTTGGAGCAGATTCTCTTCCATCTCTCAGGTCTGTGGTGAAGGAATTCTGCTTGTGGATTTTTAGGTTCTGCTGCTCTTCCATTTCTCCCCCTTAATTGGTCACCGTCACCATTTTCCTGGCTGCCCTTTTAAACATCAAACGTATTCTACCTTCAGGATTGGGGGGGGGGGGACTCCAGTTTTTTCTCCTCGGGCAGGTTTGTTGAAGGTTTGTCTAGAATCATTGCTTCGGCTCCTCTCGTGTCTTTCCGAGCTTTTTGGGAGATGGAGACACAGCTCTCAGCGTTTGACGGGTCCCTTGTACATCGTGCGAAACCAAGGTGCTGATTTGTCGGAAGAGAAGTGCTTCCTGCTGCGCTTCCTCCCTCACTGGGCGCCATGAACGAAAAAAAGAACGGCTCGATGGTCAAAAAATCTTCCACGGTGTCCCTATGGCACTTTGTTGATTCATTGTTGGCAAATCACCGGAATTTGGGCAAGTCGTGGTTCGTCAAAAAAAAAAAAAAAAAAAAAGGAATACGCAGTTTTTCTTATACGTGTATCTATTACGGGAACCGACGGAAATCTGGGTAAACCTAGGCTTACCTGAGTAAAACTGACAGTAAAGCCCAAAATTAAACCACCCATCGGTCTTTACCCGGGTAAAAGCAGATCTACCCACACACCTTTTGGTAATGTGCTCTCTGAGACTCGAACGGCTTACAGTTGACCCAAAACCTAGAATCACCCATATCCCTAAATCTAACCAACCCTAACTACATACCTAACCCTGACTGTAACCATAAACTGAACCCTAAACATAAACCAAACCCTAACCTTGACTCTAACCATAAACTGAACCCTAACCATAAACTGAAACTTAACCATAAGGCTAGGGTCAGACTAACGCATTTTTCACGTTGTCCGTGAAAATGTGCGTTCGAAGAATGGACGTATTTTTTCACGGAATACGCAATAGCGGTCATACTATGCGCAGTTTCATCCGTGATTTTGTACGGATCATCAATAAAACACTTCTTGCATCTGGACGTTATGTTGGCCGGACATTAGCAGCGTCTGACATCTCCAATTCACGCACACACGCCGCTAGCGGACGCAGCGCACCCTGTACGTCAGTACTAGTGGTTTAACGTTCTCGAAAAAATGCGTTCATTTTCCACTTGCGTTGCGCAGCCGGACTTTTGTGCGACCGTACTTCGTATATTGGCCGTCATTGCCCGGCATCTGCTGCTAGTGCGGCCGTGATTAAGTGCGCCAGAACGCGCGTTCGCACTGCCTCAGTCTGACCCTAGCCTAAACCGAACCCTAACCTTCACCCTAACCCTAAACTGAACCCTAACCTTGATCCTAACCATTAACCGAATCCTAACCTTGAACCTAACTATATGTCAGGGATCAGTACCTGTATATGCGCAAGAACCTGCTCTGCATGTATACATACTTGAAAAGTGCTGCCTCAGATCTGTCCAGCACTGATAGGGGTTAAACCAAAGTGAAACACCAAACACAAACACCACACCCTCGTGCCTGTCAATAAAAGAGTGACTCCCCCTCCTACAACTTTGGCTTTACTGGTCAACCCCTGTGATATTCAGATCTGCCTTTATGTTTCTATTCACCAGCGTGAGCCAGACCCTGCTTAACCCACCGACATTGCCTCCTTGCTGCCAGCCCTTTGATACACGGACCGTCCCTGACTACACTTTCTCTTCACCCATTTGTACTACGCCATGGACTCATACCTGCCTCAGTCCCCTTACTCCAAGGTACCTTCAGCAAAACCCTGCGCTAAAGGCTCAAACCACCTGAAATTTGGTCCCACCACGGCGTATGCCAGGTGCCACCCTGACACCATAAACCGAACCCTAACCTTAACCCTAACCATAAACTGAACCCTAACCTTAACCTTGACCCTAACCATAAACCAAACCCTAATAACCACTTTTACCCAAGGTGAGTTGGTTAGTCTGCAGATAGTCTGATTTTTACATAAAGGGGGTTGGTTAGCCTACAGATTACGGGTTTTTACCCAAGTGGGGTTGGTTCGTGTCATGCCACAAGCCTGGAACCACGCTCTGAAACCCTGGCAGCACTTTTCAAATACTGTTTCCGCCCAGCACACTAACAGTTAATCACAAAACCACATGACTCACCTGAAAAAAAAGCTACGCCCCCTTTTCCACATCTCTTCATTATTGTACGTCAACCCTCACAGAGTGAAGTGCTGTGCACTGCTGCTCCGAAATCCCAGCCTTACCTTGAACTTCATCCAAATACCTGCTCCGGTGTTTTCACAGATTCCCATTTACCTACCATATACTCTGGTTCCTGTTCCAACTCCAGCGTCTTCATTTCCATCATTTCCAATATCTGGCCTTTTCAGTTTCTATCTATTCATCCTCCTCTACCCAAACCTGTGTGTACGTGCAGATCACTGCACCCTGGGCTCATATTCCCCTCACCCCGGAGCCTCTCCGGTACCAACCCTGACAGACAGTCTGCAGATGACCTGGTTTTTACCCAAGTGAGTTGGTAACTCTGCAGATTGCCCATCTTTTACTCAGCGGGGTTGGTTAGTCTGTAGATTGCCCATCTTTTACTCAGCGGGGTTGGTTAGTCTGTAGATTACCCGGCTTTTACCCCAGCGGGGTTGGTTAGTCTGTAGATTACCCGGCTTTTACCCAAGCGGGGTTGGTTAGTCTGTAGATTACCCATTTTTTACCCAAGGGGGGTTGGTTAGTCTGCAGTTTACGGACGTTTACCCAAGCGGGGTTGGTTAGTCTGTAGATTACCTGGTTTTTACCCAAGTGGGTTTGGTTAGTCTGTAGATTACCTGGTTTTTACCCCAGCGGGGTTGGTTAGTCTGTAGATTACCTGGCTTTTAACCAAGCGAGGATGGTTAGTCTGTAGATTACCCATTTTTTACCCAAGGGGGGGTTGGTTAGTCTGTAGATTACTTGGATTTTACCCAAGTGGGGTTGGTTAGTCTGTAGATTACCCGGCTTTTATTATTATTATTACTCTTTATTTATAAAGTGCCAGCATATTCTGCAGCGCTGTACAATAAGCACAGTATAGACAGGGTTACAATACATTGAACAACATTTGACAAACAGTACAGGAGGAGATGAGGGCCCTATTCCCGTAGGAACTCACAATCTAGGAGGGTTGGGGTTGGAAACAGGAGGAGAGGACTGTAAGGTGAGAGTGATTGATGGTTGCGTCAGTGAGTTGGGTGGTAGGCTTCCCTAAATAGGAATGTTTTAAGGAGCGTTTGAAGGAAGAGAAGTTAGGGGAAAGTCTGACAGTACGAGGGAGAGCGTTCCAGAGAGTGGGGGCTGCACGTGAGAAATCCTGCAGTCTATCATGGGAAGAGGTGATGCGGGGAGAAGCTAGGCGCAGGTCACTGTTTGACCTTAGGGAGCGGGCTGGGGTGTATTTGGTGATTAGTGAGGACAGGTAGTGGGGAGCTGAGTTAGTGAGGGTTTTGTAGGTAAGGATAAGGATTTTGAACTTAATTCTGCAGTGGATGGGGAGCCAGTGAAGGGACTCGCAGAGGGGAGCGGCAGAGACAGAGCGGCGGGTGAGGTGAATTAGCCTGGCGGAGGCGTTCAGGATGGATTGTAGGGGGGAGAGGCGGGACAGAGGGAGGCCAGATAAGAGATTATTGCAATAGTCGAGTCGGGAGATTACCAGGGCGTGTAAGAGTTGTTTTGTGGTGACAGCGGTAAGAAATGGCCGAATTCTGGAAATATTACGCAGTTGGTATCGGCAGGAGGAGGAAAGAGACAGGATGTGGGGGATGAAGGAAAGAGCAGAGTCAAGTGTAACTCCAAGACAGCGAACTTGGTTTGATGGGGAGATGGTGATACCCTCCACCGTGATAGAGAAGTCAGGAGGTGGGGGAGGCATTGGAGGGAGGAATAAGTAGGAGTTCAGTCTTTGACATGTTGATCTTTAGGTGGTGGGAGGCCATCCAGGAGGAGATGCCAGATAAACAGTCACTGACTTTTGAAAGGACAGGGGGAGAGAGATCAGGGGTAGAAAGGTAGATCTGAGTGTCATCAGCGTAGAGGTGGTAATTAAATCCAAAGCTGTTGATGATTTTGCCCAGGGAGGAGGTGTAGATGGAAAAGAGCAGAGGACCAAGGACAGAGCCTTGAGGTACACCAACAGATAGAGGCAATGAAGAGGAGGAGTTACCAGCAAAGGACACACAGAAGGACCTGTTGGATAAATAGGAGTCAACCCAAGCAAGTGCAGTGTCACCGAGACCCAGAGAGTTGAGGGTCTGCAGAAGGAGGGGGTGGTCAACAGTGTCAAAAGCAGCCGAGAGGTCAAGCAGGATGAGAATAGAATAGTGGCCGTGTTTTTTAGCAGTTAGGAGGTCGTTGGTGACTTTGGTGAGGGCAGTTTCAGTTGAGTGTAGGGGACAGAAGCCAGATTGCAGGGGTCAAGTAGGGAATTGGAGGACAGGAAGAGGGAGAGGCGGTTGAAGACTAGTTTTTCTAAGAGCTTTGATGTGAAGGGAAGCAGGGATACAGGGCGGTAGTTGGATGGAGAGTTGGGATCGAGGGATGGTTTCTTTAGTAAAGGGGTAACTAGCGCGTGTTTGAAGGCGGTTGGGAAGGAGCCAGTGGAGAGAAATAGGTTGAAGATGTGTGTGAGAGCAGGGGTGAGGGAGGAGGAGAGGGGAGGAATTTGATGTGAGGGAATGGGGTCGAGCGGGCACGTGGTGAGATGTGAGGAGGACAATAAGGAATTGACTTCCTCCTCAGTGGCTGGGAGGAAGCGGCAGAGGGTGGCAGAGGGGACCTGTGGGAGTGGAGGAGGCAGATAACTATCTTGTGTTGGGATGTTGCTTCTGATAGTTAGAGTTTTACTGAGGAAGTAGTCTGCCAGGTCTTGAGCGCTGAAGGCAGCTGAGGGGGGAGGTGCAGGTGGGTAGAGGAGGGTGTTGAAGGTGGACCAGAGCCGTTTAGGGTTGGAGGACAGCGTAGATATAAGAGATGAGAAGAAGGATTGTTTGGCCAAGTGGAGGGCAGAGGTGTATGACCGGAGAATAAACTTGAAGTGAACAAAATCAGCTTCAGAGCGGGATTTCCTCCAGGCACGCTCTGCAGTGCGGGAGCATCTTTGCAGGTAGCGAGTCTGGAGGGTGTGCCAGGGCTGAAGCTGGCGGCGTGGGACCTTACAGAGTCGAAGAGGAGCAAGAGTGTCTAGAGCAGAGATAAGCGTAGTGTTGTAGTGATTAGTGGCAGCATCAGGGCAGGTGAAGGATGAGGTGTGAGGGAGTTGGTGAAGTAGATTGGAAAATCGATGGGGGTCCACAGCATGTAGATTTCTGCGAGTGTGTGTGCGGGGTGGGGGAGCAGGGTGTTTAGGAAGTCCAGATAGGTTGAAAGAGAGAGGTGGTGGTCAGAGATGGGGAAAGGGCGACAGTTGAACTCATAAATGGAGCAGAGGTTGGAAAAGACAAGGTCAATAGCGTGACCATCGCGGTGGGTAGGGAGGAGGGAGGATTGTGTGAGTCCAAGGGAGGACATGAGTGAAAGAAGTTTGGAGGCAGCAGGGGCAGAAGGATCATCAATGGGAATGTTGAAGTCCCCGAGAATTAGGCATGGAAGATTATAAGACAGGAAGTGAGAAAGCCAGGTCGCAAAGTGGTCAAAGAACTGGGAGGTTGGTCCCGGTGGGTGGTAGATGACTGCCACCCTGAGAGCCAGGGGAGAGAACAGGCGGATGCAGTGTGTCTCGAAGGAGGAGAAGGAGAGGGATGGAGGTGGAGGGAGATGCTGGTAGGTGCAGGTGGGAGAGAGCAGGATTCCGACCCCGCCACCATTTCTCTCACCCGGTCTGGGGGTATGGCTCAAGTGTAGACCTCCATGAGAGAGCAGCAACGGAGGCCGTGTCAGAGGGAGTTAGCCAGGCTTCAGTTAAAGCTAGGAGGTTGAAGGAGTTTGAAAGGAAGAGGTCATGGATTGCTGTGAGTTTGTTGCACACAGAGCGAGCGTGCCAGAGGGCGCAGGAGAAAGAGGACAGGCGCTGAGGGATTATGGGAATGAGGTTGCTGGGCTTGCAGGGAGGTGATTTATGTGCGATGGAGATAGGATGAGAGGGAAGTATTGGATGTGTTGTGGGGCCAGGGTTAGGGGATATGTCACCTGAATAGAGTAACAGCAGGAGGGTGAGAAAGAGAAGGTGGGAATGGGATTTGTGGGAGTGGGAGTGATTGGCAGCAGGAGAGATAGAGGGAGACCATGTTCTGAGGAAACAAAGGAGCTCATGCGAGGCCATCATGTGAGACGAGAGGAGGGAGGGAGAGATGCAGATAGTGTAGGGGTCGGTGGTAGAGGGGCAGGAGTTCCATTTAAGGAGAAAGGTAGAAGTAAAGAGCAGAAGTGCGAGAGAAAGCATAATATAGACGTGCGTTTACCCAGAGTAAAAAGTGGGCCTTGCAGTTCCTTCCTCCAGTCCCGCAACTCCAGAAAATCAACTCTAAGAGTCCACTTAGGATGCCACTTGGGGAGGTCACTGGAGCCAAGTGGCTTTTACCCAAGTGGGGTTGGTTAGTCTGTAGATTACTGATTGTTTGATTTCATATCCAGGTTTAACCAAAGCTGCCCGTGTGGTGTCAGGTTTACTTTGATAATCCGAGGTTTACCCATACATCAGACTTTACCCATAACAAAGATATATATATATTACATGTGATTTTAAACTTGAGGAATTTGGGGAACGGTTGGAAACCGTCTTCATGTCACGCGGATCTGTGATCGGAAGCCAATTATCTGAATATTGCGTGTCATCCCCGGCAATAACATAGAGCAGACCTACGGCATCTGAAACATATAAAACATATATTTGGTGCATGAAAGATCTCGCATTATTAAAGTCGATTGCTTTATTAGATCATGTTTCCCCCGACTAATGTGATTTTTTTCCCTCCTTTCAAATGAGTTTGGGTTGCGTCGGACACGTCGGGGGGGGGGGGGAGAGAAAGAGTTTTAAAATTGATTTTTGAGAAAATCAGCCGGAGCTCTGGATCGTTCTCTAAATGACGCCCCCTGGCGATGGAGAGGGGGGGGGAGACGATATTATAATAATCCTCCTAAAATAAAGGAAATAATAAAGACCAAGAGAAAACGTTTCGTTCCTTTTTCCGATTTCCCGGAGATCTTATTATGTCTTTTAATTTTTTTTTTTTTCGTGTTGGCTCGGCACCGCGAACTTCTAAAGTTTCACACGTGCGGAGAGTCTTGCGCGACGCGGAGATCTGGCACGGGCGACGGTCCTTGTTTGCATTTTCCGTCTGCAGTGAAGCTGTTAATAATGAGATTGATGATAAAGTTGTCGAAAAGAGACAGTTGGAGAGGGCTGCTCTCCATGAGTGACAGAGGGCATGCCCCGCTTTAACAGCCAAGAACGCCGCCCCCAGCTGAGTGCCGACAGTGCCTGGACACCGTGCCAAGACTGTTAGAAGGAGCATGAGGAACGACAAGCCTTCACCATCTCTATTAATACCCAGCTTCTGGATTCATGAATAATAATTTTTCAGCCGCGTTCTTTGTACGTTCTGGACAACTTGAGATCAACAACCCGAGCCTCCAGCGTTCTCTCCGCGCAGGATACCTCGTTGCGTGCCAGCGCTCTCGTTGTGTTGTTGTCGGTGGGCAGTTTGCGAGAGGGGTGGTGGTGGTGGTGGGGGCATAGAGGGGTGCATTGTGCATAATCCCGAGGTGTGCGATAAGTCCATTTAGAAATCTCGAGATGACAGGGTTGGAATAAAAGCGAGATTCCCAGATGGACGGAGGCGTTCAGTGTTCCAGCCACAGGTCTGGCTGATAATTTTATTCAGCCACAATCAAGGAATGGCACCACTCGCGCAGCATCCGTTAGCTTCGCTCCATATGTCGCTGCTGGCTGATCTGTTCTTTCCAACGGGTTTCTGGCCATGTGCTGTCTGGAGATGTATGGATGTTGCACGTATGCACAGTGAAGTTTCAGAACAAACTCTTAAAGCTACATTTAATTAATTAGAGGCGAGCGAGCCGTGCGGATGTCTAAATATTAATGCTTCGAGATGTCACGACACCCAGAAGCCAGTTTGTAGATTTTCGTGTTGATGGATTGAGGCAAAGCGCGTGTCCCCGGGACAGGGTTAAATATCGCGTCTTGTAGGGATGGATTCATAGCGTTTCGGCAAATCCGATCAGATAGAATAATGGGACCTCACATAAAGACTCAGGGGGCCTGCTTTCATTATATTCATACAGAAACCGACAGCATCACTGTGGACCTTTTGTAGGATCTTGGCAAATGGTCTTAACACCACCACCACTACCATCGCCACCCCAATATATATGGAGAGGAATCAGTGGTGTGGCCAGCCCGCAATTATAGGAGGTGAGGATTGTATGGTTATAATCTGTGCCACTGGCGCCACCCGGTGGTGATGGCAAATAACCTCAATTCAATCAAATAAAATACAATGCAAGTAAAATAGTGCAAATAGGATAAAACAAAGTAATGTGACATTTACAGTCTTATCGTGTATATTCCAGGTTGTAAAAGTCTTAATAATCAGTGCAGGGAAGAATAAAAATAAAAGTCATACAGTATCTGGTATTTGTGGAGTCAGCTGCCTCTCCAGACCTCTTGGTGGTATCTCCCTTTTCCACCTTGTAAGTCAGTATAAAAGAAAGATGTGCTGCAGCTGGTGCTTCTTGACCTGTTAGTGGTTCCTTCTGTTGCACCCCGTGGCTCAGAAGTGTGGTTTCCTTACAGGGTTACCATCCTCCGTGTCCCTCAAAATATAAAACGACTCACATAGAGCAATATTGTATAAAATGGAGTGCAAACAAAGGAGAAGAATGTCATACTCACATTTGCTGGTGTCTTATCGATCAGACACCAGATTTGTAGCTAGCCGGTGATTTCAGAAGGTGCACCAGATCACCTAACAGCCTCAGCCACCTCCTCGGTGAATATAAGCATCCAGGACCCGGGATAGGCGTAAAATAAGGCAAATTTTATTACTAATAAAATATACAGTATAAAAAAACGCGTTTCGCATAAAAAGCTTCATCAGTTGGTACTACTGCACCTTCTGAAGTCACCGGCTGCCTACAAATCTGGTGTCTGATTGATAAGACACCAGCAAATGTGAGTACGACATTCTTCTCCTTTGTTTGCACTCCATTTTATACAATATTGCTCTATGTGAGTCATTTTATATTTTGAGGGACACTTAGGATGGTAACCCTGTAAGGAAACCACACTTCTGAGCCACGGGGTGCAACAGAAGGAACCACTAACCGGACAAGAAGCGCCAGCTCCAGCACATCTTTCTTTTATATTGTATTAATTGATGTATGAATCTCTTGTGAGTTGCACGCTCCACCTCCAACAGTTCCTGATCGACTGGGCCAACAGGGTGAAGCCATCTCTAAAAAAAAATAATAACCAAACAATCCTTGGAACTGTCCCTGAAGGGTATGAGATCTGGGAACACACACTCGGTTTCCTAAGGGCAAGTCGGCACACTCCCTCCCTACAAATAACAAAATAGCTATTTGTGTCCCCTACCTCTGGCATGGCAAGAAGAGACCACCAGTTCTTATGGAACTACAGCTCCCAAATAATTCCTCTCACTGACGTTTCCTCGGCAGCTATAATGTTTTTATATATTAGAATTGTCTAAAAGCCGGCTGGGTGGAGTAGAGGTAACATCACTGCTCTATAACCGTGGAGCCAGAGGTTCGATCCCAGCTAGAGCACCTCTCCAGTAAGTGTCCTTGGGCAAGACACCTAACGGTACATACTCGCCACCCAGGACATACTTGAAAATGAGAGAAATCTCAATGTATCCTTCCTGGCAAAATCCTTTCTCAAAAAAAAAAGAAAAAAAAAGTCGACAGTATGTCTAATCTGATTGGCCAGAATCGTTCCCAAACCGAGACGTGAGGTATTTCCCCAACACAGATGTTGCCATCCATTGAAGCCAAGCTTTGCTTTTAGGAGCACATACATCAGTCTCAAGAAGCCGAAGGTACTAAAGTGTCCAACACGTCCATAATGGCATCACGCGCCAAATTAAAAAAACATTGGTCACCTTGAGTGGTGTCTAAGGGAAGCTGTGTTACTGTAGCAGAACGAATACCAAAAATAACAATTTCCCCCCAAATTCTACATTTTTCTTTCACTTCTACATGCTCACACCACCCATTCTTTATCTATAGACATTGTCTCTTGACCAAGGGTCCATTGTGTCATAAATTCATGGCATACTCTATCTAGATGTTCAGAAACACATTTATAAAAAAACATCAGGATGAAATGGACACAATTGTCCCCGTTTACTGATTAACTCTCTAATTTTTGCTGTGATCACGTCCAAAAAGTGCTAAATTCTGCAGCTTGAAGTAAATCTGGAAACACTGCTTTGTGTCTCCTCTACAAGACCAATGATCACTGACCGACAGGATCAGGAGACAACATGGTTGAGAGGTGTTATATTTGGTCAGGGGTGCTTAGCCTTGGCTTCCAGAAGTTTTGGATCCTCAGCCACTCATCGGGTCAACAGATCCTTGTGGAGAATTGTGTTCGAAAACCTCTGGAGGGCCAAGGTTGAGAATGTTTGTATTACGCCAACCAGGGTGTTGTCCAGCACCAGTTGATATTCCATGATCTGCTCCTATCTGTAAGACGTATATCGGACCAATCGGAGCAAAGCCATGATAACATATTGAGCAGGACCTGATGTTGTAGATATAGATGTGTGTCCATGGTGTAGGGTTGATTGTAGCACTATTGGCCTGAAGATTGTGAAAGAAGGACCTATGAATTGGAGAAGGAGAAATGCACCAAGGTGTTTTAGGGAAATGTATTTTAAGAAAATGCTCATCTAGTTGGAAATAGAGAAGAAACACTCAATGAAAGCGTCGTAGATGTTTCGTTCAACCAGCGTAAGCATTGTAAGGAATCTGAAAGATGCAATTAAATTATTGACCAGTGTAGAGTGGGAGGAAAACGGAGAGGAACCCAGATGAGAATCTTGACTGCTCTACTGGAAAAGGTACCAGGAAAAGGAGGTGCTAGAAAAGAAGTGCCACAATATCTAAAAAGGGGCAGCATCATGGAGGCCAATGTTACTAATAGGGAAAAGATGTAGTAGGTGGTCTATGATTCTAAAAACAGTATTCAGTTCAAGAACAAATAGTATCGTGGCATAGTTGGGACCGAGTCCCGATCCATTACCACACTACTTCCTTGCCTGGTCTTGGCTCACTTCCGTCTCTTATCTACATCCTCCATGACTCGCAAGTAGGCATGGAAGATGCCATGAGTTGATGTGGAAGCTGCAAGACTCCAGCTGGGAGGTTTAGAAACTTGCTGCTCCTCATGTCTCGGAAGTGGGGGTTGTATTGGCTTTTAAAAGGCAGTCCCTGCAAAATATAGATATTGAGTCCCGATCCTGATCCTAGGGATCAAATTGGGACATCTCTGGTAGAAAAAAGACCATTTAAGACATGAGTAGACAGCACTGAGGGTCCATGTGGGGGCAAAACACCAGTGAACTACACGGAAAATATATGATATAATAAGACAGGTCATTGCTCTGCAATGAATTCTTAAAATTCTCATTAAACAATGAGGATTGAGGACAATATCGGTGGATCTAAGACTAAAATCCAGTTTGTAGTCGAGTTGACTTTGTGTATTTTGGATTTGTGGATTGCCGCCTCAGTCAGACGCACATTAATTCAATAGCGTCTGTGATATTTTACACACACCGAATCTCCAGGTGCCAGATACTTACTAAAGGTCAAATAGCTCTCAGTCAATCCAGCTCGGTGCGGCAGGTTATAACTGTGTCTGTTATACATCACCATTAAAAGTCGACTTAATAAAACATTACTCAAGTCAAATTACGGATCGATGTCAGCGGAAACTGGGAAGCTTTCACTGTTTGAGATAAGTCGGGTCACTGAATCGATAGCTTTGCTAATGATTCCGATGAACTAGTTGTACTCTGCCAATGAGCGTTGCGTGATCGCAGTGAACGGTGGGAAAAAGAACAGTTTAACAAACAAAAACAAAGAAACTTGACCTCGAACCAACTGCGTATGGATCAAGCTGGACCAACATAACATACAGATTGCTAAAGGAAATGTGTTAGTAGATCTTCCCTCGGGAAAAAAAGCTATGGTAGGATCAAGTCTACAAGAGCCAGCTGGAGAGCTCTTTTGATCTCTCTAGTTGACTCCCGACCATTGAGCTTTACGGACGCCGGCCAAGTGTGCACATTGGTTAGGCTAGATCTGGTTTTGGGGTGTGAAGCAATGAGTCATAGAACTCTATACGGAGAGTGAGCTAAAATATGGCACATGCAACCAACTGGGAAATCTTTTGTAGTTCATAAAGGAAGAATTTTAATGGAGAGGCGGAGAGAGTCCAAAGTCATGAGAAGAACAGAGGTCAAATAAATGAGGACTAAGTAACATGGACTGAAAGTATAATTGAGGCAAAATCTTGACAGGCTTTGTAAGAGAGGGTGATGTTCTTGGATGGTAACCTCAATTAGACAAGGAGCAGTGAAGACCTTATCAGGGTCAAATCAGTAAAATGTGGACACTTTGAGTGGAAGATGGACCAGACAGATTTATTTTTTAGTGGGGGGAAGGGCCGGAGAGAAATGGTTGATACGAAGATGGTTTGAAAAATTTAAGAAATGACACTGACTAGTCCAGGTAGTTCCAGATACATACAACAGACTAAGAAGTGTTTTTAGGCAACAGAAGAAGGATTTTAATGAAGATTTGGAGAGTACAAAGTCATAAGAAGAACAGAGGTCAACTGGATTAAGAGTGACTAAAAAAGTTAAATGAGGTAGAGTCTTGAAGGACTTCATAAGGGTGGGAAATGGGTTTGGGTGAAATCGTCGATTAGACAAAGAGCAGTGAAGACCTTTTCTGGGTCAAATCCATAAAATGTGGACCATTGGTGAGGAAGATTGACTAGACGACTCCAATTTCCTTTTTTGGTGGGTGGTGGGGCTGAGCTGATAAGATGATGGTTGGCATAACAAATAAAAGACATACTGAGAAATGAAATGTTCCTTCTAATATAGTGACAAAGAAGGAAATATGGAAAAGGGAAAGGGACAGAGCAGCTTATGTTGATGGCTGGATGACACATAAGGTGGAGAGAATATAGGATGCTGTAGAACGGGTGACGTTATATTGGAAAGAGGACCTATGTTTTGGTTAGACAGATATACTGTGATGTCATCACTAGCAAGAAAGAAGGTTTGGACAATAGGAAGGCGTTGGGAGGGGGAGATGATTACAGCTTGCGCTCTACGTAGCTTGCTAACTCAAACCAGGTCTATAATTAATATTGCATTTGGCACCTTCTACAGCACTTGTAACATAATAAATTAGGCTAAAACCCCTCATGTTTAGGTTTAAAACACTAATTTCACACGTCCTTTGCTCTTCTGTTGATCCACAAGAAGGTATAATGTTACACTCGGCATTCCAAGTGAAGAAACCAAAAAGACAACCCAGTTCTTGGTTTAAAAACAGAAATAAAAAATATCTAATAGCACATTCAAAATCAACTCTATATCATTTCTGTGGACATCCCGCTCTGTAATTCATCTAGACACTTTTAGAGTATTAAACACGTCAACAATCGTCACTCCAAGGCTCAGTTTTTAGGAAGCGGCAAAAACAGCAAATTCACAGAGGAAGAAGACATCCAAACCTGCTTGCCTCGTGCTTCATGCAGTGAAAAGACAATGGCACCTGTTCAAAAAACAAGAATTGGGGAGAATCACACACAAAATTAAAAATGTCCGACCAAAATGGCTGAGCTGGGAACAAAATCCCAATAAATTTGTGCAGTTTTTTATTTTGGCTGGTTAATGATCATTTGTTGGACACTTTTTGAGTTTTGACTCAATACATAGGACCTTATTGACCACGGCGGACCTCAATGGTCGAAGGAACAGTCTACAGTGCTAGGTTTTACGAACATTCTTAGATATGACTAGAAGAAATGAGAAGAACCAATCTGAAGCCTTAGTAGATATGATAATACTTAGTTGATTGACCCTATAATACTCCAGTTATAAGACACCAGATCAACCTCATAGTCACCCTCTCGACTCTCTTCCATACGCCATCATCATGACCTATTGAGTAGCCTCATTCTTCCCCTTTTAATAACATATTCCATTCCTTATCTCCTTATGATCTTTCCCCCCTCTAGTCTTGAGTTTCGTTGAGGTTAATACATTGGCGTGTACCATTGTGTAACACAAATCTATGGTTATTGGAGTATATTGCTAGGGATGTAGTGATTGTTCACTTGAAATCACCAGGGAGGGGTCAGAAATAACACTCCAGGTGCAGCCAGCAAAGACTCCATAGCTGGATAACGTTTCAGTCTCTAGAAGATCCTACATACAAGTTGAGCATCGCTTATCTGGAATTCCGAATTTGTTTTGAGTGCCGACATGACACCAAAAGTGGCAAATTCCTGTATATACCCTTCAGGCTGTGCGTATATGGTGTGTATGAAATATAAATAGATTTTGTGTCTAGACTTGGGCCCAGAAGTGTTCTGTCATATTTGCGTATTATAATGAGACCTCTTTTGGATGGGACCCAAGTATTTCGGATAAGGGATTCCCACCCTCAAAACAATATACGGAATGCTGAAAACATACCGCATACTACAGGTTCTTCGTTGCTAACCCAACAGGGAGTCCCACTAAGGTCTCAAAGACATTTTTGCTCACTTGTAGCATCACAACGGAAACCTATACCAAGTACCTATCGGTTTGGTCCTACCCATTGCGCAGCCTCTGTAGCACCACACCTACAGCAACCACCCATTACGTATTTGTAGTAACCATTCAATGTCCTCGTGTTTTACGATTAACATCCAATAAATAATCTTAAAAACAGGAAGACATTTTGGTTTACGCACCGACGCCTTCGCCGACGAGCTCTCTCGGGAATCTTGTAACGATATTTATGGCTTTCGCAAAGTTCAAGGAAGAGAAGGAGAACGAGAGTCGCGGTGAACTCTTTGAAACAAGACGATGGAAGACCCGTGGTTATTTTTGGAATTCCACCGAGTGACAGGAAAGATTATAAAGCCTTCCGGGAAGAACTCTATGTCACATCAACGACGTGCCGACGAAGGAGGACCACCAGGGTCAAGCACGACGCGAACGAAATGATACGAAACCACGTGGAATCAGACACCACCTATGTCTATTTTTTTTCTATAACTCTATTGTTTTATATTGTTTTCTTTATTACAGCCTCGACTGATGTCGATGCTTTCCGAGTTGACAATCATAATCACCACCACCGAATACCTACGTGCGCCAGCCGAGGCCGTTGTTTACTTTCTGCCCTGTGAATTCCATGAACAGGTGCCTGGCGATGATTTGTTTTTTTGTTGTTTTCTCCTTTTTAACTATTCAGTTCTGGTAGACTTAATAGCCTGGTGGCGAAATTGAGTCTATAAAGCTTATCTTGTATATATTTAGAGAGAAGTTCATTTAGGGATTAGGGAATGTGTCTCGTATATGCGCCATTAAGCATAGCACATCTGCCACTGAGCTGGGATTCAAGAGAACATTGAGGGAACTTACAAAGGAATCTTTTTGTTCATTCAGACATGCTCGACATAAATGCATTTGCATACTGCAGAGACCACATCTAAGAGCCGCCAGAAAAAGAACTCTTAAGAGCCAGAGGTTAAGGTTTGAAAAAATCAATTTTTATCTCGCTATATCTTCATAAAAACCAAAAGGTGAGTCAATAACCGTGTCCATAAAAACAGAACGAGCTTGTAAAGACTTAAATAATAAAAAATAAAAAAAACGGGGAAAAAAAATCTCCTCTTAAATGCTTTTACTGATTTCATAAGTACCTGAAATCCTGCGTTTTTTTTATTATTATTATTTTTTATTTTCAGGAAGAACATTTGCAAAATGAATTTAAATACAGATATAGATATAAACCAGAAGCCACGAGAAATATACAGTATAATAAAAATATATTAATAAATAACAAAACGACAAAGATAAAAAAAGCTCCCTACGACCCCGACTGTCTGAAAGATAATAATGAAGATCTTTAATTCAAATTTATATTTTTATCACATTTTATAAATGCAACAGATGGAAGAAAAAAAAACACATTTGTTGTCGGAGAATAAAAATAATTTGAATTGACAAGATTAAAATAGCGTTTACATGTGCAATTTCGACTCTTAAAAAAAGCGTAAAATTTACCAGATTAATATTTTTATAGTTTTTATTCAATTTTTTTTTATTACATTTTACTATAAATATTTTAATTTAATTAAATTAATCTTAATATATTAATTAATTTATTAATTTTGTATTTTAAGGATTGGAACAAACTTGAATGAAATATGTAACATTTTAACTTCACTATACAAAACCTTCCGGAATAAGTATTTATTACTTTTCATAAAACAAATAAGAAAAAAATGATATTTTTTTCCCCTCGATTTTGCCCAACTGACATTCATTCCCTGCAGAGATGCAAACACACTTAAAAGCACAGGATTTACATTGATCCTTTAGGTTTTATGTTTATTTAGAATCTTTACCCGTCGGTAAGTCTTTACTTGTGTTGTTATTTTTTTTTTCCCCCTTCTACTTAGCGTTAAAACATATCGTTTCGGCGGGTTCGAAAATGCTAAAAAAAAGACAAAAGGTAAAAAAAAATTTTTAAAAAAATATAGAAACATATAAAAAATAATCCCAGTGATTCCTGCTTTTAAATATTTAAAATTATAAGAGGGACGCCATTAGTATTCCTTTAAATACCGGCAAAGTGGAGCTGTGTCGATTTAAATTGCTTTGAAATTACTATATAAGAAACACAAGCTGTTTGCCTCAGTGAAAAATGCCTGCTCATTTCTTGCTGAGACCGCCGAGAAGATTTACATTTTGATTATTACATTTTGCTGTAGGTTTAGTGTACTTACAGAGAAATGAAAAAGAAAGGAATACAACCTTCCACAAAACAGACGGAAAATATTGAGTCCATAAAATAAAAATAGAGAAAAAAAAAATCATGTTTTTAGTTTTTTTTTCTCCCTCTATATTTTGAACGGAAAGCTTTTCTCGCTGTGGACGTGTTGTCGGAGATTGAAAAGAAAGCCGTATCTCGTCTTTGTTTTGGATTTATGGATTCGCGTTGGGTGGGAATGTTGTGGAGTCCGAATTGGGAGTTGGGGGGGGGCTAAGTAGGTTACCTGGCACTATGACTGCAACAAATCGGGTAAAACAAGGATCTCTCTCCATAATCAAAGTGTTCTACCAGTCCATATTACTCACGGCGAACATTTATACAACCAATAACCTGGTGGGGAAGACCGAGGGTCTTCGGGCAATGTAGATCAAAGGCCAAGAACATTCTTTGAGTCAAAGAAGTTCTGAAAATGTAGATATTGATCAGCCATCATATCATGGCAACACATTTGAGATTAGGATAGAGAGTATCACCAACCGATATCATCTTAAACCGACTTGGATTAGTGGTAGTGTCGGGTCAGAGGAGGTAATTTCGGCCTCTATGTTCCAGTTGGGTCGTCCAATCACCACAAATCCCTCATCTGGAAATACCCTCTGAGAATCTACAAGAAAGATAACATTGACAGAAAAAAGATATAATTTACGTATTTATCAACCAATAAGAATCCGTCTATGACGTCAGGAAGATTTGCTAACCTTGTGAAAAGGTGGAACTTTCCGGATTTTGAATTCCAGGTTATGTTCCAGTTCCAGGGGAAGTAAAAAAGGAGGTACGTAATGTACGTTCTGGTTAACACGTCGTCACTTCTGATTGGGTTCTTAAGCCTGTATTCCAGAAATAAAGAAATCCAAGTCCAACTTTTTTCTTGGACTCAACGATAAAACGATAATAAATCTATAATCCTTATCGCGTGACATTCGCTCGATAATGAGAACCTATTTTCCCCCTTTATTCTTATGAAGGGATGTGAAGTAAGATTTTCTGGCCACTAATTCTATTCGACTGCAGGTGTCACTGTTAGCTCTGGAATGAAGGGTTTGAGGACCCTGGATATTTTTTTTCCGAACGCACATAGAAGTTCCGAAAACTGTTTCTGTACGTAAATATAATTATGCAAATAAAACTCTAATGATCGAGGAGAACATGGTCACCGTCCTACGGAGAAGATCTGCAGACTGCAGATATGTAGGACAGATGTCAATGGTTTTGTGTGTAAAACAAAGCTTCTACTGAACTTACCGAAACACTTGGAAGTCCATCACCACTTAATATGATGTTTTCCACGGAATGATTGTGAGGAATTTACCCTTAATTTTGTCATATACGGTTGACGCCAGTTGTTGGAGACGAGTAGCTCCAACGATAGGATGGTGTTGGAGAAACTAGGTTCACTCAAACAAAGTCAGACATGGCATGTCTTGGTTTCTTCAGGAAGAAAAGCTACAGAGAAACCAAGACATGTGTCTACTCTTGCCTTTTAGGCCTTTGCATCATGTCCTGATGCTTTATGTTATAGCATGGATGCATAACACAGTGTTCTTGTCTTCAGTCTCATCCTACAGCCAGCAAAGAGTATGGATCAAGCTACATTTTGGGAATCTCCCATTGTATTTCAGATATGTTGTTGTCCCAGCTGTAATTTACACAGCATAATGGTTTCTCCTCATCTCTCAATGGCCTGAAGGTTGACTTATACCTTCTGTTGGAATGCCAGAACTGCAAGATTGAGCCAAGACCCACAAACGGTTTTCAAACAGGAAACCATTCACATAGGGACAGTGTGTACATTTCTATACATCTTAAGAGCAGGTTGGAAATGGCAATGTACATGAAGGACTGAACGTGGTGTCAACAATATAGGAGCTTGCCGCTGGGAAGCATACATGTCATGTTCTCCATGATCCCAGTGGAAAACATGCATGTGATGTCTTCTTGGATTCTGTAGGGAAGCATACTTTTGGTATCCTTTAGGGTCCTGTTGCGAAGCACTGAAGATATACTTTCCAGGGTCCCACTAGGAAGCATGGATGGGATGCTCTTCCAGAATCAAGCTAGGAAGCATGGATGTAACACTCTCCAGGGTCACAATGAAAAGCAAAGATGAGATGTTCTCCAGATTTTAGTTGGGAAGCATGGCTGTAATATTTTCCAGGTTCCCACTGGGAAGAATGGATGAGATGTTCTCCAGAATCCAGTTAGGAAGCATGCATGTGATGTCCTCCTGGATCCTCCTGGAAAACATGCATTCGAATTCCTATAGACTCACATTGGGAAGCATAGATATGTTGTTATCTGGAATCCCGATGGGAAGCTTGGATGTGATGTCCTCCAGTATCGCATTGTATAACACGTATATTATATTCTCTATGATCCTGTTGGAAAAGCTACATGTGATGTGCTCCAGGATCCTGCTGAAAATAACACATGTGATGTGTTATAGATTCCTGTTGGGTAGCATGGATGTGATGTTCTCCAAAATCCCATGAACAAGCATCCATGTGACATCCACCAGGATTCCATTGGGAAGTATGCATTTGATGTCCTTCAGGATCCTGTTGGAAAGCATACACTTTATCTCCTACGGCAGTGGTGAGCAGCCTTTAGCCACTCACTCGACTAAGCCTCATCGGAAATGTAGTTTCAAAACATCCGGAGGGCTGAAGTTCCTTAACTCTGTCCTACAGGATCCCACTGCTAACATGTCCTTCAGGAATCCATTGGAGACAGTACAAATGTGATGTTCTCCAAGTTGCATGAGTCCAACAACTAGGTATAAGGAACACATTGTTCTCTAGTTTGTCGATGCAGATGAGATGATTTAACTTTCCGTATAACCCCCTGAATCTTATCCCTGGACATCAGTGAGTGACATCACAGCTCTCCCTGTATTCTGCCCAATCCCTGGCTGCTGGAATGGAGCAGTAAAGTTTGCTGAGCTTTTTTTTGTACTCTGAAGCCAGAGGCTGCTCCTTGCAGCTTCTTTACAGTAAAGCAGGTTGACGGGAGATGTCACCGCGAATTTAATTTCTTCCCGGGGAGAAGGCTAGTCCTGCTCTAACAAAGGTACACGAACTACGCTTTATACGTGACTTTTTTTGCTTTTCCCACCATTGTGTTTCAATGAATGTTTTTGGTAGTGAAGGGGTTAATATACATAAGAGTAATAATACAAACAACAATAATTAAATGCGACGGCTGCTTCGATTAGCTCAGAAAGATGTACGGACACAGACCCGGTTTGTAAAGTAACCAGGTGATGGATCGCGTGAATCCCGTGCGGAGTAAAAACGTCTAGTTTTACAGTTTTATAGCTTTTTTTTTTTCACCATAAAAGACCTTTTTCCAATCAAACAGAGTCGTACAGTGGAGGCCAAGCAGGTGTACGCAAGAAAATGCTGATTTGATCCATCAGATGTGAAGCATAAGGGATTATTTACAGTTATTTGCAATTAGCTTGGATATCATCGCGCGCATAAGCAGCCAACAGCCCTAGCATACATATACAGGAGGAAGGGGGGAAAAAGCGAAAAAAAATCTGACTTTCTAGCATTTCTGAATATTTATACATTGCTTTTTTTTTAAATTAAATCCCTAATTTTAAATTTTAAAGCTTCTCGCTGCTAGAGGCAAAACTGGAGGATTACGTTTCGCACGATATGTAAAAAAAACAAACAAACAAAATAAAAAAAGATATTGATCAAACGATAAAAAATTTACAGAAAATACTTTTTTTTAAAAAAAAAAAAATTAAATCCCTAATTTTAAATTTTAAAGCATCTCACCCCTAGAGGCAAAACTGGCGGATTACGTTTCGGATGATATGTAAAAAAAAATTAATAAATAAAATAAAAATTAAAAAAAAAAAGATATTGATCAAAAGATAAAAATTTACAGAAAATACTTTTTTTTTTAAAAAAAAAACTTAAATCACTAATTTTAAATATTAAAGCTTCTCGCTGCTAGAGGCAAAACTGGCGGATTACGTTTCGCATGATATGTAAAAAAAATAATAAATAAAATAATAATAATAAAAAAAACAAGATATTGATCAAAAGATAAAAATTTACAGAAAATCCTTTTTATAAAAAAAAAAAACTTAAATCACTAATTTTAAATATTAAAGCTTCTCGCTGCTAGAGGCAAAAATGGCGGATTGCGTTTCGCACGATATGTTAAAAAAAAAACCAACTAAAATAATAATAATAAAAAAAACAAGATATTGATCAAAAGATAAAAATTTACAGAAAATACTATTTTTTTTTTAATGCGAAAATAGGTAAGTTTTAGAAAAAAATGTAAATATAAACATTCTAGGACTTCTCTGAATGTAAAAATGGCAGATTGAGATCCTGCACGGCCCCCACGCCCCCCCCTCTTTTTTTTTTCCTCCTGCTTCTTCTCGTGAAAGATATTTATAGCAAGAATACAATATTCTCATTAAACACCAATCTTCACAGCGAGATATCCCCACCTGGACACCGCGACTTCAAAGCTCGCAGCCCGCTAAATGACACTGATTAGCCCGCTATGTTAACATTTAGGGTACTCGGCGGATTCTCGTTTGATGGTTTCTGCAAACACCGCGTTTGCACAATTATAAACAATTTCCAGATTGCGGGAATGATTTATCCTGATCTATTTATTCCATCTCGCGACCCGTTCCTCTCCTCCTCTTAAGAGTATATCCCGTGGCTGTTTGCAACGTCAAAATATTAAGCTGGATATTAATGATAATGAGGAATCCCCCCTCCCCCTCCCGAAATGATTCTTAGTTTTAATTTCCGTCATGCTCCAGGCGTAAAAAAATATTTGGCAAAAAAATGTATCTGGATTTGCCCATAAACACATTCTATCTACATTTCGGTGCTCTCTCGTTCCTTGCACTTCGTGAAATCAAATTCCCCGACCCTGCGGTGAATTCAGCATTCACCACAGGGTCCCCGAAGTGCAGGGAAAAGCCGTCGAACGCATCCAAAAATCTACTGCAAAACCGGCGCATCGAACAGAAAAACTGCCACAAAAAACACTGCACGCATCTGAAAAAAAGCCGACTATCCGCCGCAAAACCACCAAGAAAGCCCAGACTTAAGTGTCTGAAAAAAGCAGACGATCTGCCGAACGCAGCGCCAACCAACAGCCGGAAAAAGCCGACAAGCCGACGAACGGGATAAAATAAAAGAAATTAACAAATAAAAAAATGATTGAAAGTTTCAAATTTAAAGCGCTGTTTGCAAAAAACTATTGGATGAAAATTACTAGAAATAATATACAGTCAGGTCCAGAAATATTGGGACATGGACACAATTCTAACATCTTTGGCTCTATACACCACCACAATGGAGTTGGAATGAAACAAACACAATGTGCTGTAACTGCAGACTGACAGCTTTAATTTGAGGGTAGGTACATCCAACTCAGGTGAACGGTGTAGGACTTACAGCAGTTTGCAGATGTGCCCCTACTTGTTAAGGGACCAAAAGTAATGGGACAATTGGCTTCTCAGCTGTTCCATGGCCAGGTGTGTGATATTCCCTCATTACCCCAATTACAATGTGCAGATAAAAGGCCCAGAGTTCATTTCAAGTGTGCTATTTGCATTTGGAATCTGTTGCTGTCAACTCTCAAGATGAGATCCAAAGAGCTGTCACTATCAGTGAAGCAAGCCATCATTAGGCTGAAGAAACAAAACAAACCCATCAGAGAGATAGCAAGAACATTAGGCGTGGCCAAAACAACTGTTTGGAACATTCTCAAAAAGAAGGAACGCACCGGTGAGCTCAACAACACCAAAAGAAGACCACGGAAAACAACTGTGGTGGATTACCGAAGAATTCTTTCCCTGGTGAAGAAAACACGCTTCACAACAGTTGGTCAGATCAAGAACACTCTCCAGGAGGTAGGTGTATGTGTGTCAAAGTCAACAATCTAGAGAAGACTTCACCAGAGTGAATACAGAGAGTTCACCACAAGATGTAAACCATTGGTGAGCTTTAAAAACAGGAAGGCCAGATTAGAGTTTGCCAAACAACACCTAACAAAGCCTTCACAGTTCTGGAACAAGATCCTATGGACAGATGAGACCAAGATCAACTTGTACCAGAGTGATGTGAAGAGAACAGTATGGAGAAGGAAAGGAACTGCTCATGATCCTAAGCATACCACCTCATCAGTGAAGCATGGTGGTGGTAGTGTCATGGCGTGGGCATGTATGGCGGCCAATGGAACTGGTTCTCTTGTATTTATTGATGATGTGACTGCTGAAGGGACAGAAGTGGAATGTTATGCAATGGCCAAGTCAATCACCTGACCTGAATCCCATTGAGCATGCATTTCACTTGCTGAAGACAAAACTGAAGGGAAAATGCCCCAAGAACAAGCAGGAACTGAAGACAGTTGCAGTAGAGGCCTGGCAGAGCATCACCAGGGATGAAACCCAGCGTCTGGTGAGGTCTATGCGTTCCAGACTTCAGGCTGTGATTGACTGCAAAGGATTTATAACCAAGTATTAAGAAGGGAAAGTTTGATTTATGATTATTATTCTGTCCCATTACCTTTGGTCCCTTAACAAGTGGGGGCACATCTGCAAACTGCTGTAAGTCCTACACCGTTCACCGGAGTTGGATGTACATACCCTCAAATTAAAGCTGTCAGTCTGCAGTTAAAGCACATTGTGTTTGTTTCATTCCAACTCCATTGTGGTGGTGTATAGAGCCAAAGATGTTACAATTGTGTCCATGTCCCAATATTTCTGGACCTGACTGTATAAGGTTTTATGAATAATAATAATAAAAGGTCTGTTACAGGAAGAAAAAACGCAATTAAAAAAAATCTGAATTTTTTTGAAGAAAAAACCCCCAAAAATACCTAAAAAATCCTAAAAATAAATAAGTAAAGAGACTTTTTGCTGCAGATTAAAATAATAAACGGTTTATTAGATATTGAAGAAAAACAGGAATATTTTTAAGATTGAAACCTATGGGATTCGCCTGATTAAACCTGCCGAATGAAACCACTGAACATCAGGGCATTTCACTGACATTTCTCTGCTGTTCGGTGTCTGTGAATAGATTAACCATTGCTTCTCTATGGGGGATTTCACTCCCGTCGAACAGGCACTGTATTTTGCTGGCAATTTGTCAATATTTGGCAAACTGTCTGCTCTCTGAATAGCCGAATGGCCACGAAATTGCACCGTATGAGGAAATTCACTGTTCGGTGCAATTTCAGGGTCAGATCGTCTCTCTCTGATTAACCCCTTATAGTGATTTTGTAATGTGTCCATAATACCAGTTCACTCCGAGTCTGGTGGAAAACGTCTGGCATATTTCTTTTCCAAACAATGGAACTGGAGGAATGCTAACCTCTGAAAATGTTACACTGCCGTGCTGGAGGTTTTTAAAGATATTCAGCAAAAATGTATCCAGATCTTTGTCCAAAGACCCGTTCCAACTATCTGCATTTTATAGTGATTTTGTAATGTGTCCAGAACAGCAGTTGACTAGAATATGTGCGTTTCGTTTCGTTCCGAATCAAAATTTGTTCGAAATTTTACTGATTCGTCGTTTGGAAACACTTCCGAAATTCAAATCGGATCCGTCCGAAATGGACAAAACGATCCGAAGACTAATTGGAACGAAACAAAAAGGAACGCAATAGAATGACTTTTTTCCCTGTTTTTTGGAATTAATTCATTGTATGTCGTTTGTCCGTTCCAAAATTGTTTCAGCGACATGTAGCAGCTACTCAGGGCTCCGGAGCCCTGTGGGTTTGCTTTCCTTGCTACTGAATATGTTTCAATACCATGGAAATCAGCTCCACGGGGCTCTGGAGCTCCGCAGTGCTGCTGTCCTATCCTTAATTTCTGAACCTAATTTCTAACTCAGGCTTTTAATTTAGAAGCTACAGTTATAAATTAGGTTTAAGGTTAGAAATTAGGGTTAAGATTAGAAACAAGGGTTAAGGATAGAAATAAGAGTTAGAAATTAGGATTAAGGGTTAGAAATTAAGGTTAGAAATTAGGGTCAAAGGTTAGAAATTAGGGTTAGAAATTAGGATTAAGGTTAGAAATTAAGGTTAAGGTGAGAAACTAGGTTTAAGGTTAGAAATTAGGGTTAGAAATTAGGATTAATGTTTGAAATTAAGGTTAGAAACTAGGGTTAAGGTTAGAAATTCAGGTTAGAAACTAGGGATAAAGTTAGAAATTAAGATTAGAAATTAGGGTTAGAAATTAGGGTTAAGGTTAGAAATTAAGGTTAGAAATAGGGTAAAGGTTAGAAATTAGGGTTAAGGCGGAGCTAGCGATGGACATGAGCGGCCGCATGCTGAGAGAGCTCCGAAGACATCTGTGATTTATAACAGTCTATCTGAGGCCCTCTTGTCCTATATTGCCTATTAGGGGGGTTGAGTCAGGCTGGAAGCTGCAGAGGCCACTGATACGCCACTCTCCTTAAGGATATCGGTGCCCCATCGACCGGGTAGATTCCGGGCCTGGCGCGGCCTTGCCGGGTCGGCCATTTTGCGGAGCCTGGGGAGTTTCCTGAGGAGAGTTGTGGTCCCGTTTCCTGCCGGGGGTGAACCCCTCCCCTCCCCCGGACATGGGGAAGAAGACAGGACAGCACACGCGGAACAGGTCAGCAGATCCCCGACAGAGTGATATCAGAGATTCCCTGAGTGGCAGACGTCCTGCCTGTTCGGCGGCCTCCTCCTCCTCCCTCCTTCCCCCGGGTTTGACTCTTCAGAGGACGAGGAATGTAATTGGAACTTTGGGACTGGGATTGACTGGAATGCCCCGTTACCCAACGATGCCGGGACTGTGAGCGCTGCCGCAAAAAAGAGAGCGCAGAAGAAGCGGAAGAAAGCTCTAGAGGCAGCTACTCGCGAGACCGCAGCTGCAACCCCAGATCCCTCTCTGGACAGCTCCGAGGCTGAGACATCGCAGCCTGGGGTAGGGGGTCTGTCGAGACCCATTACCGACTCAGCTTCTGGCGGAGCTACGCAGCAACAGCCGACACTGGATGTCCCGCAGGAGATGTCGCCACCCGACGGACAGGTCCCTTTACACCTAGATGGCGTTTTAGTGGATGCCCCGGACGATGCGCGCCCCACAACAATGAAGGATTATAGGAGCTTTATTGCAGAAATTAGATCGCTCTGGGTTTCTGAAATATCTGGCATACGGTCTGAGGTGGACGGGGTGCACTCACAGGTGACGGCGGTTCAGACGCAAGTCACAGGCTTGGCAGAGGAGCAGACGATCTTGTCGGCGGAGGTTGGAGCTCTCCGGTCTCAGGTAGACATCCTGACCCGTTCCGTGGAGACACTGGAGTCTCGCCACCGTCGACGTAATGTACGGATTCGGGGTATTCCGGAGTCGATTTCCTCGGAGGCCCTGCTCCCCTACGCGAACCGTTTGGCTCATCAGGTAATGGGTCCCCTAGCGGGAGCGTTGGAGATGTTTGGTGCAGTACGCAGGATCCGAAAAGCTGCGGCGGCCCCTCGCGACGCCCCGAGAGATGTCATTGCAGTCGCCGTGGATGTGGTTGCCAAATCACGACTGATGTCTGCACCAGGAGCACGGGCGCCTGTTCAATTCGACGGAGCACTGGTACTGTTATATCAGGACTTGCCCTTCCTGACACTGGTGGTGCGCCGCCGGTTCCGGGAGGTGACGGCCTTCCTGAGGCGCAAAGGGGTGCGCTACAGATGGGGCTTGGCCGGCACGCTTGTCGTTACTACTGGAGAAGCGCCCTGCATCATCACAGACCCAGCTGAGGCCTGGCCTGTGCTATTGGGTGCAGGATTTGCCCCGGACGAGGAGGTTACTCACCCAGGCTGAGTACTTTATCGCACGAGCCTTCTGTGTTACCTGTTGGATGGGAAACCATCCCTTATTGCTCCGTAGACCTTTCCTTACAGGGACTCTGAGACTTTGCATGATATTGATCTCCCCCCCCCCCACAAGCTGAGATTTTAAGTTTTTGATGACCCCCCTTTAAACCCCCCCCCTACTCCGGGACTCTGCAGGTGTTCTTACATTCTCGAGGACTTTGCCTATAAGTTGTTATTTGTGGACTTTAGTACTCTGAGATCTTTTGATTTTTCTTTCCGGAGCTTTCAATCTGCGGATGATATTGTCCCCTCCCTTTATTTCTCTTTTTCTTTTTTTTTTGAGTAATTATTTGCTGACTTCATACTGTCTATTGTTTCTGATTTACCACGAGGTGCTTTTATTTATCGCATGTTCATAGAGGAGACCCCCCTATTAGGGGATGTTTATTATTATTATTACTACTATGTGACTACCATTGGATAGTTTCATTATTTGTTATACAATGCTGTGTTTTCTAGGCTGACGACTCTTGGCCCTGCGAGGCCATTTATTTCTTTATCGTATGTTGTTAAGATGACTTTTTTCCAAAATAAAAAACTTAAAAATAAAAAAAAAAAAAAGAAAAAAAAGAAAAAAAAGAAATTAGGGTTAAGGTTAGAAATTAAGGTTAGAAATAGGGTAAAGGTTAGAAATTAGGGTTAGAAATTAGAGATAAGGTTAGAAATTAGGATTAAAATTAGAAATTAGCGTTAGCAATTAGGGTTAAGGTTAGAAACAAGAGTTAAGGATAGAAATAAGAGTTAGAAATTACGGTTAAGGGTTAGAAATTAAGGTTAGAAATTAGGGTTAACGGTTAGAAATTAAGGTTAAGGTGAGAAACTAGGTTTAAAGTTAGAAATTAGGGTTAGAAATTAGGATTAAGGTGAGAAATTAAGGTTAGAAACTAGGGTTAAGGTTAGAAATTAAGGTTAGAAACTAGGGTTAAAGTTAGAAATTAGGGTTAGAAATTAGGGTTAGAAATTAGGGTTAAGGTTAGAAACTAGGATTAAAGTTAGAAATTAGGGTTAGAAATTAAGGTTAGAAATTAGGGATAAGGTTAGACATTACGGTTAGAAATTAGGGTTAAGGGTAGAAGTTAGGGCTAAGGTTTAAAATTAGGGTTAGAAATTAGCGTTAAGGTTAGAAATTAGGGTTAGAAACTAGGGTTAGAAAATAAGGTCAGAATATCTAACCTAATTTCTAACCCTAGCGTCTAACCCTAATGTCTAACTCTGATTTTTAACCTAAACCCTAATCTCTAACCCTAATTGGTAACTCTGATTTCTAACCTTAACCCTAATTTGTAACTCTGATTTCTAACCTTAACCCTAATTTGTAACTCTGATTTCTAACCTTAACCCTAATTGGTAACTCTGATTTCTAACCTTAACCCTAATTTGTAACTCTGATTTCTAACCTTAACCCTAATTGGTAACTCTGATTTCTAACCTTAACCCTAATTTGTAACTCTGATTTCTAACCTTAACCCTAATTGGTAACTCTGATTTCTAACCTTAACCCTAATTTGTAACTTTGATTTCTAACCTTAACCCTAATTTGTAACTCTGATTTCTAACCTTAACCCTAATTGGTAACTCTGATTTCTAACCTTAACCCTAATTTGTAACTCTGATTTTCAGCGGTTCGTTTGAGAAAATAAAAATAAAATACAGCCGTACTAAAATTAAAATACTAGACAAATAGACATGTACATTTCATTTAGTTGCGTATCGTTCGGTACAGTTTCGGCAGCAGTGAAATGCCCCATAGAGAAGTAATGGTTAACCTATTCAGAGAACACAAATTGAACACCACAGAAAAGCCCTGATTTTCAGTGGTTCAGTTTGACAGGTTTAAAATTTAAGCAGATGAATCCCATAGGATTCAATGTAAAAAAATTCCCCGTTTTGTTTATAAAATATTTTTCCAGCCATTTACTCTTTTCACTTGCAGCAAAAAGTCTCCTTATTTATTTATTTTTTAGAATTTTTTAGGCATTTTTAGGGATTTTTTGGTGGAATTGTTGATTTTTGATTTTTGAGGCTTTATTAATAAATGGAGTTTATTCGGCACAAGGTCTTGTTACCAGTGGGGTACCTCAGGGGTCAGTACTTGGACCCATTCTCTTTAATATTTTTATTAGTGATATTGCAGAAGGTATTAGGCTAGGGTCAGACTGAGGCAGTGCGAACGCGCGTTCTGGCGCACATAATCACGGCCGCACTAGCAGCAGATGACGGGCAATGACAGCCAATATACGATGTACGGTCGCACAAAAGTCCGGCTGCGCAACGCAAGTGGAAAATGAACGCATTTTTTCGAGAACGTTAAACCGCTGGTACTGACGTACAGAGTGCGCTGCGGCCGCATGGCAGCGTGTGTGCGTGATTAGGAGATGTCAGACGCTGCTAGTGTGCGGCCTACATAACGTTCAAACTTTTCACCCCATCGTCATGAAATACGTCCAGAATTGCGCATCGTCTGACCACTTAAGCGTATTCCGTGAAAAAATGCGTGCGCACGCATCGACGTACATTTTGACGGTGGCCGCAGAAAATGCGCTCATCTGTCCCTAGCCTTAATGGAAAAGTATGTCTTTTTGCTGATGACACAAAGATTTGCAACAGGGTTGACGTTCCTGGAGGGATCAGCCAAATGACAAATGATTTAGGTAAACTAAAAAAATGGTGGGAGTTGTGGCAATTGAGTTTAATGTGGATAAGTGCAAGATAATGCACCTGGGACGTAAAAACCCAAGGGCTGAATATAGAATATTTGATACATCTGAGGGTTGGGATTTAGGGGTTATTATTTCAGAGGATCTAAAGGTAAGTAGTCAATGTAATAGAGCAGCAGGAAATGCTGGCAGAATGCTTGGTTGTGTAGGGAGAGGTATTAGCAGTAGGAAAAGGGAAGTGCTCATGCCACTGTACAGAGCACTGGTGAGACCTCACTTGGAGTACTGTGTGCATTACTGGAGACCGTATCTCCAGAAGGATATAGACCTCTTAGAGAGAGTTCAGAGAAGGGCTACTAAAATGGTGTACGGCTTGAAGGAGAAAAGTTACCAAGAAAGGCTTAATGATCTTAACATGTACAGCTTGGAAAAAAGACGAGACAGAGGAGATATGATAGAAACATTTAAATACGTAAAGGGAATCCACAAGGTAGAGGAAGGGAGTATATTTAAAAGGAAACAAAATAGCAAAACAAGAGGACATAGTCTTAGATTAGAGGGGCAAAGGTTTAAAAGTAACATCAGGAAGCATTATTTTACTGAGAGGGTGGTGGATACATGGAACAGTCTTCCAGTAGAAGTGGTAGAGGCCAAAACAGTAATTGAATTTAAGCAGGCATGGGATAGGCATAAGGCTATCCTAAACAAAAGATAAATCCAGGCAAGTATCCATGTAATTGGGCAGACTAGATGGGCCGAAAGGTTCTTATCTGCCGACATTTTTCTATGTTTCTATGTTTCTATGTTATTCTTTGCCGAAGGCAGCGTTATTTTTTTTCTTTCCTTCAGCCTTGCTGCTTTCGGCAGTGGCTGTCTATGGTGCTGAAACCTATTCAGTACAAAGGACAGCAGCCCCTCGGGGGCTACGGAGGCCTGCGGGGCTGCTAACCATGCTAGCTTGGTACTGAATAGCCACCAAAAACAGGGGCTAAGGCATCTTCTTTTTTTTACACCTTAATCTAAATTAAATTCATCCATTTCAAATTCCGAATTAACTAATAAAAATGAAATAAGAATTGATACGAAAAACGAATTACTGATCGTCCGAACTAACGAATCAATCCGAATAACAGTAACATAACGAACGAAACAAAACAAAAAAAAATGATCCAAAACAAAACGAAACAATTTTTTTTGCCGTGCACAGGTCTATATAGAGGAGTCTATAAAAAGACAAGCGCACACCCTGAATATATGGAGGAACCCCTAAAAAACACCCGCACACCCTGAATATATGGAGGAACCCCTAAAAAGACACCCACACACCCTGAATATATGGAGGAACCCCTAAAAAGACACCCACACACCCTGAATATATGGAGGAGCCCCTAAAAAGACACCCGCACACCCTGAATATATGGAGGAGCCCCTAAAAACACACCCGCACACCCTGAATATATGGAGGAACCCCTAAAAAGACACCCACACACCCTGAATATATGGAGGAACCCCTAAAAACACACCCACACACCCTGAATATATGGAGGAACCCCTAAAAAACACCCGCACACCCTGAATATATGGAGGAGCCCCTAAAAAGACACCCGCACACCCTGAATATATGGAGGAACCCCTAAAAACACACCCACACACCCTGAATATATGGAGGAACCCCTAAAAACACACCCGCACACCCTGAATATATGGAGGAGCCCCTAAAAAGACACCCGCACACCCTGAATATATGGAGGAGCCCCTAAAAAGACACCCGCACACCCTGAATATATGGAGAAGCCCCTAAAAAGACACCCGCACACCCTGAATATATGGAGGAACCCCTAAAAAGACACCCCCACACCCTGAATATATGGAGGAGCCCCTAAAAACACACCCACACACCCTGAATATATGGAGGAACCCCTAAAAAGACACCCACACACCCTGAATATATGGAGGAGCCCCTAAAAAGACACCCGCACACCCTGAATATATGGAGGAGCCCCTAAAAACACACCCGCACACCCTGAATATATGGAGGAACCCCTAAAAAGACACCCACACACCCTGAATATATGGAGGAACCCCTAAAAACACACCCACACACCCTGAATATATGGAGGAACCCCTAAAAACACACCCGCACACCCTGAATATATGGAGGAGCCCCTAAAAAGACACCCGCACACCCTGAATATATGGAGGAACCCCTAAAAACACACCCACACACCCTGAATATATGGAGGAACCCCTAAAAACACACCCGCACACCCTGAATATATGGAGGAGCCCCTAAAAAGACACCCGCACACCCTGAATATATGGAGGAGCCCCTAAAAAGACACCCGCACACCCTGAATATATGGACAAGCCCCTAAAAAGACACCCGCACACCCTGAATATATGGAGGAACCCCTAAAAAGACACCCCCACACCCTGAATATATGGAGGAGCCCCTAAAAACACACCCACACACCATGAATATATGGAGGAGCCCCTAAAAAGACACCCACACACCCTGAATATATGGAGGAGCCCCTAAAAAGACACACGCACACCCTGAATATATGGAGGAGCCCCTAAAATACACCCACACACCCTGAATATATGGAGGAGCCCCTAAAAAGACACCCGCACACCCTGAATATATGGAGGAGCCCCTAAAAAGACACCCGCACACCCTGAACATATGGAGGAACCCCTAAAAAGACACCCACACACCCTGAATATGTGGAGGAACCCCTAAAAAGACACCCGCACACCCTGAATATATGGAGGAACCCCTAAAAAGACACCCGCACACCCTGAATATATGGAGGAGCCCCTAAAAAGACACCCGCACACCCTGAATATATGGAGGAACCCCTAGAAAGACACCCGCACACCCTGAATATATGGAGGAGCCCTTAAAAAGACACCCGCACACCCTGAATATATGGAGGAGCCCCTAAAAAGACACCCGCACACCCCAAATATATGGAGGAGCCCCTAAAAACACACCCGCACACCCTGAATATATGGAGGAACCCCTAAAAAGACACCATAACAAACTCGAATTGAAGGATTTATGTGTGAAATAGGGACTGCCTCTCCTACAGAGGGACACTTGGAAGGTATCCTTTTTTCCTGTTTTAATCTTATATTTGATTTTATTTAATACCAGACAGGTTGTGAATATTGATCCTAATTTCACGTTTTTTTCATATTCGTTTGATATTTGCTGGATGGGAGGAGCAGCATAATCTGGAGCGCAAAGGGACGCCCCGAACCTAAATACACCCCTGCTATGCCAAACAGCTTATTAAAAGTCTAAGAAGGACGGCTGGACATTCACAGCCTCATTGGTTTGACAATGATCCACTTGTTGGATTGAATCATTAACCAGATCCACTGCGGTGGAATAAAGATTATTTTCTCCTAATATTCTGGTGTTGCGAGTCTATACATTCGTCCCATCTGTTGTGGAGTTTGGGGATCCCAGTGACACGCACCCAGACACCAACAGTGTGGGGCAAACCATACAGTTTCTACAACATGAAAAAGTTGGTCCATTTTATCTGTGTCCACATCAACTCTACGCATTCGTGACTTCACAACTCTATGGCTCCATTCAGGTTCACATTGAAGACTTTCTTCAACTGTCATTGACATCCATCGCCATTAAAAACCTCCACCTTTCCACATCTATGGCACACATTGTCATCAAGCCTGAGACAGCGCCTCCAAATGGAAAGAACTTCCGAAATTTACAACTTTGTGTTCTTGCTTTTTTTTAACAACACACCTGTAAAAAAAGTATAAGTTTCACCAGTTACTATACTGAGCGTGGATGTCGACTTTTATATCTCTCCAACATCATTACCGGGCGCCCGTGGTGGGTCCTCACAGCTGTACCTGGTTGGGTTTTTGAGCCAGTTGGCCATAATTTTATCACAGCATATGATTTGGTGTTGTGGTGGCTGTACCTCTACCTCTAGTATTCTGTATATTGAGTGTATTTTAAATATAAACTTGTCTTTCCCTGTGCCGGTTCCTTGAGATTCCATCCACACATCCCACCATTTGGTTTATGTTGCCGGTATTCTTGGTTCTACCTTGGTGTATCTTTTCGATATTTATATTCTTGTCTACAAAGAAATGGTGGATTTATCCATAAAATGTGTACCAGGAGCAACAATATCTACCAAAATAAGACACCCCACTCTACAAATTGAAAGAATTTTCTTCTCGTTACTCACTGTCTGGTTTTACCCAACACACACCTCGCCTTCATATGGTCGATTCCTTTAAATAATTGTCCGTCTGTCCTATTTCAGTCCAAACAAAAGTTATTTACCATAGTCTTTGCACAACAAGGCTCTAAAAGACTTCGAGACTCAATATTTCCAGTTATTCTGCTCCAGAATTGGAGTTTCGAGAGCTCTTGGGCAGGAAGAACTAAACATAAACATTGGCATGGTCAACTATAGGTCATAGGGTGGCCATGTATAGTGGGGAACCAAACAAGAGATCGAACCAAAATTAAAAGGGCATAAAACCCTACTTAGGAGGGAGTCAATGAGAAATACTGGCAAAACACTGGTACTCCAGTAGGGAGTCCGGACCTTGACATCATTTAATCCACACCATTGCACCGGACTGATGTACCGATCGCAACTTAACCTGCTTTCTTCATGCATGCAGGGGCTAATAACTCTAAACGACATCGAAAGAGAACGAGAGGGTGAGAAAAACATGTAGATAAGAGAGGAAGAAAATGAAATCCATATAAACGGTTACGTAGGAGCTGTCCTCTTTGTATGGTTTCGTTCTGCTGCCAGGTTTCACTGGTGGTGAGTAGGAAGCAGAAAATTATAGAGAAATACATCTGTTAAATAACAAATTGTCTACCGAAAAAAAATTCTTGGTCCCAAGCTGCAAAGATGAGAAGGTTTTCGTATTATTGACAGCTAATAAATATTATGCCATTAAAGCACAACCCTCTGTGTTAACCCACGCGGAACCAGAGCATTTGAGAACTGCATAAGACTAGTTGACCGTACAGTATATATACCGAAGGGGGATGTAAGTATGACCATCAGGTAGTATCGTCCGTGTCTCTCATGATGCCCAAGGGACATGATACATTGATGGGTAACAACAATAACCCCATGACTGGTGATTATATGGTGGCAATGCACCTGTCACAGGGTGGGATATATGAGGAGCAAGTGGATAGCCAGTTCTTGGATTCCATGTGTTGGAAGCAGGAAAAATGGGTGAAAAGATATGTGACACGGGTCAAATAGTGACGGCTAGTTGACTGGGTCAGAGCATCTCCAAAACAGCAAGCCTTGTAGGGTGTTCCTGGTATGCAGTGGTCAGTACCCACCAAAAGTGGTGCAAGAAAGGCCAACTGAAGTCAGAGTAATGGGCACCCAAGGCTCATTGATGCATGTAGGGATTGAAGGGAAACCTGTCTGGTACATCACACAGAAGATCTACTGGACCTCAAATTTCTGAAAAATCGAATGATGTCCCTGATAGAAAGGTGTCAGTCCCCATCTCGCAACATGCAGAAGAACTCAAAGAAGCTGGTGCTAATGTTTTGGGGCCAAATACCACAGGACATGTTCAGAGAACTTGTAGAGTCCATGCTCAATGCATCAGTGCTGCACTGGCCATTCAGCAATTGCAAAAGTCCAAACGGAGCATAAAACGCATCCAACATTGGCACCTTCAAAAGCTACAGGATCGCTGGAGGAGCAATACTAGTGGTTAGTACCTAGACCAGTGACCCACAACCAGTGGATACCAGTGACCCACCACCAGCACCTTGTCGGACCTTCTTCCTGGCCCAGTTTAATTGCATGATCCCAGTCTAGACCTTCTGTCATCTCAGCCCAGCTTCAGTTGAAATAACCCTCTCTGGAAAGTGATCAGGTTGAGTCCTTCACTGTAGACTAGTGATACATGTGATAGAGTTTCTTTATCATTCTAGAGATGTCTAAAAACTAAATAAAATCGCTAACTTTCCATAAAAGAGGTCCTACAACTATAGGCACCATGATACAACCATGTACCAAGCCACCAGTGCTTATAATGGTGCTGTTCAATAAGGACTTCTTAACGACATATGACAGCGAGCTTGGAGAACCTTGCTGGGCCATACAACAAGCACTCCTTTCTCAGATGGCTTATCTTCTCAAAATCGGTCTGAAATTCCGTCTCGCGATCTTTCCCAATGCCATTCATTTATACTATTATATAAATAAACACAACCTGAGCGGTTTATGGCTATTCCCGTGTCTAAATGAGGACGCCCCGCGCCAGATGACCCACGGGCAAATGCAAATCCTGTTTTTTAAACTCTCGGTCGTTGATTCTTATCATAAGGTTCATGACAGAGTCTCTGAGCGCGTCGCTGAATATTCATAAACACAGGCGGCTTCCGGTACCTGCGATACACCGGCGTGCCGGCTGGAAAACGCACTCCATCTTCAATCTGCATAACTCTACGTTCTCATCCTGCCCCCCCGCCCCATGAATCGAGAAGCGTCGAAGGGATTTGAGATGAAAAAGGAAGCGGAGAAGTCGCAATCTACAAAGATCTTTCTGGTGTCATGTTAAATACGCGCAAATGAGAGGCGATGATCTCTTTTATTGGGCTAACGTTTACCCAGTGATATCCACCAGCTTTTCAAACCATTGAGACGACTTCTTCAGGTGTTCATTTGAATAGAAAGTGCTGAGTGCGTCTTTTTATAATTGATCCCCTGGGCACGGATGTCTATTGCTGCATAACCGTCATTTTCCCAATGCTGATTTTTTTTTTTTACAGATTGCTGCTCTGCAAAATTTGAGTTTTGTGAAATTTTGATGTGAACGTTAACCTCACACATACCAGGGACGCGTAACAAGAGTTACAGTGAGTGTCGGAAGGATACAGATTCCCGCCGTCTCTGTTGAACCGCTATATAACACAGCTGACCATCAATTCCAGCCTGGCCTGGCTCTTGGACAAACTGGGCAAATGCCAGTTGAGAGTCAATGGTCAAGGTCCACAAAGGCCATGAGTTGCAGGGTTGACTGTGGAGATCACAAGACGTTAGACCAGATCTCCATCTCTATGGGCCTAGATCTGTCAAGCTACAATATTTCATAACGGACACACTATAAGAGTTATTCGCTAACTGATCGGTGGATCATGTGCGGTGAATTCTCCATTTAGGGAGCCGCCACCATAGTTTTCGGTACTTTTCGCCGTTTTTTCCTTCGAAGTTCCTGCTGAAGTTGTCTAGCATAATACTCAGAATAGTTTTCAACGGAGCTCCCACCAATGTTTGCACCAAGTATATAGTGTATGTTAAATACTATAGCCTATGTGCCTGGTCGATACTGGTCAACACACCTTGAACTTCTGTCCCAAACTGGTGGAGGTATTCACTTCCACTTCCAGACTACAATGGCAAGATAGACAGTAAAAAGACTCCAGCATACTGGAGTGTTAAATGAAAGCAGGCCTATAACTCAACCACAACGACAACGTTTCGACCTGTCGAGTCGACAAACACCTTTCACAGGTCAAAATGTCGCCATTTTTATGGAGGACTAAATCCACTTTTGGTTTAATGCCTCAGTATATAGGAATCTTTTTACTATCATAGCATTTGTGAGGTCACACCCTGCAACACATGCTAGTTAGTGTACACTATGGAATATTTTCAAAGTTGGCAGGTGGGTCGACCAATAGCGAGGCCATAAGACACCAAATGGATACAAGATTGTGCTAGGTCCTTTATGCACAAAGCCAACCAATGGGCATACTACACCCAAAATAGCCCAGGTTCAAATGGATGCAACCCGACTGTGACCTACTTACATTTTATTCATTTTCCATGTTTCTCTTCGGCTCTATTGGCTGTTCAACCATTTGTCATGCACGAGACCTTATTCAGGGATGAATAATGTCTCTTAAACCCTGGTGTTCAATGATTCTGCTTTTGCAAAACCACATAACACTTCAATTTAAATCCACCAAAAATTTTTAAAAAGTACCTCAGATTTCATGGTGGAAAAGGCAGTGAGGTCCGCTTCTTCCACTCTCCATACGCAGCAAAACAAGCAGTTCCCAGTGTTATTCCGGGAATCCTTCCAACGCCCCTAGGCGAACATGCTTGAGTGAGCTCCTTTAGAACTTGAGCAGGTTCACGCTTGGCTCAATGGAGTCGTATGGACTCCTGCAGTTGATACCCGCAGCTGCATACTGTTGTGCTGCTGGTATTAATTAGTGGCTCCCCATTATTACGGATTGAGCTGCAGATAAAGTGGATTGTTGTAATAGACGCGATAACAGGGAGCCGCTAAGGCAGGGGTCATCAACCTTGACCATCCATATTTTTGGGTCTACATTTCTCATGATGGTCCAGCAATAAAATTAATGACTGAGCATCATGGGAGGTGTGGGTGCAAACCGTCTACAGGGCCAAGGTTGTTGACACCTGCTCTAAGGGTTAGCGATGCACAACTATTTTTGTTCTTAGCAGTTCCATGTTACTGACCCAGTTGGAATTGAGCCCATTGGTATTTATCAACTATTGATCCCGCAGAAGCTGTATCAGTTAGCACCAGCTTAGAGCTGTGGCTAACTTTTTAGTTAACCGCAGCGGTGCGATAATTAGCGTTAGGGCTTTGTAATCGTAACGCTAATAACTTTTGCGCTCCCCATGTGAAGTATAGGGAGGGCAAAGTATAGTAAGCTTGCACTAGAAAACTCTATCATTGATGCGTTAGTGTTCGGGATGTGATATGGGTGGCATGCGTTAACCTCATTTGACAAGCGCTAATGCTCATGTATGTGAGCGCTAGCGTTAAGGAGGTGATAGGGCCCTGAGTGTTCTTTGGTCTTTATTGATATGTGATATTTGGACAAGTCCAGTGATAGCACCTGTGAGATCATAGTCATGCTGGTCAACTGGATATCCTACAACAGTGGTCCATATACAATGTTTGGCTGACACCCAATGGAGAAAAACCAAGCTCTGGCTCCTTACAATACCATTTTTAATATTTATTTCTGGTTTATTGTTTGAGCAAATTAATTAATTATTGGTGGGGCGCTGACCCAACAGACAAGTCCCCACTGTGTACCAATATCTGGTTTTAGACCAAGGTCCTTTGTCCTCATTTCTCCCGGTTTGGTTTAATACAACAATCTCAGAGTCGTCAGATGAGTTTCATGAGGTTAAACTCTTGTTTCTTATCAAAGTGCTCAAACCTACTTCCTAGCTCATTAACCACAAGGTCCTTTCGTAAAGCGAAGTGCTGTTTGCTAGACACGTGCCCGACGAGATAACCGCACTGTGATTACATCGGATTAGTAGGAAACCAGGCCCATCGCACACAGGTCTACAGACTGAGGTGATTCCAGGAGTTATCAACATATAATTTCCGCTGGCGATTAAACCTCGTCGTATTTTAATCTGATGGCCTTTTCCAAGGGTAGAATCCAGAAATCATAATGCAACAATTAATCTGCCGCCACAAAGCCGTCCGGACACGACTTCGAGCAATTAACTCTGTCTTGTATTTGCAAAAAAGCGTTACCTGGAGTAAAATAACTCCAGAGTCATGGAATGTTACGTTATCGCGCATCCCTAACATTTCTTATGGTCAAAGAGAGACCCTAACATTTTAGGGAATGTTGTTGGTGGTGGGTCCAGAGACAAAGCTATTTCTATTACTATGATAAGCTCCATCCATAGTGGATGACGTAATGATGTAGCATCGATCCCTCACCCCAATATGCTGAACTAAACAACTAGATTCTACATTGGTCCTTAGAATGGTTGAGTTTGGTAAACCTAATCTAGAGAGTATAATCATAGTAAGGTCTGAGCCGAGGTCGAGGGTGCCAGAAGGGCAACAGAACAAGTACATGAAGTCAAGGTCAAGGGTGTCAGAAGAGTGAGCAAACAACATGGATAAACATGCAATGGTTAGAACAGGAGAGGTCAGGTGGTCAGCCAAATGCCAGGGTTCGGTATGCCTAATGTCTAAGAACAGTGTGGTAACACACTTTTTTTTTTTGTATTTAAGATTTTTATTTTGTAAAGAAGGCAGCATATAATCAAACGTATTAATGCAAGGGCCACGCAGGACCAACCACAGCATAAGTATTACTTGTGAAAAATAACAAACAAACATCCCCCGAAAAAGGGGGGGTCTCAGCTTAAAAGAAATAAGGGGGGGGAGATGTCTCAGGGGACACAGAGCAATATACAGGGCAATATTAAGGGACGGGGGATCTCGGCTTCAATATAACAATATGTCATAGGGGGGGGGAAAGGGGTGGTGGGGAAATAAAAATTAGGAGGGGAGGGGGACAACAACGAAAGTCTGCAGGTGCTTCCGAAAAAGATAAAATAAACCCACATTTATTCCTAAAAGTAACAAAGTCATCTTAGGCGTTTCAAGGTAAAAGCAAAGTCCAGAACGAAAGCGAGGAGGTCATCAACCAGAGTAAATAACACACGGAGGTCCGCAGGTATACTCTCAGCCAGTGTCTCGAAAGGGTAATATTGGCTGCGCAGACAGGGAGAAGAGACGATGCCCACCGGCTACAAAAACGGCTGGTAAATCAAGTAGGCCCTTGCCTGCACCGCCACCAGTGTTTCCGGCCGCGCCAGGTAGGGCCGCAGGTGGCTCCGAAGCAGGGGATCGCGGGGGGGGGGGGGACCAGCCAAAATCTCATCTTCAGAGGTAGGGGGATAAACGGTCTCCATGTACCGGTCGGTGCCAGCGGGTGCCTCCAGCACACCCACCAGCTTCCTCCGGCTTGACGACCCTCTATATGCGGGCACCCCCGAAACACGCCACGTGGTCATATCTCCCTTCGGGGGAACACGCTGTGGAATCAGGCGTTCGGGTGCCCTCTCCTCTTCCCGCAACTTCTCGGCCTCCTCCGTCTCATATAGCACACCAGCACGTGGTTCTCCTCCTGCGGGCCGCCCGCCGCCTAAAACTCCGCCGGTCGGGGGAACATCCTGCAGAATCGGGTGATCTGGTGTCTCCTCCACATCCCGCGGGGTAACACACTTTTGAGCTACCGTCAACAACAACCACAAGAGGACACTCGGTATTGGTAACAAGTGTGTAAGGTTTCTGTAGGTGTCAGTGTGTTCCTATAGGCTGGCATCATATCGGTTTGTCAAATCGTCCAGGAACAACGTGGATGGAATGATGTAAACCACGAGTTTTCCTGAGAACGATGCAAGGAACCACGACTCTAAGAGATTTGAGTGAGTGTCAAGCATCACGATTACTATCGGTGGAGGAGTCATCAAACCGTGACCCAACGAATATGTTCCAATAGTAGTGCATCTATGCCAAGCAGCTGGTAAGGTGATAGATTGTTGTGGTTTGTCTATAACAGGGCAACTGTTTCTGCTCCGTTGGGTGGAGAAAATCCTTTCGATAACTAATTCGCCCAATGCCAATTTTGTTTCGTATAAGAATGCCTATTTTTGTGACATCTATGAGATCTGGAAAGTGAGTTCCTGCTAACGTCTTGACAGTCAACAGACAAAAACATCACAAGCATGATCTTTGTGCCACTAATTTCATACGTTGCCGTGTTCCTGAGCGGCTCCTTACAAAGTGTCAGATGTGGGGTAAAATGGGGTTAAATCATGCTTTACTAATGTCCCGAAATATATTTCACAGGTTTCTACGCGAAGCCTAGTCTGGTTTCCTGCTGATTGAGCTGTCCAGTTGACTGGAAAGGAGTGACAGCCGCGGGTGTCCTGGTCAGGTCGGAGTAGGTCCCCGGCCAGCTGGTGCGGGAATGGTTGCGAGCCAGGTAATTATTGCAAAGTGCACGGGACCAAAGCCTCAGAGAAAAGCAGATAGTAATGAAACACAAATGGGACATCTGTGCTCCGGAGGTTCATTTACGCATAAAAAAAATAAAAGAGAGACAACTTTGCCAAGAGTTTATGTTCTTACATAGACACACAAAGATCTTCAAAGGGTCACAGACGCCTGAAGAACACGATGGACGAAAGAGAGAGACTGTATAACATTTACTTTGTCATTTAACTGGAAAGTGACATATCTAGCAAGTATTACACCATCATGGACTCCTCACAGCTGAGAAGATCAAATAATCGGCCAGGAACCTCCCAATTGTCTATTCTTCTCCCCAAATCCTTGAGAAATAACAAGTTCTAGTAATGTCGTCTAGTCAACACTCGTACTTTCTGGGGAGTAACGCATGAGGACGCTCTCGCCAATATATAATATGAACCATTCTGCAGATAAAGACATATTAATCATGGATGTAACCTTAGGCATTGGATCATTGGGCTGTTTTATCACTTCCATTTTCCCTCCCATGAAGGGCTATAACGTTACGTTTCTAGGTTTCTGATTGGCTGCTTTTGTTGCACAATTATTTTTTGTTTCGAATTTGGCAAACTATCAGATTATATTGTAGCTTTAACCCCTTCACTGCTGAGCCATTTCCACAATGTGGGCTGAGATCATTTTCACCTTTTTTGCTCATCATGTTCAAACATGATATAAAGTCTTGTTTTATTGCAGGACCCAGACAAATTATATGTCGCTGTTTTCAGCAGTAAGAAAAATGGGGCAGAAGCACAATGGGTTTTAGTGGGACAGGGTAGAAGCAAAACGGGGGTGAAAGGGCTGTGGCAGAGGCAAAGTTGAGGGTGAGAGGCAGGAGAAGAAGTGCGATGGGGTAGATCTACAATGGGGGTGAGAGGGATGGGGCAGAGGCATAATAGGGGTGAGAGGAGTGGTGAAGAAGAACAATGGGGTGAGGACAATGGGGCAGAAGCATGATAGGGTTGAGAGGAATGGGGAAGAAGCACAATGGGGTGAGAGGAATGAGGAAGCACAATGGGGTGAGGATGATGGGGCAGAGGCATAATAGATGTGAGAGGAATGGGGAAGAAGCACAATGGGGTGAGGACGATGGGGCAGAGGCATAATAGAGGTGAGAGGAATGGGGAAGAAGCACAATGGGGTGAGGACGATGGGGCAGAAGCATAATAGGGTTGAGAGGAATGGGGAAGAAGCACAATGGGGTGAGGACGATGGGGCAGAGGCATAATAGGGGTGAGAGGAATGGGGAAGAAGCACAATGGGGTGAGGACAATGGGGCAGAGGCATAATAGGGGTGAGAGGAATGGGGAAGAAGCACAATGGGGTGAGGACGATGGGGCAGAGGCACAATAGGGGTGAGAGGAATGGGGAGGAAGGACGATGGGGCAGAGGCATAATAGAGGTGAGAGGAATAGGGAAGAAGCACAATGGGGTGAGAAGGTTGCGGCAGAGGCACACTGGGGGTGAGAGGAATGGGGAAGAAGGACGATGGGGCAGAGGCATAATAGGGGTGAGAGGAATAGGGAAGAAGCACAATGGGATGAGAAGGTTGCGGCAGAGGCACACTGGGATTGAAAGGTATGGTGCAGAGGCACAATGGGGGTGAGATGAATGGGGAAGAAGGACGATGGGGCAGAGGCATAATAGGGGTGAGAGGAATAGGGAAGAAGCACAATGGGGCGAGAGGGATGGGGCAGTGAAACAATTGGGTGAGAAGGATGGGGCAGAGGCACAATAGGGGAAGTAGGACTATGGGGCAGAGGCATAATAGGGGTGAGAGGAATGGGGAAGAAGCACAATGGGGTGAGGACGATGGGGCAGAGGCATAATAGGGGTGAGAGGAATAGGGAAGAAGCACAATGGGGCGAGAGGGATGGGGCAGTGACACAATTGGGTGAGAAGGATGGGGCAGAGGCACAATAGGGGAAGAAGGACGATGGGGCAGAGGCATAATAGGGGTGAGAGGAATAGGGAAGAAGCACAATGGGGTGAGAAGATTGCGGCAGAGGCACACTGGGATTGAAAGGTATGGAGCAGAGGCACAATGGGGGTGAGAGGAATGGGGCAGAGACATGATGGCATTGAAAAGGATGTGATAGAGGAACAATAGGGGTGAGAGGAATGGGGCAGAGACATGGCAGTGATGAGGAAGTAGAATCGAGACACAATGTGCTCGAGACTTGGGCAGAGGTACGATGGAGGTGAGAGATGGATCCGAGAACCCTCAAATCCCTAAGTTCCAGGCACGTGAAAGCTGGATCTGATCAAAGCAGGTGTGTGTGTGTTTACAAAATTACAACATATATTGTTTTTTTTTCCCCCTGATTGGAGGAAGAGACGAGACTCCCGAAAGCTACGATTTTATTACGTATCATTAGTCCAATAGGATAAGGTATCCCTGCTTCCTGCAATACTCTTCTTTTATATATCTATATTTTATTATATGTATATATTTATACACACACATTAACTATTTCTATACAAGTATACATTTACGAATATCCAGCTAGAGACATATAGGAGACGTATGAATGCAATATGTCCTATAGGTTGGGATAATATACATAATATTATGTGTTTGATGGGAAGACTCTGATGTTGAGCTTTACATCACTCCCACCAGGAGATAAATTAATTCTGTACATATGTAAATTTATAATGAGCCTGAAAGTGCTCATTTGCATGGAAAATTATATCGCTAACAATAATTTTAACGCCTATGAATATGTAATCTACTGATTTACATAATTACTTGTGAGACTGCTGATATCACCTCACCAACCCTGGGTTTTTACGGTCACATTAAAAGGCTCGTCTCAGCTTAGAAGGGACGAGATCGGGGACGGCTGGTTGGGAGGGATGTTGAGTTGGACAGGATTAGTTCTCTGGTAACGACCGGGTCAGGATGAGACAGGAACGAAGAACAGAGACAGTTTTGTACGTAGAACCAAAACGTACTATGAGTATGGAAATATAAAGTGGGACTCTGAACCGCTCTTTACAGAGCTATAGCAGAGACTAATCCCACTGATCAAAGCACGGACAAGGCGTAGATAGCAAGGATTTGAAGGATATAACTTCAAAGTGACAGTTTTTCACATATTTTTGTGCCACTCTTGGCTTGGTCTTGATTAGAAGACATACTTTCTGAATGATTGTCTTCTGTCTTTGTTTTGGATGATGGTAAAGACCAGAGGTGCTCAACCTTGGCCCTCAAGATGTTTTGGAAGTACATCTCCCATGATCTCAGCCATTCATTAGGTCGACAAAGCCTTGAGGAAAATCTAGTTCCAAATCATGAGGAGGAACAAGGTAGAGCATCCATGGTTTAGATACGATCTTCCCTTACATAATTCCAACCGAGAAAGAGTCCTTTCCAAACAGGATCCAAGCAGGGCTAATTGGAACACGTCTTCATGGGCTAAAGATTAATTTTCTCAGTTTTTTGCTTGTGACCATATCAAGATATTTCTTCATAATTCCTGTTATTTTCCTAAAATCCCTCCTTTCCCTTGTTTGGGAGGCAATAAAGTTCAACACTATGTCAGCTACTAGACTACAGTAGATGGACAGATATCTTCTAGCATCTGACAAGATGATTTCGTTGGGTTTGTCCGGTTATTCAGGCCACTGGACATTTTCCGCCATTAAAATCCAGTCCCACCTAGGTTAGCCCTGTCAAATCCCACTGGAAATCCAATGTATGATCTCAAAGGGCTTTAAGATTTTTTTTCTCTTGTGGATGTCAAGTACACTTTTGTGGTGGGATCCCATCCGCGAGCCTTGGAGCACATGGTGGACTAATGGTCAACAGCTGTGACATGCTTGATGTAAATGTCTGGAGGATTCGATACAATTTATCTGACCCTGTGTGGTCAGTAGAGCAGCAAGAAGGAGGCCAACTGGTAGTGCTCAAGTATCCAAAACCAGGAAAACCAAATGGGGTTGTCAAAGTTGGCAATATGAGGTTCAGTATGCAGTAGAACCCATGCCTTCAACCCATTGAATTTATGTAGAGGTGCAGTCAAACTCCCAGCAAAAGGTCAGAAGAGGCCATACTGTACAACACGAGTCAGGCTTTGATGCCATTCTTGGCTACGGCCCGAAATGTTGACATATATCATATGAGCAAAAACAAGGTTTGTGGGGATCCTGGGAAAAGCAACAGCACTAGTGGCCTGCCCGACAGTGGGTCTACACTCAGATCCCACAAGGTCAATGGTACCATTACAAAGAAGAATATTCCATATGCAAATCACAAAAGGGTGGCCAGTGCTGAATTGCCAAGGAAGTCATCTCTGCATGAGAGGTGCAGCAACCCCCGACAATCGTTTTAGCATCGTTAGGCCTCCTCGGGAGGGTATAGCTGCCTGACACCCCTCTGGGCACCTCGAACAAGGGGTCCACGTTTGGACTATCTTGTATACTTAAAGTGTGCAAAAACAAGGGGCTTTGTTGACATGGAGATGGTAAGCAGGATAATGAGCGCTTGCAGATTTTCCCTTACCGTCTCCATGTTAATGTCCGATTCTAGGGAAGGTGCTATCTCAGTACCTCGCCCCAAAACGCAGCGCTAACCTCACTGATACCAGAAGTAGGGCTTCCGTACCACTGTGAGTATCAGCTCCTAGAGTCCATAGGACTCCATGTAGACTTGTGCTTCTGAGCTGCAAGTTCACACAGTGCTGAGAATGACTCGGCAGTGACTATTTGTTCCCAGTCTCGCTCTGCTCCTGGCAAGATGTGGCTCATCCAAGTTACCATTGGAACTTGGACCCAACCACTGCTACACCATAGTTACAAGTCACCTCTAAGGGAGTCACCAAACATCAGGAAAAAAGCTAAATTGTCTGTTTTGCAGAGTTTTTTGTTTGTATCAATATAATTTATTACCATACCAGTCTACCCAACCTCTGCAAGATCCTCGGCATGGCGGCCACCAGATGGGCCTTTGTTCATGGATCTGCCCGAGATGGCACACTTTTTTGTGATGAGATAAAAGCGCCAGACACAGACCGAAAATGGCTTGCCATTAATTAGACCCAGCTCCACGTGCAAACGGGGTCTTTCTCTGACCTTGCGCGCAGGGAATTGATTCTGGGCAATAATTAGCAGTTGAATAAATGCCAGAACACCCACGATTTTTCCTGAATTCATTTCTGGGGGGAGAAAAAAAAAGAAAGAGTGGCATTAGTAGAAAACCACCTTAATTTAACCAATTATTGTTCTACACCACCGATGGGAAAAATTATGGAAAAGTTAACTAGCCTTGACCGTAAAAATAGTGTATCGGCCTGATGAGAGCACGTGGTCTTTTAAATAGAATATCACAAATCACACTATCCTGTATAGGTAGGGATGCGTTTCTTCTGCCTTGGTTCCAGCTATTACTGCATGTCTGATGCCAGTCATATATAATAGCGCTTTATGGGGGTGTATTCTCCTTTACGGCTTTGCTCACTTTTGTGTTGAATGTATAGCATGAGTAATTCTTTGAATGCCATTGTCAGGTGTGCATTTTGTGGGTTCCGAGTCTTCCACTCCCCCCTCCATTGTGCTGCTTAACCCAACATCAACTCCTCAGGGCGATACTCGGGTCAACCGTCATCCAGGTGTGCATCGTGGGTCCTTGCTGTTCATCTCACCGAGCGGGTCTCATACTCTGTTGAATGACGACTGACGTCAGTGGTGGGTATTTCATGCCTCGGGGGGTGGCAGGCAGGTCAGTGTCAGCACAATGGTAGGAGGAGTGCTAGGTTTTTAGCACTACTTGGCTCTCGGAGGAGGAGAAGGAGGCATGGATGGGGCTATCCGGGTGCCCTATTTAAACCCCCTGTTCCACCACGAGCGTGCTCAGATGTTCTGTGCTTCCCAGTGAAAACACTTCCTGTTACTGTTTAATTTTTTTCTTTCTGATTGCTGACCCTTATGCCTGGATTCTGGTTACCCTTGTTTGTCGTCCGCCTTGAACCTTGGATTGTATTATGGATTTGCCTATCAGATCTCCCTTTTGGATATCTTGTCTTGCATACCCCACCAGCACTGGCTGCAGGTATCATATCTCAAGCTCCTATCTCCTTTCTGGATCCTACACCTGATAGTTGTGGAGCACAAGGTAAATAACCTCTGCACACAGGTACATGGATGTTGGCTAAAACCAGCCAATGAGGATGCACGCATGTGCCTGCATATCCTTATCCCTGCCCATAAGGAACGTAAGAGATGGGTAGACATAAAGAAATGTCTATAAATGGGTGGGGTGGGGTGGGAAGTGAACAGTACACGGGAACTCTAAAACAGAATGTAAAAAGCCTCGTGAGACAATCATTTAGGGGAAGTGATCAGTGCGTGATTGGTATAGCACGGGCATAAGACAGGCCGCAACCCAACAGATTGCCATGTTATTTCATGATATGTGTTTGGATAGAGATCCAGGCTTTATGCAACATCACTACGCTTCATAAGTTCTATGTATTTTTTCATCGGGATCGTTTCCCTGGGTATTATTTTCGAATTTCCAGGATAAATAAAGAAGATAAACACAGGATACTGTGAGTAACGCAGTATTCCTGGTAATACTGTTTCCCAGTCATCACTGATCCAGCAGGATTGTCCAGACCCCCCTTCCATGGTTATTCCCTGTTCAAAATTGCATTTGCATGGAATTCAAAGAGATAGCTGTAGGCCATGGTGGTCCCCCAAGTGTAATACCATAGTTGCCAAGAGTTTGTGTGTTCCTGGTAGGTTCCAGGTTTAGTACTTGGTGTCCAGCGGGTTAATGGTCCCATCACTCTAAACTTAACTCATCCACTGCAAGACTCATTTCCTGGGATGCACTCTTGGGACAAGTAACCCAACAGGACACCGAGCACAAACCCATGACTGACCCTGAAAAACTGGGACTGTTGGCAACTAAATATTACCTTTCCTCAACATGCCGAATGGAATGAAGCCCAGAATGGATGTCAGGGATGTGAACCAGTCCCCAGGCACATTGCCCAGTAAATAGCCAACGGAAGCAAAGTAATCCCTCGAGGGCAACGCCAACTAACTTGGAACTTCCACCCACTATGTACCGAACTGTCTAATTTTTGGCCAAAACCGTCTCCTTCCATAACTTTAACCTGTAATGAATGCATGATCTTCACTCAACTAATCTAATTCCAACCCATGTCCTTGTCTCCTGAACTCCAGTGCGTCTTAGAGGTCTAAACACGAAACATACACCTTAAACACAGCCGATCTACCTCCAGAAGATACTGATTCATCTGCCCAGGATTTCAGCCCAATAAAGAAAACAAAACAAACTAACTAAAAATGTAATAAATGTATTAATTGAAAAAAAAAGCAATAAAAACGCTCAACGCGTTTCGTTTGTCACACAGACTTTTTCAGGAGCGTAAAGTTAAATGGAGCATAAACACAGTGACCTAACGCATTCAAAACAAAAATGCGTAACGAGTCTCTCGTCTAGCTGGATATTCATGCCACATACCACAAGTTCTGATTGGGTGCCCTTCAGCCGAAGCATCTATTTCAGCCAAACAATCACCATCAGGACAGGTTGCCTCCACCAATATGGTGCTCCTGCCAAGAGAACGGACCATCACGTCACAGAGAGCAACGTCTGACCTCCTTGTCTCCCCTTGATGAATAGTCCAAACATCCAAAACTATGCTCATGCATGCAAGTAGTTTCCCTGCATCACTCATGCACGAGCCACCTGGTTTGGATGCACAAGAGCATAGTTTTGTAGTTGCGATGTTTTTGTGGGAATAACCAGGATTCCCGCAGGGGTTTAAGCGCATTTTGGTTTATTATGTCCAATTTTACGTCGATACTTTAAACACAGCCTGAACGGCACGTGATACATTATTTTTAATCATCCTGCCACGTCACATGAAGTCGGGTGGAATTTCCCACTTTTGGTTAAAAAATTGCCATTATTTTTGACATGCGTCAGCAGATGGGTGACAGCTTGTGATATGTTCAGGCCAGGGCCTAGTGGCACCAGGTCCTTGACAAACTCAGTGTGACCTGTCTAAGTGCCAGAGATGTAAAGGACCCTCTGTGCCACCCAGGACTGTCCCACCAAGATACCTGGAGATTTCCCGGTGGCCGCAGCACCTGAGGCCGGAATGTTTTTTTTTTTAAAAAAATATATTTTTATTGAAGGTTCAACTGCGATACAGAAACAAAGAAAAGTTAAACGATGTCATAGCGATACGAAAACCCAAAAGCGAAGCAAATTAATCAAACTATGTGGCAACACACAGGACATGGGGGGGGGGGTAACAATTCCACCGGGAATCGAATGGAGATAGGATGTAAACGTTCAGTACAGTACAACAGGGCCAAAGCGGGTCATATGGGATCATGTCCTACAGGAGTAGAAAGAGTTTCACCAGGGGTAGGGTCAATGGAGGCCAGGAAATGGGACAGAACAGGGTCAGAGGGTGTGTGGGGGATAGGTGCGGAACCTTTCAACATTTGTAAAGAATGCCAGGAGGTGTAGTAAAAGGTGCGACGCAATGAGGTGTTTGTATCTTAGGGGAGGGTTGCAATTAGGGGTGACAAATTCTGAGAAAATGCCATAGTCCGGTCCTCCAGGTGCAAGGAGGCTTCTATCCAATCAATTAAAAACAGCGAGTAAACCCTATCATATACCATACGAAAGGTGGATGGGGTCGGGAAAATCCATTGGGAGAGAATGGCCTTTTTACCTGTGGCCGCCAGCAAAGCGAACCAGAACCTTTGACTTTTAGGTTGGGGACGGGCAGGGGCGGGAGGGAGAAAGTTGAAAATGGCCCATTCCGGAGTGTTGGGACTGGGAGCTGTGATTCGAAGGACTGTCGAGCAGAATCTACAGATAGAGTCCCAGAACCGCTGGATGGTAGGACATAACCATAAACAGTGCCAGAGGTCGGCGGGAGAGTGACCACATTTGAGACATGCAGCGGTAGGTGTGAGTCCGGCTCTGGCCATCCTATTGGGCGCCATGTAAGCGCGGTTGAGGATTCTGTATAGCATATACCAATAATTAGCCGAAGGAATGAGGTGCCGGGATTGTAAAGTGGATCGGATGAGGTCCTGCGGGGTAAGTGTCGGGAAATGAGTGGTCCATTTCGAAATTGCTGTCCAAGGGGCAGATGTAGGCGAGGAAACCTGTCGGTGGAGATAAATACTAGAAGTTGAGGGAGGGGGTATGGAATTCATGAACAATAGGGAATCTAGAGGGTTAGCCCAATCCGTAGGGGTGTAATCAGCAAATTGAGCGAGAAGAAATTGTCGCAGTTGCAGATAAAAGACAGGGTGGAGAGAAAGAGGGGCTATTATGTTACCTAATGTCGTGAAGGAGAAGGGCAGTCTCGATACCACATCTACATAGTGGTGCAGTTGTGTCAGGCCTCGTTGGGCTAGCGTGGTGAATATAGGAGCAGGAGATGCGTGTTGAAAATTGGGACTACGTAAAATAGGGGACCATAAAGATGTCTGCCAGGATAAATGTAAACGCTTGCGGGCGCAGATCCAGGCACATTTGGTAGTGTACAATAAAGGGTTGGATTGGAGAGATGGGGAATCCCCGGGGAGTGTTGGTGAAGAAAAGTCAATAGAGAGGAAGCTGGTAGTAACGCTTGCTCCACCGCGTGGTCAATATAATGGGAGGTGCCCCGTATCCAGTCTGAGGTGTATCGATAATCGGCGACCAAATTGTAATCCGAGATGTTTGGAAAATTGATACCTCCATGGGAGAGCGACTGTTGGAGGCTGAAGAGGGATATACGGGCCCGTCTATCTTGCCATATAAATTAGGCATACAATTTGTGAAATGAACGAACATCAGCGGGTCGTAAAAGTAGAGGTAGGACAACCTTGGGGAACAATGTAATTTTAATAAGAAACGCTCGACCTAGATACGAGAGCGGGAGGGAACCCCATGCCGTCAGTAGAGTTCTGGAGTTAGATAAAATGGAATTAATATTTAAGCTGTATAATTGGGAAAGGCCACGTGGTAAAAAAACTCAGAGGTATTTAATATAAGGGGTCGGAGCCCACTGAAAAGGAAAGTCCGTCAGCCAGTCCCCACTCGGAATAGACCCTAAGGAAAGCGCTACCGTCTTGTTGCGGTTTGAAAAGAGTGTAATAAGGTTAATAAGGAAGGAGTGTCCGTCGCAGGGTTAGAAGGAACAGTAGCAAGTCGTCTGCAAAAGCAACCACTTTCAATGTGATGGTAGGGTCCAGTCGTATTCCTACAATCTCATGACTGGAGTCAATGAGACATAAAAGAGGTTCTAACGCAAGGTTAAATAAAAGAGGGGAAAGCGGGCAGCCTTGTCTGGTACCTCTTTCCAACAGAAAAGGAGTGGAGTTGAGTCCGTTTGTCGTGACCACTGTGTGAGGTTGTGTGTAAAGTGCCTGAAAAAGATTACGAAATTCTTTACTAAAATGATGGAATTTGAAAAGACGGATAAGATAGGCCCAGGAGATCCTATCAAATGCTTTGCCAGCGTCACAACTTAACAGGATATTTGAGGAATTAGGTGTGAGGGAAGAGGACCATATGGCCGCAAGGGCTTTGCGAATGTTCTTGGTAAAATGGCGACCATTTAAAAAGCCGGTTTGAGAGGCGCTGCTGATCAATCGAGCTAAAGGGACATGTAAGCATTTGGCCATAATGGTGGAGAGGATTTTAAGATTAGTGTTTAGCAGAGCAATGGGGCGGTAAGAGGAAACCAGAGTAGGATCTTTACCGGGCTTGGGGATTACAGTAAGTCGTGCGTCATTGAAGGTGGGTGGCGGGGTCTCGCCCTGTAAGATGTTATTATATAGTGTGACTAAGTGTGGGATCAAAAGGCCCGAAAGGGATTTATAATATTCCGCCCCAAATCCGTCTGGTCCCGGGGCCTTCCCAACCTTAAGGGAAGAAATCGTGTCTCGGATCTCTTTTAGCAGAAATAGGGACGGAAAGGGAGTCACGCTCACTAAGGGACAATTTAGGAATTTGGGCTTCGTGGAAGAGGGCTAACTGACCAGGGCAGTCATCGGGGTCTACATTATAAAAGTCCGCGAACTAATCACGGAAGTAAGTGTTGATGGCGGAGGGGTCTGTGAGAAGACGGCCGTCAGAAGTTTTCAAGGAGCAAATGTGAGGGGAGGGCTTGGTTTGGGACCGGACCAGATTGGCCAAAAGGCGACCTTGTTTAATACCATATCGGAAATAGCGACTTCGCTGGTGGAGCCAGGAAGTGTGAGCTTGAGTGGACGCTAATGTATCATACTGAACCTTACAATGTTTATACAATTGAAGGGAGTGGGGAGTAGGGGATGTTAGGTATGTTCTGTAACTACGAGTTAAATCATCGTGAAGAGGGGTGAGCCGGCTTGCAGCCTCTTTCTTGGCACGTGCCAGAAATTCAATAATATGACCTCTGACAACCGCCTTCGAGACCGGCCAGAACAGATTGATATCATCAACATGGTCGATATTATCACCCGGAATGTTTTCTTTTTAATTCGTTTTCCGAAATGAGCGGCTGAACGAAGGGGGGCTCCAAGAAGTGGTTTAGTAAGGGGCCCCAAGATTTCTGATGGCAGCCCTATGCGTCATATCCAACCACAAGAAGAAAAAAAACGGAAAAACTAAGCTAAAAACGATTTACAAAAAAATGGGAAAAAAATCAACAAAAAAAATCAACAGATTTAGAATAAATCCCTGTTAGAGGGGCAGGCGCAGCTGGCTTTCTCCACGAAACACAAGCCTGCTAGAGCGCTGTGCCTTGTTCGGGCCGAGCTCTCTCCATGCCATGGCCTTTGCCAGGGGGGTAAAATGCTGCCCCTGACAAAGGGCTGCCTGGAGCGGCTGCTCCACCCTGCTCCATGGACGGGCCGGCCTGAATGCAGGGGTAGTATTGAGGCATCTAGATTTCACGGATGATCCAGAGAGCGAGGTGAGATACATTTCCGAGGACGGGTCAGGCAGAGGTCAATCAGAGGTCAAAGGAGGAGGTGGAGTCTGAAGCCAGGATAAGTAATAACAGGACGACTGTATCCATTAGGGTGGAACAGAGCGTCTGAGGACTCTTCTCCCGATGAATGGGATTTAAATAGGTGCCAGAGTCAGAACCAGTAGAGGCTCGTCCATAGGGACAGATGGGGCAGTGACCTACCAATTTTTTTACGATAAAAAAAAAAAATTCCACCACAAAATGAACAACGAAGCGCCTCCATCTTCAACTGGAGGACGATTTGCAGCTTTTCTGAAGAGGCCGTCATTCCATGAGATGCTGATTCGTTTAACGGGGCCGATCACAATTTAATAACGTTAATAGAATAATAAAACAATTAGTGAGAGGGGATTTAAATACCCCATGATTACCGCTATATATGCTAAAAAAATAAAAAGCCACGGAAGGAATTATTTTCCTGGAGCGCGTCGCGGTTAAACACCTTTTTTTTTTCTTAACGCTGCGAAGCCGCTTTAAAACTAATAGGATCCATCTATAATTACGCAGTTAAGTAAAATTTATGTATTAAGGAATTTTATGTTTTCCCCCTCCAGGCGACGCGGAGGAAGGAGGCTGTTGCGTAATTTAACCCCTCGCAGGCGGCAAGGAGTGGTTGGAGATAAATTAATTACTTCGGAATGAGCACAGAGTCAGTTATTTCACAATAAGCGCGTGCGCGGCGCGAATACGTGCAGGAAATTTATCGTTTTTGGTTATATCTTTTTTATAAAACTATATTCTGGGATTAAGTAGAGATGTAGAGAGTATATATATATATATATATATAGGGTAAGATGGGGTTTCAGCCAGAGGGGTTTGATAACCCGGGTTATTGCCCCAACTGGGGTCTCTTGATAGGCATTAATGATTAATAGCACCGAATCCTCGGTATCGTGGCTTGCTGGCAGACTCAAGGCGGTGATGGTGGCTATCGATTGGGGTGACTGGGCAAGTAGTCGCAGCGCTGAACGCCAGTCTTGCTGCACAGAGGGGGTAGAGCAGTCTCTGGAGCCAGGCCACCGCACAGAGAGCTCTCCCTCAACGCCCATCATCTTCACAAAGGCCCCATCCACCGGCCGCAGCGAGACATACACGTTGTGGGAGTCAGGGTCAGTGTGTGTGTGTAGTTGACAGTGTCCACTTGTGTTTGTTTGACAGTATCTGCATGTGTATGTTTGAAAGTGTGTGTGTTTGTCATTTTCTGCATGTGTGTGTTTGACAGTGCCTGATTGCATGTGTGACCGTCATTGTCTGCTTGTGTGTGTGTATTTGACAGTGTTTGTGTTTGTCATTGTCTGACTGTGTGTGTTATTGACAGGGTCTGCATGTGTGTGTGTATTTGTTTAACAGTCTGCGTGTGGGTATGTTCGACAGAGATTGTGTGCCTGATAGTGTCTTCTTGCGTATGTGTTTGACACAATGTCTACTTTTGTGCGTGATTGAGAGTGTCTGGATGTGTGTGTATTTCACAATGTCTGCTTGTGTGTATGAGTGTCATTGTCTGCTTGTGTGTATGATTGTCATTGTCTGCTTGTGTGTATGTTTGTCATTGTCTGCTTGTGTGTATGTTTGTCATTGTCTGCTTGTGTGTATGTTTGTCATTGTCTGCTTGTGTGTATGATTGTCATTGTCTGCTTGTGTGTATGTTTGTCATTGTCTGCTTGTGTGTATGATTGTCATTGTCTGCTTGTGTGTATGTTTGTCATTGTCTGCTTGTGTGTATGATTGTCATTGTCTGCTTGTGTGTATGTTTGTCATTGTCTGCTTGTGTGTATGATTGTCATTGTCTGCTTGTGTGTATCTTTGTCATTGTCTGCTTGTGTGTATGATTGTCATTGTCTGCTTGTGTGTATGTTTGTCATTGTCTGCTTGTGTGTATGATTGTCATTGTCTGCTTGTGTGTATGTTTGTCATTGTCTGCTTGTGTGTATGTTTGTCATTGTCTGCTTGTGTGTATGATTGTCATTGTCTGCTTGTGTGTATGTTTGTCATTGTCTGCTTGTGTGTATGTTGTCATTGTCTGCTTGTGTGTATCTTTGTCATTGTCTGCTTGTGTGTATGAGTGTCATTGTCTGCTTGTGTGTATGATTGTCATTGTCTGCTTGTGCTGTATATGTTTGTCATTGTCTGCTTGTGTGTATGATTGTCATTGTCTGCTTGTGTGTATGTTGTCATTGTCTGCTTGTGTGTATATATGTTTGTCATTGTCTGCTTGTGTATGATTGTCATTGTCTGCTTGTGTGTCATGATTGTCATTGTCTGCTTGTGTGTATGATTGTCATTGTGCTGTGTGTGTTGTCATTGTCTGCTGTCATTGTCATTGTCTGCTTGTGTGTATATGTTTGTCATTGTCTGCTTGTGTGTATGAATTGTCATTGTTCTGCTTGTGTGTATGATTGTTGCATTGTCATTGTCTGCTTGTGTGTATGTTGTCATTGTCTGCTTGTGTGTATGAGTGTCATTGTTGTCTGCTTGTGTGTTATGATTGTCATTGTCATTGCTTGTGTGTATGTTTGTCATTGTCTGCTTGTGTGTATGATTGTCATTGTCTGCTTGTGTGTATGATTGTCATTGTCTGCTTGTGTGTATGATTGTCATTGTCTGCTTGTGTGTATGTTTGTCATTGTCTGCTTGTGTGTATGATTGTCATTGTCTGCTTGTGTGTATGTTTGTCATTGTCTGCTTGTGTGTGAGTTAGACAGTGTCTGTCTTTTTGTCAGTGTCTGTCTGTCTGTCCGCATACCTCTATGTCTCCCTTTGTTCACTTACACATGTATAAAAACGTAAAAGTATGAGCGATTAATTCATTTATTGTGTGAGTATACGGAGGAATTGTAAATATACACACACGTCAGAGAGTTCAGGAGGATGTGTCCCCAGAAAGTGAACCCATAAGAAGCGTTCATTAGGTTAGGAAGAATAGGACCTGCCATGATGGGGTACATTGATGTTGTGGCAGGCATTCGCTGTGTACGACCATATTTTGTAACCAAATCGCAATCGTTTTATCCCAATCAGTTGGAGTCGTCACATTTTGAGACGTTGGGCTGAATCTTCGGGTCACTTCGGAGCACAGCGAGGGGAAGGTTATGGTATGATAATAAAAATGTACTTTTTGGGTTCCTGCGGGAGCGGAACTGGTGGCTTTGGCTCCTGTAGGCCCAGAAGGTCCGAGCAGTGGAGCAGAGGTTTATTTACTGATCGGCAGAGTATCCATGGCACATGCCCGCTCTGCTTGGAATCAGAAACTCGAACAGCTTGTCCGCAGCGCTCTGCTCGGACATTAAATCAACATGGCTCTATTAGTGGCCTCACCACGCCAGCTGAGCCATGGCGGAGCCTGTCACCGTGATGTCTTCATCTGTAACCAGAGCAGACGTGAGCTCCTGGCAGCTTCGCGAGGTGACAGCAAATCCAATTAGCTCCTCTCTATGGCGCCACGAGACGAGTGAGAAACGGCCTGACAGGGAGGGCGACTGAAATACCCGGCGCGGCAGGAGCGCCTCCTCCCAAACAACAACAAAAACAACAACAACAACAACAACGAGCACTAAACATTTACAAAGGGAGGAGAGAGGGAAGCGAGGGGAAGCTGCCGCCGAGACGCTACGCCACGGAAACGTTTAGGAGCCTCACACCAATAAACCCGATTATACCCGACCCATTACCAGCGCCTTATAGTATGAGAACAATAAAACCCCATGCACTTATCTGTATCATACAATGACCTGGACATGACCCCAGAGCTCACATTTATGCATGTGTACACACACACATACATATATATTACATATACACAATATATATAAATTATATTCACACACATATATACTTCATATAAACCATACACACACATATATGGTGCATATAAACACCCACATACTGTGTATATATATATTACACACACTTTTATAAATGTATATATATACTGCATATGCATACACACACATATATACACTACATATACACAAATACTTATATATACCTCATACACACACTCATATATATACTACACACAGATATATATATATACTGCATATAAACACACACATATATACCCCACGTATATACCCACATACTGTGTAAATATATATATACCACACACACACACATATACTGCACGCACACACATATATACATACACTATATGCACACACACATATATACACACTACATGCACACACACATATATACACACTACATGCACACACATATATACTGCACACACATATATACTGCACACACATATACACTACATACACACACACACACATATATATTTATATACACTACATGCACACACATATATACTACACACACACATATATACATACACTATATGCACACACATTACATGCACACACATACATACTGCATATACACAAAAATAAATATATATATATAGAATACATCAGACAATTAAGATGAATCCCGGGTGTCTGTCGGTGGTAAAACGCTCCACTTTTCACTTGGCAGCCAAGGAAGCCAAAAAAACTTTTTTCCCTTTGAAACAGACTTTTCACTTGGCTCGAGGAACAAATAAAATATCTCCGTGCGAGCAGACGAACAAAAAACTAATAAAAATGACATCTTAGAGATCCCGGGGATCTGAATCGGAAAGCGAGCCGTGCCTGTTATCTCACGCTGAGGAGGAGACCAAACACAACGTTTCACTTCCCAAAGAATCGGAAAGCGAGCCGTGCCCGTTATCTCACGCTGAGGAGGAGACCAAACACAACGTTTCACTTCCCAAAGAATCGGAAAGCGAGCCGTGCCTGTTATCTCACGCTGAGGAGGAGACCAAACACAACGTTTCACTTCCCAAAGAATCGGAAAGCGAGCCGTGCCTGTTATCTCACGCTGAGGAGGAGACCAAACACAACGTTTCACTTCCCAAAGAATCAGAAAGCGAGCCGTGCCCGTTATCTCACGCTGAGGAGGAGACCAAACACAACGTTTCACTTCCCAAAGAATCAGAAAGCGAGCCGTGCCCGTTATCTCACGCTGAGGAGGAGACAAAACACAACGTTTCACTTCCCAAAGAATCGGAAAACGAGCCGTGCCCGTTATCTCACGCTGAGGAGGAGACCAAACACAACATTTCACTTCCCAAAGAATCGGAAAGCGAGCCGTGCCCGTTATCTCACGCTGAGGAGGAGACAAAACACAACGTTTCACTTCCCAAAGAATCGGAAAGCGAGCCGTGCCCGTTATCTCACGCTGAGGAGGAGACCAAACACAACGTTTCACTTCCCAAAGAATCGGAAAGCGAGCCGTGCCCGTTATCTCACGCTCGCTGAGGAGGAGACCAAACACAACGTTTCACTTCCCAAAGAATCGGAAAGCGAGCCGTGCCGTTATCTCACGCTGAGGAGGAGACCAAACACAACATTTCACTTCCCAAAGAATCGGAAAGCGAGCCGTGCCCGTTATCTCACGCTGAGGAGGAGACAAAACACAACGTTTCAATTCCCAAAGAATCGGAAAGCGAGCCGTGCCCGTTATCTCACGCTGAGGAGGAGACCAAACACAACGTTTCACTTCCCAAAGAATCGGAAAGCGAGCCGTGCCCGTTATCTCACGCTCGCTGAGGAGGAGACCAAACACAACGTTTCACTTCCCAAAGAATCGGAAAGCGAGCCGTGCCCGTTATCTCACGCTGAGGAGGAGACCAAACACAACGTTTCACTTCCCAAAGAATCGGAAAGCGAGCCGTGCCCGTTATCTCACGCTGAGGAGGAGACCAAACACAACGTTTCACTTCCCAAAGAATCGGAAAGCGAGCCGTGCCCGTTATCTCACGCTGAGGAGGAGACCAAACACAACGTTTCACTTCCCAAAGAATCGAAAGCGAGCCGTGCCCGTTCCAAACACACTTCACTTCCCAAAGAGGAAAGCGACCGTATCTCAGCTGCGGAAAGGAGACAGACCCAAAACGTTTCACTTCCCAAAGAATCGAAAGCGAGCCGTGCCCTCTCTCACGCTGAGGAGGAGACCAAACACAACGTTTCACTTCCCAAAGAATCGGAAAGCGAGCCGTGCCTGTTATCTCACGCTGAGGAGGAGACCAAACACAACGTTTCACTTCCCAAAGAATCGGAAAGCGAGCCGTGCCTGTTATCTCACGCTGAGGAGGAGACCAAACACAACGTTTCACTTCCCAAAGAATCGGAAAGCGAGCCGTGCCTGTTATCTCACGCTGAGGAGGAGACCAAACACAACGTTTCACTTCCCAAAGAATCGGAAAGCGAGCCGTGCCTGTTATCTCACGCTGAGGAGGAGACCAAACACAACGTTTCACTTCGCAAAGAATCGTAAAGCGAGCCGTGCCCGTTATCTCACGCTGAGGAGGAGACCAAACACAACGTTTCACTTCCCAAAGAATCAGAAAGCGAGCCGTGCCCGTTATCTCACGCTGAGGAGGAGACCAAACACAACATTTCACTTCCCAAAGAATTGGAAAGCGAGCAGTGCCCATTATTTTACGCCGAGGAGGAGACAAAACACAATGTTTCACTTCCCAAAGAATTGGAAAGCGAGCCGTGTCCGTTATCTCACGCTGAGGAGGAGACCAAACACAACGTTTCACTTCCCAAAGAATCGGAAAGCGAGCCGTGCCCGTTATCTCACGCTGAGGAGGAGACCAAACACAACGTTTCACTTCCCAAAGAATCGGAAAGCGAGCCGTGCCCGTTATCTCACGCTCGCTGAGGAGGAGACCAAACACAACGTTTCACTTCCCAAAGAATCGGAAAGCGAGCCGTGCCCGTTATCTCACGCTGAGGAGGAGACCAAACACAACGTTTCACTTCCAAAGAATCGGAAAGCGAGCCGTGCCCGTTATCTCACGCTGGGAGGAGACCAAACACAACGTTTCACTTCCAAAGAATCGGAAAGCGAGCCGTGCCCGTTATCTCACGCTGAGGAGGGACCAAACACAACGTTTCACTTCCCAAAGAATCGGAAAGCGAGCCGTGCCCGTTATCTCACGCTGAGGAGGAGACCAAACACAACGTTTCACTTCCCAAAGAATCGGAAAGCGAGCCGTGCCCGTTATCTCACGCTCGCTGAGGAGGAGACCAAACACAACGTTTCACTTCCCAAAGAATCGGAAAGCAAGCCTTGCCCGTTATCTCACGCTGAGGAGGAGACCAAACACAATGTTTCACTTCCCAAAGAATCGGAAAGCGAGCCGTGCCCGTTATCTCACGCTGAGGAGGAGACCAAACACAACATTTCACTTCCCAAAGAATCGGAAAGCGAGCCGTGCCCGTTATCTCACGCTGAGGAGGAGACAAAACACAATGTTTCACTTCCCAAAGAATCGGAAAGCGAGCCGTGCCCATTATCTCACGCTGAGGAGGAGACCAAACACAACATTTCACTTCCCAAAGAATCGGAAAGCGAGCCGTGCCCGTTATCTCACGCTGAGGAGGAGACCAAACACAACGTTTCACTTCCCAAAGAATCGGAAAGCGAGCCGTGCCCGTTATCTCACGCTGAGGAGGAGACAAAACACAACGTTTCACTTCCCAAAGAATCGGAAAGCGAACTGTGCCCGTTATCTCACGCTGAGGAGGAGACCAAACACAACGTTTCACTTCCCAAAGAATCGGAAAGCGAGCCGTGCCTGTTATCTCATGCTGAGGAGGAGACCAAACACAACGTTTCACTTCCCAAAGAATCGGAAAGCGAGCCGTGCCCGTTATCTCACGCTGGGAGGAGACCAAACACAACGTTTCACTTCCCAAAGAATCGGAAAGCGAGCCGTGCCCGTTATCTCACGCTGAGGAGGGGACCAAACACAACGTTTCACTTCCCAAAGAATTGGAAAGCGAGCCGTGCCCGTTATCTCACGCTGAGGAGGAGACCAAACACAATTTCACTTCCCAAAGAATCGGAAAGCGAGCCGTGCCCGTTATCTCACGCTGAGAGAGGAGACCAAACACAACGTTTCACTTCCCAAAGAATCGTAAAGCGAGCCATGCCCGTTATCTCACGCTGAGGAGGAGAACAAACACAACGTTTCACTTCCAAAGAATCGGAAAGCGAGCTGTGCCCGTTATCTCACGCTGGGAGGAGACCAAACACAACATTTCACTTCCCAAAGAATCGGAAAGCGAGCCGTGCCCGTTATCTCTCACGCTGAGGAGGAGACCAAACACAACGTTTCACTTCCCAAAGAATCGGAAAGCGAGCCGTGCCTGTTATCTCATGCTGAGGAGGAGACCAAACACAACGTTTCACTTCCCAAAGAATCGGAAAGCGAGCCGTGCCCGTTATCTCACGCTGGAGGAGACCAAACACAACGTTTCACTTCCCAAAGAATCGGAAAGCGAGCCGTGCCCGTTATCTCACGCTGAGGAGGGGACCAAACACAACGTTTCACTTCCCAAAGAATTGGAAAGCGAGCCGTGCCCGTTATCTCACGCTGAGGAGGAGACCAAACACAACGTTTCACTTCCCAAAGAATCGTAAAGCGAGCCGTGCCCGTTATCTCACGCTGAGGAGGAGACCAAACACAACGTTTCACTTCCCAAAGAATCGTAAAGCGAGCCGTGCCCGTTATCTCACGCTGAGGAGGAGACCAAACACAACGTTTCACTTCCCAAAGAATCGTAAAGCAGCCATGCCCGTTATCTCACGCTGAGGAGGAGAACAAACACAACGTTTCACTTCCAAAGAATCGGAAAGCGAGCTGTGCCCGTTATCTCACGCTGGGAGGAGACCAAACACAACATTTCACTTCCCAAAGAATCGGAAAGCGAGCCGTGCCCGTTATTTTACGCCGAGGAGGAGACAAAACACAATGTTTCACTTCCCAAAGAATTGGAAAGCGAGCCGTGTCCGTTATCTCACGCTGAGGAGGAGACCAAACACAACGTTTCACTTCCCAAAGAATCGGAACGCGAGCCGTGCCCGTTATCTCACGCTGAGGAGGAGACCAAACACAACGTTTCACTTCCCAAAGAATTGGAAAGCGAGCCATGTCCGTTATCTCACGCTGAGGAGGGGACCAAACACAACGTTTCACTTCCCAAAGAATCGGAAAGCGAGCCGTGCCCGTTATCTCACGCTGAGGAGGAGACCAAACACAACGTTTCACTTCCCAAAGAATTGGAAAGCGAGCCGTGTCCGTTATCTCACGCTGAGGAGGAGACCAAACACAACGTTTCACTTCCCAAAGAATCGGAAAGCGAGCCGTGTCCGTTATCTCACGCTGAGGAGGGGACCAAACACAACGTTTCACTTACCAAAGAATCGGAAAGCGAGCCGTGTCCATTACCTCACGCCTGGGAGGAGACCAAACACAACGTTTCACTTCCCAAAGAATCGGAAAGTGAGCCGTGTTCGTTATCTCATGCTGAGGAGGGGACCAAACACAACGTTTCACTTCCCAAAGAATCGGAAAGCGAGCCGTGCCCGTTATTTCACGCTGAGGAGGAGACCAAACACAACTTTTCACTTCCCAAAGAATCAGAAAGCGAGCCGTGCCCGTTATCTCACGCTGAGGAGGAGACCAAACACAACGTTTCACTTCCCAAAGAATCGGAAAGTGAGCCGTGCCCGTTATCTCACGCTGAGGAGGAGACAAAACACAACATTTCCTTCCAAAGCATCGGAAAGCGAGCCGTGCCTGTTATCTCATGCTGAGGAGGAGACCAAACACAACGTTTCACTTCCCAAAGAATCAGAAAGCGAGCCGTGCCCGTTATCTCACGCTGGGAGGAGACCAAACACAACGTTTCACTTCCCAAAGAATCGGAAAGCGAGCCGTGCCCGTTATCTCACGCTGAGGAGGAGACCAAACACAACGTTTCACTTCCCAAAGAATCGGAAAGCGAGCCGTGCCCGTTATCTCACGCTGAGGAGGGGACCAAACACAACGTTTCACTTCCCAAAGAATTGGAAAGCGAGCCGTGCCCGTTATCTCACGCTGAGGAGGAGACCAAACACAACATTTCACTTCCCAAAGAATCGGAAAGCGAGCCGTGCCCGTTATCTCACGCTGAGGAGGAGACCAAACACAACGTTTCACTTCCCAAAGAATCGTAAAGTGAGCCATGCCCGTTATCTCACGCTGAGGAGGAGAACAAACACAACGTTTCACTTTCCAAAGAATCGGAAAGCGAGCCGTGCCCGTTATCTCACGCTGGGAGGAGACCAAACACAACATTTCACTTCCCAAAGAATCGGAAAGCGAGCCGTGCCCGTTATTTTACGCCGAGGAGGAGACAAAACACAATGTTTCACTTCCCAAAGAATTGGAAAGCGAGCCGTGTCCGTTATCTCACGCTGAGGAGGAGACCAAACACAACGTTTCACTTCCCAAAGAATTGGAAAGCGAGCCGTGTCCGTTATCTCACGCTGAGGAGGGGACCAAACACAACGTTTCACTTCCCAAAGAATCGGAAAGCGAGCTGTGCCCGTTATCTCACGCTGAGGAGGAGACCAAACACAACGTTTCACTACCCAAAGAATTGGAAAGCGAGCCGTGTCCGTTATCTCACGCTGAGGAGGGGACCAAACACAACATTTCACTTCCCAAAGAATCAGAAAGCGAACCGTGTCCGTTATCTCACGCTGAGGAGGAGACAAAACACAACGTTTCACTTCCCAAAGAATCGGAAAGCGAGCCGTGTCTGTTATCTCATGCTGAGGAGGAGACAAAACACAACGTTTCACTTCCCAAAGAATCGGAAAGTGAGCCGTGTCCGTTATCTCATGCTGAGGAGGAGACCAAACACAACGTTTCACTTCCCAAAGAATCGGAAAGCGAGCCGTGCCCGTTATTTCACGCTGAGGAGGAGACCAAACACAACGTTTCACTTCCCAAAGAATCAGAAAGCGAGCCGTGCCCGTTATCTCACGCTGAGGAGGAGACCAAACACAACATTTCACTTCCCAAAGAATCGGAAAGCGAGCCGTGCCCGTTATCTCACGCTGAGGAGGAGACCAAACACAACGTTTCACTTCCCAAAGAATCGGAAAGCGAGCCGTGCCCGTTATCTCACGCTGAGGAGGAGACCAAACACAACGTTTCACTTCCCAAAGAATCGGAAAGCGAGCCGTGCCCGTTATCTCACGCTCGCTGAGGAGGAGACCAAACACAACGTTTCACTTCCCAAAGAATCAGAAAGCGAGCCGTGCCCGTTATTTCACGCTGAGGAGGAGACCAAACACAACGTTTCACTTCCCAAAGAATCGGAAAGCGAGCCGTGTCCGTTATCTCACGCTGAGGAGGGGACCAAACACAACGTTTCACTTACCAAAGAATCGGAAAGCGAGCCGTGTCCATTACCTCACGCCTGGGAGGAGACCAAACACAACGTTTCACTTCCCAAAGAATCGGAAAGTGAGCCGTGTCCGTTATCTCATGCTGAGGAGGGGACCAAACACAACGTTTCACTTCCCAAAGAATCGGAAAGTGAGCCGTGCCCGTTATTTCACGCTGAGGAGGAGACCAAACACAACGTTTCACTTCCCAAAGAATCAGAAAGCGAGCCGTGCCCGTTATCTCACGCTGAGGAGGAGACCAAACACAACGTTTCACTTTCCAAAGCATCGGAAAGCGAACCGTGCCCGTTATCTCACGCTCGCTAAGGAGGAGACCAAACACAACTTTTCACTTCCCAAAGAATCGGAAAGCGAGCCGTGCCCGTTATCTCACGCTGAGGAGGAGACCAAACACAACATTTCACTTCCCAAAGTTTCGGAAAGTGAGCCGTGCCCGTTATCTCACGCTCGCTAAGGAGCTAGGTCTAAATAGCCAAACCAGAAAAATTCTCCCATTTAGGTTAGGGTCAGACTAGCGAATTTTTAACGTGCGTTCAGGCGCACTTAATCACGGCCGCACTAGCAGCAAATGACGGGCAATGACGGCCAATATACGAAGTCCGGCTGCGCAACGCAAGTGGAAAATGAACGCATTTTTTCCAGAACGCAGAACCGCTAGTACGGACGTACAGAGTACGCTGCGTCCGCTAGCGGCGTGTGTGCGTGATTAGGAGACGTCAGACCCTGCTCGTGTCCGGCCAACATAACGTCCAGACACCCAAAGTTTCCTGGTTTGGATCCGTAAAAAATCACGCACAAAAATGCGCATCGTATGACCGTTTTCGCGCATTCCGTGAAAAAATACGGCAATGCGTTCGGACGCACTTTTTGACGGTCGCTGCGAAAAATGCATTAGGCTGACCATAGCCTTATCTCACTTTCCAAATCGGCTATTTGGTCCAGATTGTTCCCTTTTCCTGCCATTCTCCTGGTTTTCACCTTTCTCTGGTTTGGCAACATGAACAGGTATAAACTAAAAAAAATAAAAATAAAAAAAAAAACATTACTTTTTATTGAAGGGAGCTCAGATCATGTGGGATTGAGGGAGCTCAGATCATGTGGAGAGGTGGGATGGAGGGAGCTCAGATCATGTGGAGAGGTGGGATGGAGGGAGCTCAGATCATGTGGATCATGTGGAGGATGAAAACATACTTTTTCTTGCCACTGTATATATGTATTAAGGTGACAGGCAACTCAGACATCACATCACTGACATCAAGCTCCAACACCTTCATTTTGTCTCACGTGGACTGGAGTTTGAACCTCTCTTGAGGTTGACGACAATTGTCATTTGATGGGTGAACGATAGGGCAGCAGTCGCCTCTGGTGGCATGCACTGGCTAGTCTGTCTCCTCTAACTGAACTTCTAACAGCGACCGACTGTGACCACCAACTGAGCAACCGCATCGCCAAACAGTCGCTCCTTTATGCAGGACAGTCATGAATTGAGGGCACTAATGTCCCACTGAGTGTGACACCCACCCACTCCAGGAACGGAAACCCCTTTCAATCTTAGCCAGGGACTATGCATGCACTTTTTCTGGGGGATATCACCAGTGATCCAAGTCACTATTACCGACAAATCCCCGCTAGGGTTGCCCACGGGTTGCCAACCCACCCCAATTTCAAATGTCCCAATGTTGGGAGGAATGCAACTACCAACTTTGCTCACTCATATAGATATTATCCACCATCAACTCGCTTCTTCAAATGCTCTCTTGCCTCTACCATTGTTCCACTCTCCTTCACACTCTTATAATCAAACCCTGCTCCCAAAAAGCCACCCTTTGACCGTAACTCAGCAGACATCTACCACTCCATACCACTACTTTACTCTCAAAGCTCCTTGAGAGGCTGGGATACAACTGTCCAATGGACTTTCTCTCCTCAAACCCCCGACTAGATCTTCTACAACCTTTTTTCCATCCCGTTAACTCCTCTGAAACTTCTCTCACCAGCGTCACCAATGACATAATCTGTGCTTCAGTGACCACCTTCCATCCCATCACTTCACATGATCTGAGCTGCCTCCATCTCACCACTCCACACGATCTGAGATCCCTAAATCTGAACACTTCACATCATCTGAGCTCCCTCCATTTGGACACTCTACATGTATTGAGCTTCCTCTATCCCACCACTCGACCCCATCTGAGTGCCCTCTATCCCACAAGTCCACATGATGTGCACTCCCTCCATGCCACCACTCCATGCAATCTGAGCTCTCTTGATCCCACCATGCCACCCTATATGATGCCCTCCATGCTGGTACTTTGTATGATCTGAGCTCCCTCCATCCCACCTCTCCACATGATCTGAGCTCCATTCATCCCACCCCTCCACATGGTCTATACTCCCTCCATCCCACATCTCCACATGATCTGAGCTCCCTCCATCCCAACCTTCCACATGATCTGAGCTCCCTCTATCCCACCTCTCCACATGATCTGAGCTCCCTCCATCCCACCTCTCCACATGATCTGAGCTCCCTCCATTCCACCTCTCCACATGATCTGAGCTCCCTCCATCCCACCTCTTCACATGATCTGAACTCCCTCCATCCCACCTCTCCACATGATCTGAGCTCCCTCCATCCCACCTCTTCACATGATCTGAACTCCCTCCATCCCACCTCAACACATGATCTGAGCTCCCTCCATCCCACCTCTCCACATGATCTGAACTCCCTCCATCCCACCCCTCCACATGATTTGAGCTCCCTCCATCCCACCTCTTCACATGATCTGAACTCCCTCCATCCCACCTCTCTACATGATCTGAGCTCCCTCCATCCCACCGCTCCACATGATCTGAGCTCCCTCATCCCACCCCTCCACTTGATCTGAGCTCCCTCCATCCCACCTCTCCACATGATCTGAGCTCCCTCCTTCCCACCTCTCCACATAATCTGAGCTACCTCCATCCCACCTCTTCACATGATCTGAACTCCATCCATCCCACCTCTCCACATGATCTGAACTCCCTCCATCCCACCTCTCCACATGATCTGAACTCCCTCCAACCCACCTCTCCAAGTGATCTGAGCTCCCTCCTTCCCACCTCTCCACATGATCTGAGCTCCCTCCATTCCACCTCTCCCATGATCTGATGAGCTCCCTCCATCCACCTCTCCACATGATCTGAGCTCCCTCCATCCCACCGTTCCACATGATCTGAGCTCCCTCCATCCCACCTCTCCACATGATCTGAACTCCCTCCATCCCACCTCTCCACATGATCTGAGCTCCCTCCATCCACCTCTCCACATGACCTGAGCTCCCTCCATCCCACCGCTCCACATGATCTGAGCTCCCTCCATCCCACCTCTCCACATGATCTGAGCTCCCTCCATCCCACCTCTCCACATGATCTGAGCTCCCTCCATCCCACCTCTCCACATGATCTGAGCTCCCTCCATCCCACCGTTCCACATGATCTGAGCTCCCTTCATCCCACCTCTCCACATGATCTGAACTCCCTCCATCCCACCTCTCCACATGATCTGAGCTCCCTCCATCCCACCTCTCCACATGATCTGAGCTCCCTCCATCCCACCTCTCCACATGATCTGAGCTCCCTCCATCCCACCTCTCCACATGATCTGAACTCCCTCCATCCCACCCCTCCACATGATCTGAGCTCCCTCCATCCCACCTCTTCACATGATCTGAACTCCTTCCATCCCACCTCTCCACATGATCTGAGCTCCCTCCATCCCACCGCTCCACATGATCTGAGCTCCCTCCATCCCACCCCTCCACTTAATCTGAGCTCCCTCCATCCCACCTCTCCACATGATCTGAGCTCCCTCCATCCCACCTCTTCACATGATCTGAACTCCATCCATCCCACCTCTCCACATGATCTGAACTCCCTCCATCCCACCTCTCCACATGATCTGAACTCCCTCCATCCCACCTCTCCAAGTGATCTGAGCTCCCTCCTTCCCACCTCTCCACATGATCTAAGCTCCCTCCATTCCACCTCTCCACATGATCTGAGCTCCCTCCATCCACCTCTCCACATGATCTGAGCTCCCTCCATCCCACCGTTCCACATGATCTGAGCTCCCTCCATCCCACCTCTCCACATGATCTGAACTCCCTCCATCCCACCTCTCCACATGATCTGAGCTCCCTCCATCCACCTCTCCACATGACCTGAGCTCCCTCCATCCCACCGCTCCACATGATCTGAGCTCCCTCCATCCCACCTCTCCACATGATCTGAGCTCCCTCCATCCCACCTCTCCACATGATCTGAACTCCCTCCATCCACCTATCCACATGATCTGAGCTCCCTCCATCCCACCGCTCCACATGATCTGAGCTCCCTCCATCCACCTCCCCACATGATCTGAGCTCCCTCCATCCACCTCTCCACATGATCTGAGCTCTTGTTCAAAATGTCTTTCATAGTTACACGTATGGTCCCCAATAACCTTATCGCTGCCCCAGCCACACCCATTAAAATACAGGTGTCATTCTTCGGCCGTCGTCGCGGATGGGATGTGTGATACAGATCTCGCGGCGCTTTTATTGCGGATTCATCATGGTGATGCTTGTGGAGGCCTGGACCAATCTCAGTACATGAAGTGGATATTAAATCAAGGGAGGGCATCGCATCGGGAGACGGGTTATTTCGTTACTGCTGATAACCGGATAATCAGACAAAAAAAGGGAAAACTCGTGAGACATAAAGAGACGGACACCCACTCAGAGCAAGGCAAGATAAACTCTCCCCTCACTGCGGCGGAAGCACTTTGTGTGAAAGCCTTGATTTTCATTTAATGGGCAACAAGACAATGCGCCGTGTAATCTAGGAGGCATTTCGGCGCGGTCTTGAATCCCATTGGCGTGAAGTGGGAGGGTATTTAGGCTCCGTGAATCACAGAGCCATCACTCCAGTCAATGGATAATAGCCGGCATTGTATAATTAAGCTGTCAGCCAGCCAGTGGCGGTATTGTCTGCTGCCATGTCCTGTGGTACTCTGTGGGCACTAACAGCCAGGCGAGGAGAAGGGCTGCCATTGAAAGGATAATGACTGGGATCAGTTTCACGGGAGCCGGCTGGATACATGGATGTACAATGTTGCCGGACGACTCACTGCCGGTTAATTGGGCTCGCCGTGTAGGCATGTGTGGCTGCTTTACAGAAACTCCCCAGATTCTGAGTCACGAGAGCTCAGACCCAAATGACGCAGTTTTAGCCAAAAATCACACCAACGGCAAACGCAATCTTTCCCAGCGCACAACTCAGCCTGCGCATCGATAAAACGCTAAATGTGCGTTTAGGTGTGAGCATCCTGACCCTATCCCCTTACAGATAGGCAAAAAAATGATATGTAACTGGAGGAGGAGCCAAAAACAAGGGTAGCGAAATTTAAAAAAAACTTTAAAAACTATGAATTAAGTCAATTTTATCAAAAGAAATGTCACCAAGAACAAGAGCAAAGTTACTTTGATTTCTAAACATAATTATGTAGTTACGAAACTCCTTGCTGGGAGTTTTATTGCTGTGCAGCTCTGTTATACACCTGCACACCCCACATATATGGAGGAGCCCCTAAAAAGACACCCGCACACCCTGAATATATGGAGGAGCCTCTAAAAAGACACCCACACACCCTGAATATATGGAGGAGCCCCTAAAAAGACACCCACACACCCTGAATATATGGAGGAGCCTCTAGAAAGACACCCACACACCCTGAATATATGGAGGAGCCTCTAGAAAGACACCCACACACCCTGAATATATGGAGGAGCCTCTAAAAAGACACACCCGCACACCCGATAATATATGGAGGAACCCCTAAAATGACACGCACACCCTGAATATATGGAGGAGCCTCTAAAAAGACACCCACAGATCCTGAATATATGGAGGAGCCCCTAAAAGACACCCGCACACCCTGAATATATGGAGGAGCCCTTAAAAACACACCCCACACCCTGAATATATGGAGGAGACCCTAAAAAGACACCCGCACACCCTGAATATATGGAGGAACCCCTAAAATGACACCCGCACACCCTGAATATATGGAGGAGCCTCTAAAAAGACACCCCCACACCCTGAATATATGGAGGAGCCCCTAAAAAGACACCCGCACACCTGAATATATGGAGGAGCCCCTAAAAGACACCACACACCCTGAATATATGGAGGAACCCCTAAAATGACACCCGCACATCCTGAATATATGGAGGAGCCCCTAAAAGACACCCGCACACCCTGAATATATGGAGGAGCCCTTAAAAACACACCCGCACACCCTGAATATATGGAGGAGACCCTAAAAACACACCCGCACACCCTGAATATATGGAGGAACCCCTAAAAAGACACCCACACACCCTGAATATATGGAGGAACCCCTAAAAAGACACCCATACACCCTGAATATATGGAGGAGCCCCTAAAAGACACCAGCACACCCTGAATATATGGAGGAGCCCCTAAAAACACACCCGCACACCCTGAATATATGGAGGAGTCCCTAAAACCACACCCGCACACCCTGAATATATGGAGGAGTCCCTAAAACCACACCCGCACACCCTGAATATATGGAGGAGCCCCTAAAAGACACCAGCACACCCTGAATATATGGAGGAGCCCCTAAAAACACACCCGCACACCCTGAATATATGGAGGAGTCCCTAAAAAGATACCCGCACACCCTGAATATATGGAGGAGCCCCTAAAAAGACACCCGCACACCCTGAATATATGGAGGAGATCCTAAAAAGACACCCACACACCCTGAATATGTGAAGGAGCCCCTAAAAACACACACGCACACCCTGAATATATGGAGGAGCCCTTAAATAGACACCCGCACACCTGAATATATGGAGGAGCCTCTAAAAAGACACCCACACACCCTGAATATATGGAGGAGCCCCTAAAAAGACACCCACACACCCTGAATATATGGAGGAGCCCCTAAAAAGACACCCGCACACCCTGAATATATGGAGGACCCCTAAAAACACACCCACACACCCTGAATATATGGAGGAGCCCCTAAAAAGACACCCGCACACCCTGAATATATGGAGGAGCCCCTAAAAAGACACCCGCACACCCTGAATATATGGAGGAACCCCTAAAAACACACCACACACCCTGAATATATGGAGGAGCCCCTAAAAACACACCCGCACACCCTGAATATATGGAGGAACCCCTAAAAAGACACCCACACACCCTGAATATATGGAGGAACCCTAAAGAGACGCCCGCACACCCTGAATATATGGAGGAGCCCCTAAAAACACACCCACACACACCCTGAATATATGGAGGAACCCCTAAAAAGACACCCGCACACACCCTGAATATATGGAGGAGCCCCTAAAAATACACCCGCACACCCTGAATATATGGAGGAACCCCTAAAAAGACACCCACACACCCTGAATATATGGAGGAACCCCTAAAAAGACACACACACACCTGAATATATGGAGGAGCCCCTAAAAGACACCCGCACACCCTGAATATATGGAGGAGCCCCTAAAAGACACCCGCACACCCTGAATATATGGAGGAGCCCCTAAAAAGACACCCACACACCCTGGATATATGGAGGAACCCCTAAAAACACACCCGCTCACCCTGAATATATGGAGGAGCCCCTAAAAAACAACACACACCCTGAATATATGGAGGAACCCCTAAAAAGACACCCACACACCCTGAATATATGGAGGAGCCCCTAAAAAGACACCCGCACACCCTGAATATATGGAGGAACCCCTAAAAAGACACCCACACACCCTGAATATATGGAGGAACCCATAAAAACACACCCTGAATATATGGAGGAGCCCCTAAAAAGACACCCACACACCCTGGATATATGGAGGAACCCCTAAAAACACACCCTGAATATATGGAGGAGCCCCTAAAAACACCCACACACCCTGAATATATGGAGAAGCCCCTAAAAAGACACCCACACACCCTGAATATATGGAGAAGCCCCTAAAAAGACACCCACACACCCTGAATATATGGAGGAGCCCCTAAAAAGACACCCACACACCCTGAATATATGGAGAAGCCCCTAAAAAGACACCCACACACCCTGAATATATGGAGGAGCCCCTAAAAAGACAAAATAACCCCTTATATATTTGGTAAAAAAAGGATGAAAAAATCCTCACGTCCATTGTGTTTAACCCCTCCTATCACTGTTCGTTTTTGCTGCTGAAGTAAAAGAAGATGGAGAAAAAAGATTCTCCACAAAAAGAGGAAAAATCCCCTTTGACTCCACAACGACCTTCAGATTTCTCACTGGATCAACCGGCTAATGAAAAATAATATTCGTTCCGTTGTTTTCACCGCACTTTGTATGGAAGGTCTATGGAGACCGACACTTCAGAACCACCAAAGTTTGTTCACAATGGTAAATGGAGAAATGGAGAACAGTTCATGCTTTCCATGGAAGTGTATCGTTGGTACCATACTGCTGCTCACCCTAGTTCAGTGCTGTTGTCTGTTGTTTGTAGCAACCCCACCTGCTGGTGTCGGATAGCTGATGGCCATCACAGTTCCAACAACTATGAATTTTACTGTTGCTTGCAACACCTGTGAATACACTGGTGCTTAGTGAATAACCCCTCATGAGTGGTTTTATTGTGAGCTGAGCTTCTAAAACCTGAATTACTATTATCATTGGTCAAAAGACCTCCTCCTCCCATGGTCCGGATGTCGACCAAGACATACAATTCCCAGGAATCTCCATTATCCTTACGGTGGAATTATTTTTCGGAACAACCATTTTCAAGTTTTAATAGACACAAAATGTGTCGATTAGCAAATGCCAAATAATTGCGACATCCTGGCTGCGAAGGACATCATGACATGCGACCTTGGGGTCCAAAACATGATGCTACAATGAAATATTATTGGCAGAAAAGGGGTAGTAGCTCCTAAAGCATCTTCTAATAGTTAAAGATACTAATCTGGAACATGTAGATGGGCAATGTCCATGTCTGTTGGTCTTTGGTGTGTGACTGGGGTCCTCAATCTTGGCCCTCCAGTTGTTTTGGAGCTATATGTCCCACAAGGCACTGTGGACCTTATGAGTCATGGGAGATGTATTTCATCTGGAGGACCTTGGTTGAGCGTGACTGGTGAATGGGATTTAGATACCTTTGTAACTCTTCTTTTTGAAGTCCACCAATGCAGACGTTTAAATAAGTTCCTTGTCATCTACATTACCCTTCATCCTTTATTCTTCACTCCAACCAAGAGCTCTAAGATGTACAGCCTGCAGCCAGCCATGGTATTCCCCAACCAACAGTCTTTGTATGATGTTGGCAGGAATATGATGACACCTCATGAAGCGACCAAGACAAGCAAACCAACTCAAGGTCCAGGTGACATGAACATTATGCACAGTTCATTAGCATTTCACAATGTATCAAAATGCATACCGCTGTATTACATGACATCACCTGGACACTTCTTGGGGTTGTTGCACCTGATTGTGCCTGGGTGATAATGTGAAGCTCGGAGGAAGAGATCGGATAATCAGGGATTGGAGAGTCAGAGCAGTGAGGGCAACCAAATGCACGTTTCCAGAAAGCTTTTTGAAATGAGAGGGTAGGAAAAAAAAGTGACAGACAAGCCGACAGATCAAACATGACACTTTAAAGCAAGAGGAAGATACAAAAAAGAAGCCACGCGGACTCGGAGTCCCCCAATGCTCCGAAACAAAGCAGACATCTCACTGTACACGTCTGTGACTGCCATCAGGAGAGCGCCGTGTATACGAGAAGCCATTGATGCACTCGGGAGGTCTCTCCGGTGGCTACATGACCAGTTCTAACACTATCCGTGCTCAGGCACTCTGAGGGGCTAATTAACGCTTTTAATATGCAAATCAGAGCCTGAGCAGAGTCAATCCAGTAGAAAAAAAAAACAGCTGGTGAATATGTTATTTTAATTATCGCACCAATGAAATATGAATGTGGTTTAAGACGATGACATAACGGCTCAGAATCGTTCATGGTTACCTGTTCCCAACCAAGCATCGCCAAACGAGGGGCTATATAAAGTGAGCTTGTCTCTGGAGATGGCTTCTTTACATAGCTTTGGCCTCTCAGGAAGCTTGAGAAAGATATTTCTAGGCTTTTGAGCTGCAGTTCACCTGCAAATTCATGTAAGAACTACGCACAATGTAGGGTAGCAAAGATAGAATTCTTCTTCTTAACACCAATAATTATTACTAGCGTGCCAATAAATTTCCAAGAGGATGATCCACAAGTGGTATAACACAAACGGGTTGAAGGTATATCAGGTCTACATCCAATAAAAACCAATTACGACCGAGGAAGGATAACGGCGTTATGCATTGAATCTTTGGCAGGGAAAAACGGTGGTTACCTAAGCATTAATGGGTTATTTGTCTTAGGTCTTGAAGACCAATTAGTAAACATCATTGGCAAGGTTGACTTTTTGAAGCGGTTTGAAGATGTGATTACCAGAAGAAAGGCAAGGGCACTGCACTGCTTCAGAAGTGGGGCGATTTTATTGGAAAGCCATCAGAGATGACGTTTCAACCCAACCAAGTCTTTCTCAAGAGACTTCGAAACGTCGTCGTCTCTGATGTTCTCCAATAAAATCACCCCAACGTCTGTACAGGTGGATTGCCTGTGCATTGCTTCTGGAATTTGCTGTTATTATTATTATTATTATTATTTTATAAAGCGCCAGCATATTCCGCAGCGCTGTACAATAAGCACAGTATAGACAGGGTTACAATACATTGAACAACATTTGACAAACAGTACAGGAGGAGATGAGGGCCCTATTCCCGTAGGAACTCACAATCTAGGAGGGTTGGGGTTGGAAACAGGAGGAGAGGACTGTAAGGTGAGAGTGATTGATGGTTGCGTCAGTGAGTTGGGGGGTAGGCTTCCCTAAATAGGAACGTTTTCAGGGAGCGTTTGAAGGAAGAGAAGTTAGGGGAAAGTCTGACAGCACGAGGGAGAGCGTTCCAGAGAGTGGGGGCTGCGCGTGAGAAATCCTGCAGTCTATCATGGGAAGAGGTGATGCGGGGAGAAGCTAGGCGCAGGTCACTGTTTGACCTTAGGGAGCGGGCTGGGGTGTATTTGGTGATTAGTGAGGACAGGTAGTGGGGCGCTGAGTTAGTGAGGGTTTTGTAGGTAAGGATAAGGATTTTGAACTTAATTCTGCAGTGGATGGGGAGCCAGTGAAGGGACTCGCAGAGGGGAGCGGCAGAGACAGAGCGGCGGGTGAGGTGAATTAGCCTGGCGGAGGCGTTCAGGATGGATTGTAGGGGGGAGAGGCGGGACAGAGGGAGGCCAGATAAGAGATTATTGCAATAGTCGAGTCGGGAGATTACCAGGGCGTGTATGAGTTGTTTTGTGGTGACAGCGGTAAGAAATGGCCGAATTCTGGAAATATTACGCAGTTGGTATCGGCAGGAGGAGGAAAGAGACTTGATGTGGGGGATGAAGGAAAGAGCAGAGTCAAGTGTAACTCCAAGACAGCGAACTTGGTTTGATGGGGAGATGGTGATACCCTCCACCGTGATAGAGAAGTCAGGAGGTGGGGAGGCATTAGAGGGAGGAATAAGTAGGAGCTCAGTCTTTGACATGTTGATCTTTAGGTGGTGGGAGGCCATCCAGGAGGAGATGCCAGATAAACAGTCACTGACTTTTGAAAGGACAGGGGGAGAGAGATCAGGGGTAGAGAGGTAGATCTGAGTGTCATCAGCGTAGAGGTGGTAATTAAAGCCAAAGCTGTTGATGATTTTGCCCAGGGAGGAGGTGTAGATGGAAAAGAGCAGAGGACCAAGGACAGAGCCTTGAGGTACACCAACAGATAGAGGCAATGAAGAGGAGGAGTTACCAGCAAAGGACACACAGAAGGACCTGTTGGATAAATAGGAGTCAACCCAAGCAAGTGCAGTGTCACCGAGACCCAGAGAGTTGAGGGTCTGTAGAAGGAGGGGGTGGTCAACAGTGTCAAAAGCAGCCGAGAGGTCAAGCAGGATGAGAATAGAATAGTGGCCATGTTTTTTAGCAGTTAGGAGGTCGTTGGTGACTTTGGTGAGGGCAGTTTCAGTTGAGTGTAGGGACGGAAGCCAGATTGCAGGGGGTCAAGTAGGGAATTGGAGGACAGGAAGAGGGAGAGGCGGTTGAAGACTAGTTTTTCTAAGAGCTTTGATGTGAAGGGAAGCAGGGATACAGGGCGGTAGTTGGATGGAGAGTTGGTGTCTAGGGATGGTTTCTTTAGTAAAGGGGTAACTAGCGCGTGTTTGAAGGCGGATGGAAAGGAGCCAGTGGAGAGAGATAGGTTGAAGATGTGTGTGAGAGCAGGGGTGAGGGAGGAGGAGAGGGGAGGAATTAGATGTGAGGGAATGGGGTCGAGCGGGCACGTGGTGAGATGTGAGGAGGACAATAAGGAATTGACTTCCTCCTCAGTGGTTGGGAGGAAGCGGCAGAGGGTGGCAGAGGGGACCTGTGGGAGTGGAGGTGGCAGATAACTATCTTGTGTTGGGATGTTGCTTCTGATAGTTAGAGTTTTACTGAGGAAGTAGTCTGCCAGGTCTTGAGCGCTGAAGGCAGCTGAGGGGGAGGTGCAGGTTGGTGGAGGAGGGTGTGAAGGTGGACCAGAGCCGTTTAGGGTTGGAGGACAGCGTAGATATAAGAGATGAGAAGAAGGATTGTTTGGCCAAGTGGAGGGCAGAGGTGTATGACCGGAGAATAAACTTGAAGTGAACAAAATCAGCTTCAGAGCGGGATTTCCTCCAGGCACGCTCTGCAGTGCGGGAGCATCTTTGCAGGTAGCGAGTTTGGAGGGTGTGCCAGGGCTGAAGCTGGCGGCGTGGGGCCTTACAGAGTCGAAGAGGAGCAAGAGTGTCTAGAGCAGAGATAAGCGTCGTGTTGTAGTGATTAGTGGCAGCATCAGGGCAGGTGAAGGATGAGGTATGAGGGAGGTGGTGAAGTAGGTTGGAGAATTGATGGGGGTCCACAGCATGTAGATTTCTGCGAGTGTGTGTGCGGGGTGGGGGAGCAGGGTGTTTAGGAAGTCCAGATAGGTTGAAAGAGAGAAGGTGGTGGTCAGAGATGGGGAAAGGGCGACATTTGAACTCAGAAATGGAGCAGAGGTTGGAAAAGACCAGGTCAATAACGTGACCATCGCGGTGGGTAGGGAGGAGGGAGGATTGTGTGAGTCCAAGGGAGGACGTGAGTGAAAGAAGTTTGGAGGCAGCAGGAGCGGAAGGATCGTCAATGGGAATGTTGAAGTCCCCGAGAATTAGGCATGGAAGATTAGAAGACAGGAAGTGAGAAAGCCAGGTAGCAAAGTGGTCAAAGAACTGGGAGGTTGGTCCCGGTGGGCGGTAGATGACTGCCACCCTGAGAGCCAGAGGAGAGAACAGGCGGATGCAGTGTGTCTCGAAGGAGGAGAAGGAGAGGGATGGGGGTGGAGGGAGATGCTGGTAGGTGCAGGTGGGAGAGAGCAGGAGCCCGACCCCGCCACCATTTCTCTCACCCGGTCTGGGGGTATGGCTCAAGTGTAGACCGCCATGTGAGAGAGCAGCAACGGAGGCTGTGTCAGAGGGAGTTAGCCAGGTTTCAGTTAAAGCTAGGAGGTTGAAGGAGTTTGAAAGGAAGAGGTCATGGACGGCTGTGAGTTTGTTGCACACAGAGCGAGCGTTCCAGAGGGCGCAGGAGAAAGAGGACAGGCGCTGAGGGATGATGGGAATGAGGTTGCTGGGCTTGCAGGGAGGTGATTTATGTGCGATGGAGATAGGATGAGAGGGAAGTATTGGATGTGTTGTGGGGCCAGGGTTAGGGGATATATCACCTGAATAGAGTAACAGCAGGAGGGTGAGAAAGAGAAGGTGGGAATGGGATTTGTGGGAGTGGGAGGCAGCACGAGAGATAGAGGGAGACCATGTTCTGAGGAAACAAAGGAGCTCATGCGAGGCCATCATGTGGGACGAGAGGAGGGAGGGAGAGATGCAGATAGTGTAGGGGTCGGTGGTAGAGGGGCAGGAGTTCCATTTAAGGAGAACTCCTGCCCCTCTACATTTAAGGTAGAACATTTAAGGTAGAAGTAAAGAGGAGAAGCGTGAGAGAAAGCATGATATAGACTTGCGTTTACCCAGAGTAAAATTGGGCCTTGCAGTTCCTTCCTCCAGTCCCGCAACTCCAGGAATCAACTCTAAGCGTCCACTTAAGACTGTCACAAGAGCCTGGCTCAAATGGAGCCAGTCTGAGTGGTTATATAGGGCAGTCTGATTGCAATCAGGCAGTTAAAAAGTCAACAGCTGAAGCTGGATGGGCTGTGTCAATAGGGCAGGAGATTCACATGCTAATTAGCAAAGCAAATGGTGGAGAAAACAAAAATAAATAAAAAAACAGAAAAAAAAACCAAGGAAACGTTATAATGTGGGTGTCTGTGGATGATGGGTGATAATGCCTACCAGCAAAAGTATGCAGGGGTTCAGTTGAGCTGTGGGTGTCTGGATGATGGGTGATAATGCCTACCTGTGGAGAGAGGAGACACAGGAATTAGGGATCGTGATGGCGTAGGGGGATCTTGGATAAAATTCCAGGAATCAACTCTAGGCGTCCACTTAAGACTGTCACTTGTTTGGACCTGGCCTCTCCTGGTTTGTGTTGGCACCAATTATAAGACCGTGTAGGAGAGGGTTTGTTGCTGCTTCATATCTTGGATATATGAAGATGTTCTTGAGGCTCACAACTTGGGGCTCGAGTTATTTCTGCTCGATCGTCAAGTTCTACTGTTTTTTTTAGTGCGACTCTGATTTCGATTTGGCAGATTCACTTAAGCTCATACTGGCACTTTGATTCAGGGCACAAAATTTGGCTTAATTATCGCATCTTCAATTTGAAATTCGAAACTAGACTCCAACCCTCATTTACTCATCAGATATACAAATAGGAATGGCCAACAGCAGAAATCATATGATCTGGACACAAGTATACTTTTTTGGGCATTTTACTGGCCCGTTTTTCTTCGATTTTTGGCTCTGGCCAAATTGTTTCTATTGAATCAGTCAATATTTTAAAAAAATGTCAATAAAAACTCCCCAATGTTCTTTTATTTCGAAGAACAGGTCGTCACGGAACCCCGTGCTCAGAGACTGTGGACTGTACTAAAACCTCGCTCCTCCGCTATTCCCCTCATTTAATCTATTGGGCTGTTTGTGACTCCCCCCCATCAGAACATAATCCAAATGCCCTTAAACCTGTCCCTTGTGTTCCCTGACACCTGGGGAAGCCTGGTTTTGAAACTCCAGCCAATCACCATCCAGGAGCCTGGTTTGAAACCCCAGCCAATCACCATCCAGGAGCCAGACGTGCCAAACAATCCCATTCAAGGACTGCACGACACTCACTTTAATGGAAACATCTGCAGAAATCTTAAACCCCGGCGCCCCGAAAACCCTTTGCCCCAGCAGGGTGCTCTTTGGGGGTTAGGGTCCTCCTAACAGTTGGGGTGATTTTCAGGAGGGAGCTCCATCGGGAACCCGAGTTTCTGAGCCTTTCTTGGCCCCAGGCAGCAGTGGCCATGCGGCATAACCTGGGGTAACTTCCCCACGCTGCCACTCTGGCCCCTGCCTGCGGATCTGGGGCGCTTTTTGAACCATGACACCATAGGGGCCCGAGCTATCAAACGGTACCCCAAGATTGCGGATGCTTCCCTGAAATCCCACCAAACAAGGTCCCTTGCTCTCTATGACTGCAGTTACAGTATTATTTATAAGGTGCCAACAAGTTCCGTAGCGCTGTACAATAGGAGAGATAGAATAACCAATACACATTAACTGTTGTTATCTGATTCTGTTCCAAATAAAAAGAGGCCTGCTGAAATGGCCAGTGAGTCTGCTTAACCCATTATGACCAGTGTCGTCTGCTTTATTGGACGAAATTAAGAACTGACATTGATTCAGCGCTGCTAGCTGAAGGGAGAATCCAGGAACTAGCCGAGGAAAACGAGTCACGACGGCAGAAGCAAAATCTTTGACCTTGGCTCTAGTAACATCAGCCAAAATAATTAGATTGAGCCCTTGGCATGACACAGCAGGTCATCCCAGACAAGTGATGCAACTCAGGAAACCTCTAAAAGATAACATAAAAAAACAGAGTGACAAGTTTTGGAGGTCATGAAAAGGCCAGAGTAAGACCTAGGTCGTACGACTATGCATGACATGATTAGGCTCTTCCACTGCAAGCGACTATGGACGACCTATGTCGGACATTTCTGGTCATTACATTTGGTGAAAAATGCAGTAGCCCATAGAAAATACCTAGTCTCATGTAGTCATTTGACGTCGTCTGATGTCGTCCAATGGAAGTTGGAGGCAATGGATGAGGGTTGAATCTCTTCTGTGTTGTGGTATTAGTTGTACGACTACGCACGACTACGTCCGACTTGCTAGTCGGACGGCTATAGACCCATGGACAACCAGCCTAATGGACCTTTTGGTGATAGGGACAGGAGTGCAAGGGACCCAAGACAAGTGGTTGGAATTGGAGCCTATGGTGGGTTTAGCAGAGAAGGGAACCTGAAGGGGAGTCATGGATTAGAGAGACGTATCTGAGTGGCACGAATTTCCATGATTTGGAATTCAGCTAAAAGTTTAATAGATAGGGAGCAGCTGGAAGTATTTCAGATGTAACATAACGGTATGATTCAGGAGAAGACTTTAGTTTGCCCAAGGGGGAAAATTTTCCCAGTATGCATCAGTCAATTATCTTACCATTACCTTTCATTTTCTTGGTTACAACCATAATAAAGACCCTTTTTCACTCAATACCAATGTTTATTTCATGCAGTGATTTCCTCTCGTCGGCGGAGATCTCCATTAGAATGACAACCATCTGCAATCCCTCCAACACATCCAGTGAGACATCACAAAGCCCATTCCTGATATTTCCATAAGGGTTTCTTGACACGGATACATTGAGTTTACCCACATCAGATTACATTTTAACATTTCACCAAGTGTCCGCTTTTCCATGAAGATGCTCCACCACTGGCCAATAGCCAAGAGCGTTATTTTACAGAGTCGTAGAACTCGGCCTTTAATCCTTGCCTGGTTTTCGGGATAAAATTTGATATTTTTTACTGGAGTTGAATAAGGAACCCAACTATCCACCAAAAGAATGTAGCCTGTGCATGATCTACAACGACCAAAAGCCAACTGGTTGGCATGGGAGACGAGAGACGAACCCTCGCGGTCCTGAGACACCAGACCTTTTTTTTTCTTCATTCCTCCCCCTCTCGCAGCTGTATTGTTGCATTGAGCGACGTCTCGCAGACACGGGTGGGCTGGCCCAGTCAGATAAGACGGCTCTCTCATGAATATTTGTGATGTGACGGGGGTCTTTGATACATCACTCTGCAGGATAGAGCTGAAGTGTTGAATAATTCCCCGGCACATTAAAAACCATCAAGTGTTACTTCTCTGCACATAATCCCTATTTTCTTTTAAAACATCCCGTAATCTATGACAGAAAAAATGTAATTACTGTTATTTTACTAGAAAATTTACTGATGCGCAGACTTCCAACTCCGGCTGCTTTATGTATGTGGAATTTATCAGCATAAAACACCTTTGAAGTAACTACAAGATATCACATGAAAGTGAACAAATTAAAGGTGTAGACCAGACGCGCTACACACTACGAAGACTCCGCCAAAGCAAATGGCTGCTCTCTGTGATAAAATAATAATTTTTCCCTGGCCTTTGGCGTCCCTCTGAAAGCTTACAGCTACGTGATAAATATATTAGGACGGGCATATCTATCGTTAATGGCACCTTAATTTAACAGCTCTGTGTAGCAAAATGGCAGAATGATAGTCGTACGGAGACACAAAGGAGCTGCTTCGGGGCTATATCGTCTTTGAAAAAAATGTACCGGCCTCTCCTTGGAAAAAAAAATAGTAAAACAGATATAAAATTCAGGTTTTCGTATCCAGCAACCAGTGGAAAGAGCCAAAAATTCTGTAAAAAAAATAAATTAAACCAAATAACCAGTGGAAAGAGCCAAAAATTGTGAAAACAAATTAATTAAACCAAATATGAGGTGAGACTAAAGTCCTATTATACCAAACTTATTAAAAATAGTAATTTAAAGTGAATTGATTTCCGGAATTGAAGCCACGTCACTTCCGGCAGTATTGAGAACTTCAAAATGGCCACCATCATCATTCCTGGACTTTTATTGGCTTCTAAAACAGACAGTCGTGATTGGTGTAGTCATTAGGATTCATCTGAAATTCGGCTTTTCTTCTTCCAAGTGTCTTTGAGATCTGACCACAAAGAATCTCAATAACTAGCCCACTGATACTCAACTAGCCCACTGATACTCAACTAGCCCACTGATATCCCAAAATGTTGCTGTTCAGTTGGTTTTGGCAACTCAACCCCAGTATCACCTGGCCAACTCTTGATAATCCAACATTACATCGGTGTCTACACATGACATGATACAAAATAAGGTCAATGGCACAATACCAGCACATGGTGATGGCACCACATTGAAGCTCTAAAGTGAATGATGAGGCACAAAACTGTTCACCCCATCATTCAGTGTTGAACGTCAAAATACGTTTGATATTCTAGGTCCCCCACAAAAGCTCAGATTACTGATGCTGCTGTGCTGCAATGACCCTGTCCACACTATTCTATTTTTCAAAATGATTTTGTTTCCTTAAAAGAGGTTTAATACTTGAGCGTGAAGCTCTATCTGGAAGCCATATGATATCTTAGAGCCGGGGAATTACACATCCTGGATTCCAAAGGGGCGCAGCGGAGTCATGTGACAGGGAACTGCAGGCACTTTCAGAAGTGAAATTCTTCTCATATGTAAGTAGTCTAATCAATTCATCAAAGTGGGATGAAGAACTTTTATTATCTGCTTAATATCCTTTCTGTTGAATCTGCGCATTGCAGACATGGAAGTGCAAACATAGAAGTGCGTAGTTAGCACCTAAAAACAGCTAAATGTGGGGTAAAATAGCAATTTTGCATAACGATTATAATTCATAGTATAAAATATTAAAATAATGTAAATTTGCTCATTTTTAATTTTTCATGTATTGGTTTATCCTGTACAGAAATATTACTGGGATGAAAGGTTGTTAACTCTAGATGGCGTCTCTTATCTGGCACAATGTCACACGGGGTCTGCATTATCAGCACACAGGCAGTATTTGCGTCTGCTCTAGTAAATGTGATGCAGACCGATGATAAAAATGGTCAGATATGTTTGACCCTTTATGGGGATTTTTAGTATTTATAAAGTGAATAATTGAGCAGGTCCGACAAAGGAATTGTGAAATTTAGCTCCCAAGCCAGAAAGAATCTCCAGCTGCTGTGATTTTCCAGGATTTTGTGTTAATATCTGCAATTTCTTTTTTTTATATTAACACAGTTCGTAGCTTAGTGGATAAACCCTAATAAGACCAGCACAATTTAGGTTAAAATAGGAAACCAGGTTGAAGATTTGCTCGGCAGACCGGCTCAGCAGCTCAGAGCGCGCGATAGAGAGTGACTGCGACTTTATCTCCGCGTTATTCCTGCACGACCCAGCAATTAGCAGTCTTGGAGGGATTATGGAAATGCAGCTTAATCAACTTTTTATTACAGATTAATGTTGGTATTATTACCTGCATATGGAGTCATTTGACGGTGATCGTTTGCACCGCATCGGGACGATTAGCCGGGAAGATAAACCTTTATGGTACGGCGGGGGATTTTCTAGGTGACTTTTCGACCGTTAGACAAGATAGGAAATGTCACTTCTTCAAAACTGTGATTACCGCTGTCCAAAGTAACCCGTGCTGGCCAGGAAAAGGTTGCGGTGACTTAGTTCTGCCAGGTTTGGCCCAAAGAAACCATATTAGCAGTGTTCTGGCCAGGAGCCATGATTGTGTGGTCCAGGCTTCCTTCACCATGACTGTGTCATGCCCGCCACTGTAGGAAGCCGGTATGTGGGACGTGGAGTGGCAGCAGAAGGGGTACTGGGGAGATTGAGGTGTAGTATCCAAAGGGGCAATCTGAGGAGCAAAGTCGGTATAAACCAATGATCGGGGGCAGGTGGAGAACAAGCAAGATTGGTGGATGGAAATCAAAGGGTTTGGTACACCGGAATCAGAGAAAGGATAGAGCACTCTGCAGCAGGAACACCTGAAGCTGAATGAGCACCCCGACACTGGAGTTGTGGTTTAAATAGGGAGGCATTGTGCGCGGGGTTATTCATTTGGGACTTTTTCTCAACCTTTGGTGTTGTGCCTCTTATATATATCCTCCCTGTTGTCTTTTATGGTTTTTCAACGCTTTTTAATATTTTTAATATTTTTAATGTTCTTTGCGTTTTTAATGCATTTTTATGCTAAACGGTAATTAATATTTTTTTATGGTTTTCATGACTCTAGAGTTGGGAAAGGGGGTCCATCCTATCCCTTATTGTTGAATATTATGTTCTGTGGTTTCTGTTTTTGTTTTTTCGTTTACAGGTTCACCCATATCCCGTTTTTTGTATATAATGTATGTGGTTGGTCTTTTTTTTTAATTTACGATTACGAAATGTAACGCTTGCCCACTTTGTTAAAATGCTGGGGCTAAGTTTTTGCCCTTAGGTAAGATGGACGTTCGAGAGGGGTGAAGTCATTTCCGGAGCGCTCTGTGGAGGCTGCCGGTGACGCTGACCTCTCCCGATCCTCACAGGTGTTTTTGATCCTCCCCATTATGAAGATTAAGGAGGGTCTATAAGAGGGATTGTTCGTGATACACAGATCAGCTCATGAGTAAGTCCTTGGGACGAAACATGTCGAGTTGATCTGTGTTTGTATTGATTGTTTCATCCTCCCGCCGGCTTGCTGTCCATCGTCTGAAGAGGAGCCCAAGTTTCCGGTCGTTTGACCTGGTGGTCCGTAAAATACTTGTGCTGCACTGGACAATCACTTTGGCTTTCTCGGAGTCTACCCTGGCCAGGATTCTCCCTTTCAAGGACATTACACATCCCGGTGGTGGTGACTATATGGATGAATTTGATTAATTATGCTTATTTGCACACTAATTTGTGAACGTGTGCCACGTTCTTTGTGAGTGGCTCCTTTGTTGATTTTTATACTATTAAATGTTATACAGGTCTATGCTATGAGAGTGTATTTATCTTTTTAGCCACTGGAATCCACCCTATTTCTGGCTGCTACCAAAGCTATCGACCAAATTTAAAGGTTGTATACATCTTACTGCAGTTCATTCTTTGTTTTTGTGTTAAATAGGGAGCCAGCCAGAAACACCCTTCCACTTGGGGATGGGGAGCAGCCCCAGCCTCCAGCAGGTAACATCACTGCTCTACAACCATGGAGACCCAGGTCAGAATCCCGCTCAGAGCGCCTCTCCAGTAAGTGACCTTGGCAGGACACCTAACAGTACATTCTTGCCTACCAAGTGTGAAGACAAATGTCACAAACCAAAAATGAGTGGTGCTATCCACTGCAGGAAGGGTCTCCAACCCATCAGCCAGGAAACCCGTTGCTCTTCTAAAGGGGTCCTCCTCCCCAGTCTCCAAACAGAAAAATGGTGGGCACCGCAGTAGAGGTGTAAACATCTCTGTTGCCCACAGTTTTTCTTTTTTAAGGTAAGTGTCATCAAAAGGATGCAAGGCAGGAGTTGTGTCTCCAGAATGCCGCATGGCAGGAGAGACCATACCGAAATGACACAAAGGAGAGGTAGGGACAGTGGCCGTCCACGGTTAGGTATAACATTTTGGTAGCTCCGCTCCTCGCATGGAATAAGGGATCAGCAGCATAGTAATAGCAAACATACGCTGGTATTATTCACCTGCAAATAAATAGAAGACCATGGATTTCTGGTGGAATTGACTCTCAGCTTTGGTTTTACTCTACGTCACCTGGAGAAATCTCGAGTTCTTGTGAAAATCCATGAGAAAAATGGTTCTTTTTACATAATTTTTAAAGTTATGGCTATGAAGCACGAAGATCGACAATCACGAAGCGTCCGTTCAAACAGATTACTCGATCGTCATCGGTAAAATCAACAAATCCCGTTAATTTGCATATTCGGTGGATACGTTCCATTTCCTGCGACGAGTTTTCTGGTTTTCTAGGGAGAGACCTCCGATGCAAATTCCATTTTTAGCCACACGTGCTGATATACAAGTTTCATTTGAAGATGCCAGCTGCCATTGTGCACGGGGTTATTCATTTGGGACTTTTACTAGGTCAACCTAATACTTGACTACTGCTTATTATCTCATCAGTCTTCGGGGACAGCCATGATCTAATTGCTGAGCATTTATGTTGCGCGGCAACCATAAATACAGAGTAATAATCCTTAAAGGGATAGTGTAAGATTCCATGCCCCTGTAGTGAAGTAAGCTTTATTTCCCAGAGCGCCCCGGTGCTTTTTAATTCAGAGAATAAAATGCGTAATGAATAATTAATTATGTGCTTGAAGGCACAATAGCTGCCTACTTTTGAATATTCATCACTGACATTATTAATTCACTACAAATCCCAAGGAGGCGAGGGATCGGCAGCGAGCTTAGCTGATTGGGAACATTGACAAACTTCAGACTCGGAAAAGCTGGGAAGTAGAAGTTTTATGGTTTTCATGGCGATCCCATGAAGTTCCAGCGTGGACATACGGGTCAAGAGTTCGTAAACTGGAGACCACTGATAGCTTGTCGTGAAATCTAAGGATCCGTTCACAAAACACCCAAATCGTTTTTCAGCGCACTTCTCTAATTCCATGTCGCCAAAAATACGGTGAATTCACTATTTAGCGAATGGTCACATATTTTGCTGAAATTTAAGTCACCGAAGCGATATCAGATATCGGCGTAAACTGCCGAATTGCACCAATAAGCAACGAATTGAGCTGAATTCCAATAGGTGAAACTAAAAATAAAAGAAAGTCTCCTTTACTCCTAATAGGAGCGTAACCCTTTCACTGCTGAGGACGTGTGGGGAACGTCCTCACTGACTCCTAAGGAAAGATAGGGGTGGAGATAGGGGGTTCTTTGAACTCCGATATCTCCCGACTGTTGGCAGCTAGCAGGGTCATGTTTGGTATCATTAGAAAGGCCAGAGCATGCCCTTTTCAATGATATCAAACATGAGCATGTTCGAAGTAAAGAAAAAAATAAAGAAAAATTATAATAAAAAAAAAAGAAAAACGTGTTTTTTTAAGACGTGAAATGTAGCAAAAATGTGTCTAAATAATAAAAAGGTCCTATAAAAATAATAAAAAGATCTGTTTAAAAATTATCCAAGTCTTTTAGAAAAACAAAAATGTCGTCTACGAAATACAAAAAACACAAAAAGGTCTTTGAAAAAATAAAAAGTGTTTTTGCAAAAAATAAGAATAATAAACGGTCTTTAAGATAAAGATATAAAAAAAGATATTAATTTTTTTACTTTGAAACCTTTGGGATTCAACGGTTTAAACCTGACGAATTGAAACACCGAAAATCAGGGCATTTCACCGGAATTTCGGTGCAATTCGACAGTCTATGAATAAAAGACACAATAGACTTCTATGGTACAATTTCAGTGCCGCCGAATTGTGCCGCGTTGCACTGTATTTTGCTATCAATTTGCCTGTATTTGGTGAATTGACAGTTTAGTCAACAGACTAATTCCCCCGAAATTGCACCAAATGGTAAAATTTGGAGATTAGTGAATAACCCCTTTAAGGCGATTGAGCATAATTTTTGGTTAGTGACTCTACACAAGAAATTTGGAAATGTTTGATGTTGTAAATTCACCACCAATTATTTTATATTTGATGACATTAAGGTTGAAAATAAAATTCAGGCATGACAGTCCGGTGAGCTGACCACACCCATGGGGAAGTAAAAAGTGCTAGAAAAGATAACGAACACCAGTTTAGATTTAAAACACAATGACCAACGTTGTTACATCATCAAGAACCTCCAAAACGATTGAGTATGTCCCAACGGTATCCAAACTATACAGTGTGTACTAGATCTGACTTTCCCAATATTCAGAAAGTTCATCATTGGCTCCAGTGTTCATTCTCAAATACATCTGCGAGGATGGGACTGGAAGACAGATTGTTTCAACAAGCAAATGTTGGGTTTTTCCAACACAGTGATGCAAACCTACTTACCTCCTCAGTGGACGCTGTACGTCAGTTTGATTGCCCAATATTGATTCCAACTGATACATTCATCGTTTCAGCTTCCACTAACAGATGTTTTGACCACCTTAGAATATATACTAACTCTTGGTCACGTCATAAGAGCAACATTGGAACCAGGAGTGGTTGAAATGGTGGTTACTGGCGCTAGCGCGGACAGGTATTGGCATACACAAGTTTGATTGCAGAATATGTTTCCCTCGGAGAAGAGAAAGATAAATGTGCAGACTGAATTGGTATGGATAATTAATGAGGGGCAAGGAGAAATACTCACATGGTCCAGTGCCCTTATTAAAGTGGCACCGAAATTCAAACAGCTGGTGAATTTGCGGGACACCGGTTCCGCCTCCTCCTCGATTTCCTGTGAGCAGTGGTCAGAGGCGATGGTTTCCTTCAATACTTCCAGTAATAAATGAAAAATTGGAAATGTAAAACTCGATTTATTAATAAGTGATTAAATGAAATAAACAATGTACAAGATACACCGCAAACGCGTTTCGCTGGACTCAGCTTCATCAATGGGTGTCATTGGAACCAGGCCTCATTCCAGTGTCACACGCTATTGATGGATGATATGGTGTTTTCACCATTTAATCCTATTGCTTTGTTCAGTCATTGACTTGTTGAGTTTCTGCCTGGTGTAGTGCGTTTTCTTCTACTTGTGGTTTTCCGCATGAGAATCAAGTAGTGTTTGACCATTCTGAGTGCCGTTATCTTGACCCTGGCAATTATCTCTCGTTCTCGTTTACTTCTGGTTGTCTCTTGACCCTTCTTGGCTTTTGATATTGTATTCCTCGATACTCTTGACCTTGGCTAGCTCGACTACTCTCCAGTTTTTCTAGTGTGTATAACCCAGGCATTATAAGAACTGGTACTATATTTTTTGGGATTCTGTGTGTTGAGTGTTGTATTACCTTGACACCGCAGAGTTTGTTTGACCAGGACAAATTTGATATTTATAAGCTGAGATTTATCTCATTTTCTGGGGTGTCCCGACAATGCTAGTACCAACCTGATGAATCAACCCTTCAAGACCTTTCCAGAGGGGAAAGAGAAAGGTGAGGGCACTGTGACCAGTTGAAGCACATTGAGTGGTCACAGTGCCTAGAGTGTCCCATAAATTAGGGTAGAACCAAGGAAATATGCCATTAGGAAATGAAGAACATGTCAGGAATATGATGGACCATGTCTGTTCGTGCACAGTAAAGTTTCCATGGGATAGACCTTAAAGACAAATGAGAGGGATACTCCTGCACACAGCTCTGCAAAAGATCAGTAACAGTCAAACAATAGCCCACACTGGTGCTCAGTGTTCCCGGAGTGACCAACTCCTATATGTAATAGAGTAGAATGAGTGGGAACCAGTTACTTCTAGAAAGGCATAACAACAATCTTTATTCCATCAACCGCAACGGTTTGGCCACAGAGGTGGCTTTTCTCAAGCATGCCCCTTTCTGGAAAGCATGCTTCAGAAAGGCCACCCCAATGGGACACAATGTCCATGGTACCTAGAATGAAAGATGGTATTCCAGTCTACGGGACTAGATCACCATTTGAAGTGACGGGAACAATTTCTTGCCGGTTAACGAACATTGTGGAAGACGTGAGGAACATCAAACCCACCATAAAGCTTTGTTTTTGTTTATTTACTAGATTTCTCTTTATATCCATTTTATCTTCTCCTCTTTTGTGAAGTAGGTGCTAATTTGGAGAGGAAACACGGTCACAGATTAGAGCATTTTGGTAATTTTGGTAATTTGTACACACAATAGCATTAAATACCGAACTGAAAAACTCACAAGTTTGACGGAAAGTAGATATTTTTAGAATGAGCGCTTATGTTTAAGGTTTAGGATTTTTGTCTCTGTAGAAAACAAAAAAATTGTTCTTTTGGCAGTTTGCCCAGTTTTACCTCTTTTTGGAAAGCATGTTTTTTTTTGCTATGAATAATGTTACATCTTATGGAATATAAAGGAATATGTAGAGCTGTACGATGTGGAAGTTTGAGATAAACTAGGATGTCTAGTCAAAATCATTGAAATGTCCAACTTGTTACAAAAAACCACCAGAATAAATGAATGATACCATGTCAATGCAATAACATCAATCAAACAATGGAATGTAAGGAAAGTCTTTAATATGGAGGCGGATTGGATCAAACATCTGAACCGATCTGGGTTATATATTAAAAAGGACACACTCTAACCACCATTAAAACTTGACCTCATTTATGTAGACCTACAGGGTTATTCAAAGAGATCCGAATTGCTTGAGAAAGGTAACCGAACGCTGAAAATCAGCATTCGGTTGCCTTTCCTGGCCATTCGGCTATTCAGAGAGCAGGCAGTTCGCCAAATCCTGACGAATTGCCTGCACATACGGTGCCTGTTCGGTGCCTGTTCGAGGACAGTGAAATCCCCATGAAAAAGCACTGCTTCGGCTATTCAGAGAACACAAACCAGCAGTGAAAGGTTCCCCTAATGCCCTGCCATTCGGTGGTTTAATTCGGCAAGTTTATTCAGGAGAATCCCATAGGCTTCAATGTTAAAAATATTCCCGATTTAATTCAATATCTAATAAACCGTTCATTATAAAATTCTGCAGTAAAAAGTCTCTTTATTTATAGATTTTTTGCAGGCAATTCGCCAGGATTTGGCAAATTACCTGCTCTCTGAATAGCCGAATGGCCAGGAAAGGTAACCGAATGCTGATTTTCAGCGTTCCGTTACCTTTCTCCAGCCATTCGGATCTCTTTGAATAACCCTGTTGGTTTTTACAGGGTTAAAAAAATTGTTTCAGGAGGAGTTGGCTGATTGAAAGTTTCCTGGGTTTTTTTTTTTTTTGTTTTTTTTGAGAAAGGATTTTACCAGGAAGGATACATTGAGATTTCTCTCGTTTTCAAGTATGTCCTGGGTGGCGAGTATGTACCGTTAGGTGTCTTGCCAAGGACACTTACTGGAGAGGTGCTCGCTGGTTGCAGACATGCTGGTGATCAACAAAGGCCAAATGTCCTGCTACTTCCTGAAGCTAGATGTTCTGCAGCACTAGAGCAGAGAGAGGATGCTTGCTGCTGGATGAAAGGTATGTTTTAGCAGTAAAAAAACAAACACTTTATCGCCAAAAAAAAATGGGATGAGGTCTCCATGGTTTAATAGTTCACCCCTCTGGTTTTGGTGGGGGAGACATAGTATGTTTTCTCAAGTCAGGGGTTGTAACATTAAAATTAAGTTAGCACAAAACTTCAGAGAGGAAGTAAGAAGCTCGCCCGTTGTTGGGTCTCATTCAAGACCCTAAGAAGGCCATTACTCAAGTCGAAACATGAGTACTGTATATCGATCTCACCCTGACCATTGTGTAGTCCATAAGAAAACATTTTCCTCTGCCTGAGAAACAACACTTTGTATCAGTAACTCCTATTTGCTCTCTCCTCCAGTATATGTATTGCCTCCTTGGTATACTGACCCCAGACCGGCCTACTGACTACCTTTGCCAGCCCTGACCCCTTTGTCTGATTATTGACTATGTCTGCCAGCCATCTGGCCCAATCGCAGTCCTCCCCTCAACTATCCCTTTGGCCTACCCTATACACAACACTCCTGGTCCCCAGCATAAAGCAGTATCCTGGTCCTCCTCGCCCTAATATACCATCTCAAGGGCACAAACCCTGACACAACGAGAGTTTAAGTTCCAGTCTCGTGCCCGAGACTTTATGGACTGATTTTTTTTAGAACAAATTAGCCACATTTGAAAAAGTAGCCACTCTGGAGAAATTTTGAGATTTGTCAATTTTGGCCAAAAATGTCTCAATTTCCAAAAATATCCATCTGAGAAAGCCCTGTAAGCTGAATGCTCGTATTCACGAGTCAAACACACTTTCTGCCATCAAGAGGTCTACTATTAACGTCAAACCGTTACAATAAAACGGTGATAATATTGTTATAAAATCCCACTTGGATTATTTTACGGTTTTCGGCGCAGTCGGCTGTGTTCATCTCGACTAATGGAGGAAATATCAGCACATACATTATTATGATTATCGTCTATTATACATCTCGGAGTTTATTACAGCTCTAACATATATTCTATAACCTCTCCGCTGTGGTATAGTTAAGTCTTTCTGCTGCGCCGAGGGAAAAATCAAGTAGAAATCCCGGGGCTGTCACTTCTGACCTCTCTGGGTGTCAAGTGGATAAATTAGTCTGAAACCTATTATTCTGGCATGCATAGGAATGTTTTAAGGTGATTTCCTCTTTTATATCATTTCAAAGCGAGCGTGTGATTAAGGAGTCTGCTATTGTACGTTATACAATTGTAAGTCGAGGGGCAGGTGCACGCGAGCAGATTTCTCAAAGCATGTTCTGCTTGTTGCTAACAAGACTCTAGACCTTTCGCACCTCGAGCAATTATCCACCGAGCTATATTAGCACTTAACTTGCTTCTTTTTCTTGAGTAACGGAAAGAATGGTCAAAAAAAGAGGTTACACCGTAATCGAGATCCACCAGGTGCTTATAAACACTTACAGGTCTATTCACTAAAGGTGAAACTAAGGAGAATTGGCAGGATAAGTGAAAATTCTCGGTCAAAATAGCCAAACCAAAAAAATTCTCCCATTTATCTCACTTTCCAAATCGGCTATTTGGTCTAGAATGGTCTCTTCTCCTGCTAATTCCCCAGAGTTTCACCTCTAGTGAATAGACCTGTTAGAGAGAAGACATCACAAGCTTAAACTAGAACAGTCCCCATGGGCTGGTGCTATGACTTTAGTTCCGATGGTGGAGATTCAAAACTCAAGAGTAGAGAGATGTTTAACCTCACAATCAACTTGGGAATAGGTGTGGGTTCATGGTACATCCATGGTCCAGATCCTGTAAGTGGTGTGAGTGCACCGGGTGCAGCCCACTAGCCTTACCCAATGTCACTCCAACCATGCTCCTGAACCCAGCAGCTACACTTTCATACATTCAGATATGCATGGATCATACCAATAAGTGTCATCAGAGTCATTCTGGACAATACTCTAGACCATTTGCACCTTGAGCAATTATCCACCATGTTACTAACAAGACTCTAGACTTTTTTAACACCTTCACCAATTATCCTCCATGTCATTTTGGAACTTAACTTGTTTTTTATTCTTGAGGAACAGAACAAATGGTAAAAGGAAGAGGTTACATTCTAATAGAGATCCCCCAGGGGCTTATAAACACTCAAACAGAATTTAAAAAATCACAAATGTAACAGAACAGTCCCCATGGACTGGTGCCACGAATTTGGTTCCAATGGTGGACAATCGAAATTTAGGAATATAAGAGGTCGACAGTAAAGAGATGTAGACCTCTTCTGACCTCACAACCAACCTGGGAAGAAGAGTGGGTTCAGTGTAGACACGTTGGTCTGGTAAATGGTATGAATGGTCTGCACCTTCACTGAGCGCAGACGACTAGTCCTACAAGTAACATCAATCCTATCATGCATGATAACCCAACAACAACACTCTTAAACATTCTGTACTGCATGGATCACACCAGTAGGAGTCTTCAAATCCTTCTGGAACTTATTTTCATATCCTCACCAGTTGCAGGGTGGCTGAGTAGTGTCTCTATTTATATATAAGCTGTTTGTGAACATCTTTTCATCTTCTCAGTTGGCCCTCAGTTTGCCCAAAATAAGAGCTGGACATGTCTCCCTATGGAATGTATGAATCTGAAATAGAAAAAAATCAACACTGTATAAAACAAACCATCACTGAATGAAATTTGTAGAGAAAATGGAAAGGACCGGGCACTCAGGGTAGACCATGAAGGAGCTCATCACAACATTTTGGCGCAGTCCAAATCTTTTTGAACTCAATTTGGACCTTTTGGTGGGCGAGTGCTGTTCCTCCTTTTTGCTTTAAATGAAATTTATGACTTATTGACCTTACTCAAAGGGTAGGGAATGTGGTGAAGAAGCACCTGAAACCTCACAAAGAAAGTCGTAAGCCCCCTTGTAAGGACAATAACCTGTGAGATTGCGTCCTTTGAGTATGTCTCATGTTTTCTTTCTTCCTCTATCAACGTACAAGGGGAAAATCATAAATAATGAATATGTAGATAAGAGCAATGAATGTGGGAAATCAATTTACTGCTAAATATTTGCATATTTTATTAAAAGAAACTGTGCACAAATCCCAGGGCAGGGTGTAATAATTCATGGCTTGATTTGATTTGTATACATTAGACCATGGGGAAGGTTGCACAAGGAAGTCCGTCTTGTCTTTTTTGATCTATTAACTGTACCTTTTTGTTAATTTATACGAATATACCAGTGTCTTCTAAACTGACCTCATGGACTGTCCATGCTGTGGAGTCCACGTGGTCTTCATGGAGGTTACACAGAGACTGAGTGTTGAGGGTCGCGCCAAGATGGTGACTCTCCCATTGTTGAAGTATAAGAAGAAATTTTGGACTAGGACAATATTGGTGATGAAAAGCATTCATTATGTAAAAACTCAATCATCTTCTGTTGTCTTCACCAAGATGTGGAGATCCTGGTCCTAAAAGTGAGTAAAACAAGAACATGGGGAAACTCACCAGGTATAAGACATGCCAGGGATGAACTATTGAGCCGATGACACTTCCAAGTTTACAAGAAGGTTACACGTAGACCGAGTGTTGATGGGCATGTCAAGATGGTGTCTTTCTCAACGTCGAAGAAGAAATATTTGTCTAGGACAATATTGGTGATAAAGAGCATTCATTACTTAAAAACTCAATTCTCATATGTTGTTTTGACTCATAAGTGACTGAAACAAGAACATGACGAAACGCACCAGCAGTAAGTCATCCCAGTGCTGAACGCTTGAGCCGATATCAATTCTATGTAGATAAGATAACTTCTTCTATATAGACAAGTCGGGACTTTTTGCACCCTCTCCTACAACAGTGGATTAATGATAAAAAGGCCTCCTTGTGGCTTGGTTCTTTACCACTTTTTTTCATTGTTCTTTTCCAGATTCACAAAAAAGTCTTAATGCAAGTAGACAGCAAAAATATTGAAATGTTCCCAACACACTATCGAATTATGAAACAAATGGGTTATTTATCCTTTAGCATAACAGACGATGTTTCGACCCATTATGGGTCTTTGTGTTAGGATCCCCATCGCTGACTGTACCGGGCCTGCATCCTGTATCCAGACAGCACATGAAAGGTGTTGCCCATGCTCAACACCAGTATCCAGACTGGTAACAGTTAATCACAGCACACATACCAGACCCCTGTCTGAAATAAAGGTCCACACACCCCTCTCTACCTTGGCTCAGCATTAAAAAGTCTAAACTTGAACATGTGCAGACCTGGTCTATGTTACTGCCGTTATACCGTGTACCAGACCCCCTGCTTGCCCACCAATTACCGTACTCTGTCAGCCCTTTGACCATAGATCGCCCCTTGACCATTCTCTGGATTACCCTCTTGTACCTTCACCTGGATCTCCCCTGTATCTGTTTACCCTCCTCCACCCATTCTGTGTGTGAATTCCTGCATATTGGGCTCAGACACCCCTATATTTGCAGTGCCACCCCGGTGCCTTCCCTGACACTTTGTCAAGTAGACTTGTGACCTGAGTAGGGACGAAACATCGTCTGTTATGGCTGAGGAATAAACCCACGTTTTATAAATCGATGGTATGCCAGGAATTTTTCAATATTTCTGCTGTTTTAAGACTTTTTTGTGACTCGACATGTAAGACGAATAGAGGGGGTGAAAAACTAAGCCACAAGGAGGTCTTTTATCATTCAACCACTGTTGTAGGAGAGGAGGCAAAAGGTCCTGCCTTGTCTATACAGAAGAAGCCAACTTGTCTACATAGAAGTGATATTGGATCAAGAGTTCATCCTGGGATATCTTACTCATGAGGCGTTTCCCCATGTTCTTGTTTCAATCACTTTTACGATTGGTCTCCATGCCTTGGTCAAGACAACAAAAGATGATTGAGTTTTTAAGTAATGAATGCCTTAACAATATTATCCTAGTACAATATATCTTTTTATATCTCAATGATGGGAGAGACCTTTCTTGAAGTGACTATCAACACTTGGTCTCTGTGTAACCTTCATGAAGACTACGTAGACTTTACAGCCTGTATGTCACGTTCCCACGTTCCAACCCTGTCTTCCTGCCCTCTGTATTTGTATATTGTGTTTTTTCCATTGTGTTTCTGTTGCTGCCAATTCCTGGGTGGCCTCCCAGGGGTTAATTGGTGTTCTGTGTGCTGCTCACCTGTTGACCCTTGCCTTGATTCCCCTGCCTATATTAGAGCAATGTACCTATAGTACATTGCTGGGTCATTTTTACTTTGCCTGGTCTCCTTGCAGCCTGTATCCTGAGAGCTCCTCGCTGTGATCCTGATATCCTCCGTTTGTTCATCCTTGTTCAGTTTTTGCCTCTGTTATTTCTGTTCCACTTTATGTCAGTTCCTTCTGTGTATTTAGTTCTGTCATTTTCTGTATTTTGGTTTGCTGTTTATGTTCCATTCTGATTCCCCGGTTACCGATTTTTGGCTTGGCTGACTTCCCTTCTGGTTCCTATTCCTATATTCTGTATGACGTACTCTCTCTGGTTATGACCTTTGGCTTTCCTCTATATGACTACTCTATATAGTATATTCCTTGTCTGTACTGTTTCCAGGAAACCCTGTCATCTGTATACAACAAAAGACTCTGTACGGCTTCAAGGTAATACTTTCCTTTAGATTAGATCCGGCTATCCTAAAGACCGGCCTTTCAGTGCAGGGAATCTTTGGTATTGCCGTACAGAGGTCTTTTGTTAACCCTGTGTTGCTTTCATCTGTCCTTGCCGGTTACAGTGCATCTCTGCCCATAGGGGCTTCTCTCAGGAACCTGGTCCTCATCTTGCTGCGAGTTATATTCTTAGGGATATATATACAGACCGACCACTTCCAAGGATCGGAGGGCAAGGATAGGGTGGTGCGTGCCTGGTGGTACTGCCACCGTGACACTGTACAGTCCATGAGGTCAAATTTAAAGAACTAATACCGGTCATTGTCAAGTAGACTTGTGACTCGTGTGTGGTCGAAACGTTGTCTGTTATGCCTGAGGAATAAACCCATGTTTCGTAATTCGATGGAATGCCGGAAATTCTTCAATATCTCTGCCTTCTGTTGAGTCTACAGAGAGAAGACCTCTCCCGGTCACAACCCAATTGGTGCAGTAGTACCACTGATTGCTATATATCTTTATTGTTCCTGCAAATAGACAGGCAAAATACAGGTTACATGTATCTAGTCTTCTCCTCTAAATTAAAGTCTGGATCCAAATTATAATGTGTGATAATAAAAAATAAAGAGCCAGAATAAATCAAAGCACTGTATTCAAATCCTGCAACACATTTTCTTAGCCGTGCTCGGTAAGTGATACAGTTTATACCGCGCTGCCGCCCGTCTCCGGGATTTTAGCCAGGCATTTTCGTGAAAGTGCCTGTAAACCTGCACTTATACCCAATCAAAATACTCCGAAGGCAGAATGACAACTTTCAGGAGATGTCGCTGAGCGTATATGGAGCACTCTGTCATTAGGAAAATCACCCACTAAACATAAAAGTAGCAACATAAAAGCATATATTGTACAAAGCCATAAACTACGAGGGATGCAGATATTTTTAGTTCATAAAAAGGTTGATGGCAGCAAATGTTTTGCCAAACATTTTTATTTTTTCGCCCGTACCCTTTCACCGCGCCCACACGAATAATAATAAAATGCGACACCCTTCCCAATCCATTGTGCGTGTTGCATGCAAAAATAGCATTTGGGTTTGGGCGGTCGAGATATTTTATGTTTTCAGAATGGAAACAGCTTGGCCCATGGCAAGCCAAGTATGCAGAGGAGAGCAACCAGTTTCGTAATTCATGGCATACCTGTAGATACTGCTGTAATTACTAGTTTTATGTCATTCTTTATGACTCTTCAGTACAAAGGAATGTTTAGGATAAACCTCACCGTGACAAACTAGAAGTGTTATCCTCTATCCACCACTCTATAGTTGAAAGAACATTGGTTTTGCATTGGTAAACTTCAGTGCATTAAGTACGGTGAAGTCACTCTTTGAGGATTTGCCACCATGGTCCACCATACATTTTTCTGTTCTATCCACAGAACTTGTCTAGCGTAGTCTCCTATGAAAGTTTCCACCGTAGTGTCCGGCGAAGTTACTCAGTATAGACTTCACCGTAGTTTCCACCAGCGCTGTGGTTGAAGATGTCCAGCTTTGTTTTTACCAATGTTTCTATTGGAGTTTAAATCTTTAAAATCATCGAAGTGTATTCACCATTGTCACTAGAGATGCGCATTCTTTTTGGAAAAATTTGGAATTTGGAACGAAATTTGATAATTTGTATTTCGGAAGTACTTCCGAATAACGAATCGATACGAATTCGAAATGGTATATTACAAATTTATTTTGTTTTACACTGTGTCATCATCATAAAAGAAAAATTTGAATAATTGATATCAACTATCGAATTTGAAACGAACTATCAAATGGATATCAACAACTATCGAATCGATTCGAAATTTCAAATCAATCCGAAACGAAACGAAATACTAAACAAAATTATTTACGAAATTCCGAAAACGAAATTATTTAAAAAAGTAACGAAACAAAACTGAACTAAACAAATTTTTCAGCCTTGCACATCCCTACGTCACAGACGATGTTCGGACAACGCTGAATGGAGATTTGCTGCAGTTTACTCATTTTACGGAAAATTAATGGAGGTACCGGTATCTGTAGGAACTTCACCTGCTTTTGTTCTCTGGATATCAGATGCTCCTCATAGTTGCAACAAGGGTGAACATCTGCAAATAGTGAATAATGCCAACCAATAAGAATGGGAGACCCAAATTGAGAGATCAACTGTTCCTCCATCCACCCATCCCTTGAAATATCTAACCCTGACAACCTCCACACCAAGGATAGCTCATCTTGAAGCTCGCCAACACCAATGTTGTACACTATCAAGGAAGGTCGCTTGAGGTCAAGCTCTTTTGATTGGAATACAGACCATAAAACTGCCTAGTGATCACTGGAGGGGGCAAGAGCCCCCAAGAGCCCACATCTGTCTTCAATCCGATAGAGATAAAATAGGGTTTTGGGAATAAAAATGTTGTTTTACTTTTTGGGGTAAAATGACTTGTATTGATGGAACACTTACGAATGGGAAATCATTGGGAACAGACACAATGCATGTGGTCCTGGAAAACCAGATGGAGCATGATTGTATGAATAGGTGTGATAAAGGCGGTGATTACCCCCTACCCTCAAGAAAACCATGATGGGGAAAAATGGGTGGAAATATCCTCCTAAATGCCCATACATAACGGTCTATTCAAAGAAAGGTGAAACTCAGGAGAATGACTGGAGAAGTGAAAATTCTAGGTCAAAATAGCTAAACCAGAAACATTCTCCCATTTATCTCACTTTCCAACTCGACTAGTTGGTCTAGATTGGTCTCTTCTCCTGGTTTTCACCTTTCTCTGAATAACCCTGAAAGTCACTCCCGTCTCACTCTGCCAAAGTTGCAATCTCTTCCATTTCACCAAGTGAACCGCACACTCACTTCCATCCCATTTAGTTAAGTCCATGCACCAGGCCTGATTGGATGCTATAATTTTCCACCGAATCCCACAGTTTAGGTGTCGGATGGTGTAATGGGCTGTAAATTGATAAACCAGTCTTTAAAACACGAGGTCAACAACCTTGGCCCTCCAGATATTTTGGAAGGACGTCTACCATGATGCTCAGCCAACCGAACGAGTGGAGGTGCATCATGGGAGAGGTAGCTCCAAAACATCAGGAGGGCCAAGGTTGTTAATCCTGGCCACAGCACACTCACTTCCATCCCATCCAGTTAAATCCATGCACCAGGCCTGATTGGATGCTATCATTTTCCACCGAATCCCACAGTTTAGGTGTCGGATGGTGTAATGGGCTGTAAATTGATAAACCAGTCTTTAAAACAGGAGGTCAACAACCTTGGCCCTCCAGATATTTTGGAAGGACGTCTACCATGATGCTCAGCCAACCGAACGGGTGGAGGTGCATCATGGGAGAGGCAGCTCCAAAACATCAGGAGGGCCAAGGTTGTTAATCCTGGCCACAAAAGTCAATTTAATTTTACTTTGCTTTTAAGCGAAAAGGCTATTCCCCGGATTATTTGGGGATGGAGTGGGGGGGGGATAATCCTTTTCTGATGAGTACTTCACCATTGTCGTCATTGTTTTTTTTCACCCTTTTGTTGCCTAGGCTAATTTGGGTTGAAACAACAGCCTTCCTCGCATCCTCACCACATTTATCGGAGATCAGTGAGCAAAAAAAAAAAGCCAAAACATGCAGATTTAGCAAAAAAATAGCATTCCAGATGAATGAGAAACAGGGCATGAAACGAAAAAAAAATAAAAATAAATACACAATACGACAACAACATCTCAAGAGAGCATAAAAGACGCCTTTTATCTCAGGTGATCAAGACAAAGCTTTGATATGACACAAGGAGCTTAAAGAAACGGGAAAAGAAATATCTAATAGCAGGCGATCGCGGTGAAATACGGGATATATTATTAGCATTAACACGGGAAGCAGTCATTCTGCTTTTTCTTTATCTTTTTCTTTGCTTGTCCACACCATCGCCGTCACCTTATGCCTCCGGACTCGTTTTGCGAGAGCCGCAACCCGAAAGGGAAGAACAACCCACGAGAATAAGAATAAAAGCCCACGGAGGGTTAATGATGGCCTTTCCAGTGTCATATTCAGCATTTTTATCCGTTGGGTTAATTATAATCATTACGGCTGTAAGAATGTCTAGTTATCTTTCTTAATCACACATTGCAAACAGGGGACTTTTCAACACATATCTATTATTTAATCAAAATTTAGCATTCGTTGGCTCTTGCTCAGTGCAAGCCTGTGTTTATTTCCTATTTGTAAAGGAGGGTGAAGCCTCCCCGGGGAAGGAGAGACCCCTGTCCACGGCTGTCTGAATCGCTGTCATGCCACCGTGTGGCATCTGGGCTCGTAATCTGCGAGACTGATAATACATGTTATTATGATTTGTGGCCCTGGGTGTTTTACTCACCGGGAAGCCATTTTTTTTATAAGCTGACTTTGCAGCATCACCACGACTGGTGTATTTGTGTACTTGACCATCGTGACATTTGTAGCTTGTTTACGGTTGCGGTGTCCTTGTCGATGTCTTCCTTTTCAGGTCGTATAAACTGCAAAACATAAAATAAATTCACCGCGATTGTCTTTTTTGTAAATCAGACAATGACCGTTCTTCTTCTGGATGATTTTATATTATAACTTTCCATTGGCTTAAAGGGACAATACAGGGTTAAAGAAGGAGGGGGTAGGAAACATGAACCTCTCCTGACCCCCCTCCACACTCCCCCTTCCTGTTGTAACCCTTTAGTTTCATTTAAAACTCCCCTGAATCCAGCGTTTCGATCTCTACATGATTGAAACCCTTCTAAGCTCAGTATGTCATGTGACTGGGCTCTCCAGCCAATCAGTGCAGAAAGGCTTTGATATCATTGGATGGGGCTGAAACCCAAAGTAGTCCAAATCCAGGAAGCCATAGAGGTGGGCTCCCTGAGCTGAGGGTCTGTGCTAAACCTCATAATCTGAATGGCTGAATCAGCCCTCCAGGCCCACCCTCAGAGGAAGGAGAGGGAGCAGGGAGCGCACAGCAGTGCGACTGTTAAGATAAGATTTTTTGCTCACACTGTGTAGAGTGTCCCTTTAAAACATACATTAAAATGATATACACTATATTGCATAAAGTATTGGCTCACCTGCCTTGACTCGCATATGAATTTAAGTGACATCCTATTCCTAATCCATAGGGTTCAATATGACGTCGGTCCAGCCTTTGCAGCTATAACTGCTTCAACTCTTCTGGGAAGGCTGTCCACAAGGTTTAGGAGTGTGTTTATGGGAATTTTTGACCATTCTTCCAGAAGCGCATTTGTGAGGTCACACACTGATGTTGGACGAGAAGGCCTGGCTCTCAGTCTCCGCTCTAATTCATCCCAAAGGTGTTCTATCGGATTGAGGTCAGGACTCTGTGCATGTCAAGTTCATCCACACCAGACTCTGCTATCCATGTCTTTATGGACCTTGCTTTGTGCACTGGTGCACAGTCATGTTGGAAGAGGAAGGGGCCAGCTCCAAACTGTTCCCACAAAGTTGGGAGCATGGAATTGTCCAAAATGTCTTGGTATGCTGAAGCATTCAGAGCCCAGCTCCTGAAAAACAACCCCACACCATAATCCCCCCTCCACCAAACTTTACACTTGGCACAATGCAGTCAGACCGTTCTCCTGGCAACTGTCAAACCCAGACTCGTCCATCAGATTGCCAGATGGAGAAGCACGATTCATCACTCCAGAGAACGCGACTCCACTGCTCTAGAGTCCAGTGGCGGCGTGCTTTACACCACTGCCTCTGATGTTTTGCATTGCACTTGGTAAAGTATGGCTCGGATGCAGCTGCTCAGCCATGGAAACCCATTCCATGAAGCTCTCTGCGCACTGTTCTTGAGCTAATCTGAAGGCCACATGAAGTTTGGATGTCTGTAGTGATTGACTCTGCAGAAAGTTGGCGACCTCTTCGCACTATGCGCCTCAGCATCCGCTGACCCCGCTCCCTCAGTTTACGTGGCTATCACTTCGTGGCTGAGTTGCTGTCGTTCCCAAACACTTCCACGTTCTTATAATACAGCTGACAGGTGACTGTGGAATATTTAGGAGCGAGGAAATTTCACGACTGGATTTGTTGCACAGGTGGCATCCTATCACAGTTCCACGCTGGAATTCACTGAGCTCCTGAGAGCGACCCATTCTTTCACAAATGTTTGTAAAAACAGTCTGCATGCCTAGGTGCTTGATTTTATACACCTGTGGCCATGGAAGTGATTGGAACACCTGATTCTGATTATTTGGATGGGTGAGCCAATACTTTTGGCAATATAGTGTATATAGTGTATATTACACGATTTTGACACCGGGAACCTACAAGTTAAGAAGAGGATTTTGTGAACTTACTTTTTTTATGTTGTCCATGATTATTGCTGTCTGGGGTGTACAACATTTTACATTAAAATCACTGGTGGTCACAAGTTTCAGATGAAACACAGTATTACTTGCACCACAACACACGTCGTGTACCAGATCTTGTACCCATGTAGCTACGCCTGTGGTGGTAAGACAGCAGGTGACCTACGTGAAGGTTTTGCTGGAAGATGGATGTCTATCCTGGTGGTCTTTCGAGAGGCATTACTTGCCCAGTCGTTGGCACGTCATTCATTTTGCTGGGGCAGGACATAAACCCATGATTAAATTAATGGGCGTTGACCACTTCACTTTTAATCAGGAAATGGAAGTAGGGTGTAAGAACTTTCGATCTGCTGGATCATTAGGCTCCAAAGGATTAAATTAAACGGATGCTCTTGGTTGCAACAACCTTAATGTCCAGTAACCACCAGCATGTGCATGTGTAATGTTACACTCTATCCTGTAGGTTTTAGTGATCTGATTTTTGTTTAAGGTTTAGGTCTCGCCGTTATACAGCTTTTCTATAAATATCTCTGTAATTATTGAGAACAAAAACAAATTATGAGGGCACTGTAAACAGGCAGCAGCATAAGTGGCCTGCTCCACGGAGAGTCCCCACTCAGGTCTCACAAGGTTTTAGCTCGATTGTGGCATTACCGAGAAGTTACCATGTGCAAATCAGACTGCGGTCACCCAAAAAAGGGTGCCCAGAACTGAAGGCAAAGGAAGACTCCTCTGCATGAGAGGAACACCAACCAAAGTCGATTGTTTCTGCCAACTAAGACCTTGCCAGGGTGGTATAGCAGATACCTCCTAGATACCTTGAGCAACGGTTGCACATATGGATTATCCTCTAGGCTCATGGAGAACAAAAAGAGTAGATGAGAAGATTGGAAACGGGCAGCGGAGAAAGTGGCCTGCCTTTCAGTGAGTCGGTTATTGATCGAAATATTCTTCAGTCTCTACATATGTGGGACCAGGAATGTCTGTCCTCCTGTTTTTTTCTTTATATTTTATGATTTGGTTGATCTTCGAGAACTCTTTAATGCTGTCAAAGTAGTGATCTGGAGTCAGTTTGTCATCCCGGAATATATCTCATTGGCTGCTTTTTCAGATGTTACTTACCGGTTACACTATTTACGTTTTAGCCGGTAGGGGTATTGTAGGAGACTCCACCCAGTGACATAACAATGGTGGTTACAGAAGCAGCACGTAACCTCAACTTTAAATGGTACTATTCAAAAATTGTCAAGAGTGAAGGGTGTCACGTTTCCTCGGTTTTCAGCCATGCCCCCTGGTGGTGAGAGGCATTCATGTCTAGTCTTCCCTTTCTATAGTTTTCTATGCTGCCTTAAGCTGCTCCAGGGGTCTGCTGTGCTGATCTGGTCTGGGGTCACATGATCCAATCACACAGACCTGCTCCCTATATAACTGCCAGCAGCACAGAGGTTCAATGACCTGATATGAGTTCTCATGGTGGCTACTGTTCTGTTTGTTCTTGTCCTGGTCCTAATTCCTAATCCCTGGTTCCTGTTTCCCGCGTTGCTGCTTTGTATTAATGTATAATTTATCTGGTTTTGACCTCGGCTTGTTTACCTGACTATCCATTTCTGCCTGCTCCCTGTATATTGAATTTTGATCTGTTGCCAACCTCTGCCTGTCTAATGATTCTCTGACTCTATATCCCTGTATCAAGTCCTGACTATTCCTATATGTTTCATGTTGTATGTGTTTGGTTTGTTCAAGTCTGTATTGATTAGAGGCCATCAGAAGGACCTCTCCAGTTTAGGATTCCTGTTCTGTCTTGTTAACCCTCGCCCTTTCTCCTCCTCTGGCTCTGTCATCCTTTGTGAGGCTTCCATAGATAGACAGACCATTAAAGGATCTTTTCCCCAGTGATAGGGATCCCTTTAGTTTTCTTCTTTGCCCTCTTGTCCCTTGTGTTTCAGTCTGGTTCATTTCTTGCCCCGGAATCTGTATTATTTATCCATCTTGCATTAAACCAGCAGCTAACCTGCCTCAAGGGCTAAACTCCTCCTTGTTTCAAGTTTCTGCGACGGCCCACGGTGACGCCCACCGTGACAATGGGTTTGTCTTGAGAAAGGTCCACGATGGACTGAAACATTGACAGCTTATATTGAAAAATGAAAAAAATAATGTGAACTAACCCTCTTTTGCTCCTTGTCCTTTGTCTCCAGCAGGAGTTAACACAGGGACACTTAACCAGTGAATTCAAGTGTGAGAATCTTGTGGTTGTAAACTTAACATACAACATTATTTTAAGAAATCACAATCATCTCAAAACAGACTATAAAGGAATACTGTGCATCATCAGTGACATGAGAGCACTGCAAATGTGGGTTTATGCGGCTGCATCTTTTATTATGTACACACTGAGGACACAAAGTAGACAATGTTCTTGAGCTCCGCACATTATTCCTTACATCATGGTATTGAAAACGAGAGTCTCCCAATAGCAAACATATTTATATTGCAAATTATTCTACTTTCCGTTTCCTTGGCAACTAATTACTGTCCCTACGTGGCAGAGATCCAAGAGTAGAAGTCAACAAAAATTCAGAGTGACACGGATGTTCTCCCTCTGCAATATTAACTAGCAAATGCCATCAAAATGTTTTCATCCCATATTTTAGCCAACATACTCCCTTGGTGTCCATGTGTTAGACCCCAGCTGTTTAACTCCAAATATCATCTTAAAGGTCCTAAAACCAGCAGAGCATCATAGAAGATCATAAAATATCTGGTGCACCCCTCCTTAGGGCAAAAGACCATAGAGATAATAGTACAGCTTCTTGGCATTATGTCAGGGCAGGAGCTTCCACTGTTTCTCCAAATTTTAAAGTGTGACTCACTCAGTCAAGCCCTTGAAGAAGTCCACAAACAAAAAAGACTGGGCACTCTGTGTTCCCATGGCAGAATAAATGGGAAAAACTTGGCAATGTTTCTGTCCCACATGAGCCTTTCTCAGGCTGGAGAAAAAGCCGATGTTGGGTTAAAGTGCAGCCAAATTTTTCCAATAAACCCACTGTTGTGAAGACAGAGTGCCCAGTCCTTTTTAGTTCGAGGACTATGTGTTGTGGGTGCTGGTCTCGCCGGAGCTTGGTGCACCTGCATTCTGTGTCTTAAGGTTTGTGTGCTGATCTTGCTTCATGTTTTTAAAGGCGTTGAAGACATTTATATTGCAAATTATTCTTAAAGCCTTTGAAGAAGAGCTCTTTGAAGACTACTTCCACTAGAGTCAAAACTGCTAGAATGACTAGTCTATGACCGCTTAACCCTCTTCCTATCCTCCAACTCCTTGCTTGACCCCCTGCAATCTGGCTTTCACTCCCAACACTCAACTGAAACGACTTTCACAAGGTTACTATTGACCTCCTTTCTGTTAAATGTAACAGCCACTACTCCATACTGATCCTACTTGACCTCTCAGCTGCCTTTGATACAGTCGACCTCCCCTCCTCCTAAAGATCCTCTTCTCTCTTGGTCTCTGTGATACCACGCTCTCATGGCTAAAATCTTACCTCTCCAATAGATTCTTTTCTGTTTCCTTGCTGGCAATTCCTCCTCTTCAGTCAGCGCACCCCAAGGCTCAGTCCTAGATCTTCTGCTCTTCTATAACTATACCTCCTCACTGGGTAAACTCAGTCATCACCAACTATGGCTTCAAGATCACCTATATGCTGATGGCGACTCTCAGATCTACCTCTCCACTCCCGATCTCTCTTCCTCTGTTCTCTCTCAGGTCACTGATTGTCTGTCTGGGATCTCTGCCTGGATGGCCTCTCACTACCTCAGGATCAATATGTCCAAGACCGTGCTCCTTCTAATCCCCCCTCTAACTCTACTCCGATTTCTGACTTCTCTATAGTCATGGACGGTGTCACTATCCTTCCTTCAGTCCAAGTTTGCTGCCTCTGAGAAACTCTTGACTCCAGTCTTTCCTTCAGCCCCTACATCCAATCACTCTCCTCATCTTGCCGCATCACCTCTGCAATATTGCCAAAATCGTCCTTTTCTGACAGTCAACACCACCAAGCAACTTATCCACTCGCTTGTCATCTCCCGCCTGGACTACTACAACAACCTCCTGACTGGCTTTCCTATCTCCCGCCTTTCCCCCCTGCAGTCCATCCTAAACACATCAGCCCGGCTTATCCATCTCATCCGTCATTCTGTCTCTGCCGCTCCTGTCTGTGAAAGCCTTGGTTTTGGTTTCAGCTTCCCTTCTCGTGGCACTCTTTGAGGAATTATATAATTTTTCTTTGTCTTAATTTGTTTACATGCTTTGCTGGCACCTTTCGACATGCTTCAGTTTCCCTGTTGTTCAAAAGAAGATTTCCATAGTACCTTGTGCTTGTTCTCGATCGTGCTAGATTCCATTCCTGGTGTACACTTACCAGAGCAATTAAAGTCTCATGAGTTGCTAAGTTTACCAGAGCTCTAGTAAAATTTACACAAAGCTTGGAAAGCTGCCTCAAGAGTTTTCATTGTAACCTGTAACCATACTGTTGCACACCACTACCTTATCTTGCCTGAAGTCATTATTCCAAGTTCTCATGTCCATCCTGGATCCTGTCCTTGTTTTGTTATTGTCTTGCTCCAAGTTGAGTTTGACTTTTCCAGGTTTGTATTCAGTGTGGCACGGACATGCTGTGCCTTAATATGCATACAGTTGCGAGAAAAAGTATGTGAACCCTTTGGGATTACTTGGAGTTTTGCATGAATTGGTCATAAAATGTGCTCTGATGTTCATCTAAGTCACAACAATTTGAAAAACACAGTCTGCTTAAAATAATACAACACAAACATTATATGTTTTCATGTGTTTATTGAACAGAACATGTAAACATTCACAGTGCAGGGTGGAAAAAGTATGTGAACCCCTAGCCTAATGATTTCTCCAAGAGCTAATTGGAGACAGGAGTGAGCCAACCTTGAGTCCAATCAGTGTGATATTATTGGATGTGTTGCTGAAAGCCGTCCTGCCCTTTAAAAACACACACCAGTTTTGGGTTTACTGGTTTCAAGAAGCACTGCCTGATGTGAACCATGCCTCGCAGAAAAGAGCTCTCAGAAGACCTACGATCAAGAATTGTTGACTTGCATGAAGCTGGAAAGAGTTACAAAAGTATCTCCAAAAGCCTTGATGTTCTTCTGTCCACGGTAAGACAGACTGTCTACAAATGGAGAAAGTTCAGCACTGTTGCTACTCTCCCTAGGCGTGGTCGTCCTGTAAAGATGACTGCAAGAGCACAGCGCAGAATGCTTAATGAGGTAAAGAAGAATCCTAGAGTGTCAGCTAAAGACTTACAGAAATCTCTGGCACATGCTAACATTTTTGTTGACACATCTACAATAAGGAAAACATTAAACAAGAATGGAGTACATGGGAGGACACCACGGAGGAAGCCATTGCTGTCCAAAAAGAATATTGCAGCATGTTTGAAGTTTGCAAAAGAGCACCTGGATGTTCCACAGCACTACTGGCAAAATATTCTGTGGACAGATGAAACCAAAATTTAGTTGTTTGGAAAAAACACACAACACTATGTGTGGAGAAAAAAAGGCACAGCACACCAACATCAAAACCTCATCCCCACTGTAAAACATGGTGGAGGGAGCATCATGGTTTGGGGCTGCTTTGCTGCCTCAGGGCCTGGACGGATTGTTGTCATTGATGGAAAAATGAATTCCAGAGTTTATCAAGACATTTTGCAGAAAAACATAAGACCATCTGTCCGCCAAAGGTTCACATACTTTTTCCACCCTGCACTGTGAATGTTTACATGTTATGTTCAATAAACACATGAAAACATATAATGTTTGTGTTGTATTATTTTAAGCAGACTGTGTTTTTCAAATTGTTGTGACTTAGATGAGGCTTAATGAGTCTCTGTGGCGCACTGGACTTCTAGAATATTGAAGCAATTAAAAGGTTGTGGGTTCGAGTCCCACCTGAGTCAGCTTTTGGATATCAGTAGATATCTTTGTGAGGTAGCTTTAGTAGATCGTAACCATGAAGTATGGACTTCTAGAATATTGAAGGAATGCAAAGGTTGTGGGTTCGAGTCCCGCCTGAGTCAGCTTTTAGCATGGGATAGGCATAAGGCTATCCTAAACAAAAGATAAATCCAGGTAAAGTATCCATGTAACTGGGCAGACTAGATGGGCCGAAAGGTTCTTATCTGCCGACATTTTTCTATGTTTCTAGATGAAGATCAGAGCACATTTTATGACCAATTTATGCAAAACTCCACGTAATCCCAAAGGGTTCACATACTTTGTCTTGCAACTGTATGTCTCCTAGAGTGAAGTCCTATCCAGAGACCCAAGGATAAAGAGGACTACAGGCATAAAGAGGCTTTTGCCGATTTCTTGCAAGAAAAGTGATAACATTAAGTCTGGATGAAGAGCCTTTCTTAAGCCTCAACCTAACCTAGGTCCCGTCATTCGAACATCACCATCATCTGGCAAAATGTTAAAATAGTGGGGATGTAACCCCTTCAGTGACTTTCCCCCCCACGGGGTAGACAAACAAACTAATCTTTTATCGACTTTCTTCAGAAAGTCAATGCATTTGCAAAACAACACGTGCGCCTCCCGAAACAGTATGACATATTGATGGTGGTCTGTGGAGGTACAGAGTGTATCAAACGATGTGATGTTGGAGCAGTTATGAGCTCATTTTTGGTAAATATAAAGGAAGGGTGGGGGTTCAGACATCACATTCTGTTAGTCACGGTTACATTCGTGAACACCTGTTATTTTGGCGTTGGCACAAGTAGGGGGTGCTGTTTTTGAAAACAGTTGCCAGCTGACTGATTTGCTCCTGTTACTAAAAGTGCTTCCCACCCATGAATGCATCACATTAAAAGTTGCCGAGCCCAGGGAATAGCTCACAGAGACACAAGTTTAAACATCTTCAAATGAGCATCAAGTAAAAAGTAAGATATTTCCTTCTATAATGACAAACCGCGCCAGTCTGCATTGCTGTATCGGGTCACCATGATGGATTTGCCTCTAAGTTTATTCCATGATGTGCACAATGCATTAAAACCGAGTGTGTAGCAGATAAACTATAATAAAACTATTTCCTAATGAATGTCCTTTTCCCATAATTTCACCATGAACCTGCTCTCCATAAATAATTCGGAGCCCTACCCAGGTACTGAATGGGCCCCCAAGTTAACTCTTATTCTTCAAAGCATTATCATGGTGGTGTGCCCTTGTGAGACACCATTCATGGTGATCGGCTTTCCAGCTCTTTAGTAGCCTTACTGCAAATCAATAGCAATGGCCACACAAAACACACATTTCTTGCTTTTCCCTAATGGCCAAAATGGTTGCAAGATGTTCATTCACGATGTATTCACCTGTCAGGTTTGCGGAATTATACTGTAATTTCAGGTCACACCTGCAGCAAGAGTGATGAAAGATGATAACAAAAAACACCAGGCATAAGAAGGTGAACATTTACTCCACCCAAGTGGACCCGGCTACATTAAGACTCTCAGGGTTATCCAAAGAGATCCGAATTGCTTGAGAAAGGTAACCGAAGGCTGAAAATCAGTGTTCGGTTACCTTTCCAGACCATTCGGCTATCCAGAGAGCAGGCAATTCGCCAAATCCTGGCGAATTGCCTGAACATACGGTGCCTGTTCGGTCCCTGTTCGAGGGCAGTGAAATCCCCATAAAAAAGCACTGCTTCGGCTATTCAGAGAACACAAACCAGCAGTGAAAGGTTCCCCTAATGCCCTGCCATTCGGTGGTTTAATTCGGCAAGTTAATTCAGGAGAATCCCATAGGCTTCAATGTTAAAAATATTCCGGTTTTAATTCAATATCTAATAAACCGTTCATTATAAAATTCTGCAGCAAAATGTCTCTTTATTTATAGATTTTTTAGGATATTTTAAGCATTTTTCTGATTTTTTTTTTTTTTAAAAAGTCCGATTTTTTTTGATTTTTTTTCAGTTTACTTATTTTTTTTGTAACAGCCCTCTTTATTATCATTCCCTGGATCTCCTGTGAAAATTTCAGACATTTTCGCTCAGTAGTTTCTTTGCAAACAGCGTTTCATTTTCCCAGATTCATACAAATGGTTTTGCTAATTTATTCACCTCCCTCGTCTACGTCACAGCTGCTTCGGCTCTGTGTGATTCGGCTCCTGTTCGGCTCCTGTTCGGCTTCTTCGAAGGTTAATGCAGATGTTTTTGCTTGTTTTCAGCGTGCATTCGGTTAGTTTCGGCAACTTTTCCCTGCAATTCGGGGACCCTGTGATGCTCACTGAATACACCGCAGGGTCACCGAAATGCAATCGGCAAAAGGAACCGAATTGAAGAGAACGAAAAGTCACCGAACGTGCGGTGACTTTTCGAATCTCTTTGGATAACCCTGTCTATCTCTATCAGGCTTGAAACAGAATCAAAGTCTCAATTAGAATCGAAACGTTGCCGGGTCCACTTGGGTGGAAAAAAACTTCTTAAGCCTGGTGATCATCATTCATCTGTCTACTGTTTGGGGAATGAGGAACATTTAGACCACTCACCCAAGCTACTTTCAGTGCATCGTTTCCTATTTTGACAGTTACAACTGCAGTAAGAGTCCTACCAGCCAGACCTACATACAGGTGATGGGTCAAAGGTCTCACACTTGTGTGTACATTGGAGTGCCCACTCCTTCATGTCCTGAATTGTCTACTCACAGGACCTCCAGAAAAAAGTTAGACTATGGGACCCTAGGGCCACACACTAACCAGAGCCCAGTAAGGTCTTGGAGTGTCCAAGCCTAGAGCTAGGAAGACTCAGTGAATCTAAACCACTGGTTACTTGTTATGTGTGTGCAATGGTAACACATTTTGTAGAAACTGGTGTTAAGGGGGCTGCACTTTGAAATAATAGTTTGCCCCTACATGATAAAGAGTGTTCTCATCCGGTGGTCAAACACATCTTTTATGACACAATAGATGTGGTCACTGTGACAGTCAATAAAATTGAAAACACGGTCGCGTTTAAATGGATCAATAGTACAAACACGCCACACTTCAGAGTCAATCCTGGAGCGGTCCTGATGACAGACGGTAAGTATTACTTTCCTTTGATGATGACGTGCTATGACAATCACTCAACCTACAAAAGTTTTCATTGGGACTGTTGTAGCTTGTTGTGCAACATCAAGGTGCTATGAGTAGAGAAAAACATCTGGCATCCACTTCTGCAATTTGTTGCACAAGCCAACGTTTTGTTTTGCTTCCACATGGAGAATCACTTTTAAAAGGTCCTTGTGAACTTCCACCCGACGCCAGCGCTTACGACTAGTCTTGACATCCAGTTGACTGCATGGTGAGTTTTCAGTTGACTCAAATTTGGACAAACCTGACACCATTGGATCTATAAATTCCCAATGCTTGACTTAAACTATCAATGGACAAATACAAGTGGTAACGATTTAACATTTGGGGTGTTCATGCAAGCAGTGGAAGCCTGAAAGTGTGTGTGGTAACGTCGTTTCTTTATATCTTACGATCCTACAACATATGACCTGGATCACCTGATTTATCTTATTTTTCTCCATCTGCCAAGACACCAAATTGGCTATTTATTAATCTCCCGTAGAATAAATCGATCGATAAATGCAATCAGCTTCCAAAATGCATGTACATCGCAAATTGAAGAGTTTTAATGACTCCTGTGCGTTATTTTACCAATGCGTCAAATCATTATGATATATTAAGGGTACCCCCCGCCCCATCTCATATTCCATACTGCTTTAAATGCTTTAATTGTTATATTTTCCAAATCATTATACTTAATGACATGCACAGTCACTTATTTGGCTCGTACATATAAGGCAGAGTAATTAATTAGGTATTAAATGTCCTGATGAAGTGCCAACTCTAGGCAGCAAATCTATGGAGACAGAGATGGCTTCTTCCTCGATAAAGGACGCTCCTGCCCCACGCTGGACGCCAAATGAACATAGCTGCCTTGTTGTTATCCGTCTCCCACTTGTTAAAGGATGCAGAGAATGGAATTTAAAGATACCTCATTAAAAATAACATGTCATATAAGTGTTAAAGATCACCGAAAAAACCCGTTGACCAGGACAACCCTAGTGAGATGCACTTTGGGATGTCAACGACTATATTTTTGCTCTTCCCACTTATAAAAGGTCCATGAGCTCCCACTGAAATTTTCCCAACTTAAATGTATTTTTGACTAAAAAACCCTCCAAAATTTTAATATTAGCCAGTGAATTATGTTCTGATCAGATAGTGGTAATAATTACAGTCCAACAGTTTATAAAAGGGTGATAAAATCCACAGAGTCGCAGGGTTCAGCCTTTTACGATCTATGTCATGGATGACGACCTAAAAAATGGGGGGCAAAAAAAATAAATCCTAATTTGGAGCAGTGTTGGATTGTTATTAAAGAAATAATATATGGGTGTTTAAATTTCCACGAACCAATAATTAAGCAGCTGCCTACTTTACATATAGGAGTCGCTCATACTGATTAATGGATAAAGGGGGGTATTTTAATTGCGTTAATTTGTGCCACAAACAGGGGGAAAAAATTCCTGCCGACTCCATAATTTTATCAGATTAAAAAAAATGATAAAAAAACGTTAAGTATATTTGAAAAAAATGTATATATTTAAAAAATATAAACACACATTTTATATATATATATATATATATATATATATACATTAGGGCTGCGTAAATTAACAATTAATCCATTGATTAATCGTTAATTTCTTTGGTCGATCAAATTTATTTTGATCGACCGCCGGCCGCCGAGTGGTTTGCTCCCTACGAGTGGCTGCCAGCCGCTCGCCTGGGATCCACCAGCCGCGATCTCACGAGATCGCGGAGTTCACGTGAATTCCGCGATCTTGCGAGAAGCGGCTGGTCAGGTGGTTCCCAGGCGAGCACGCGCAGCCAAGCTTCATGCCGGTGGACGCTTGTAGGGAGCAAAGCACGCGGCAGCAGGAGGTGAGAGCTGGGGGCACTATACATCCATGTTGTGTGAGCTGGGGGCACTATATATCCATGTTGTGTGAGCTGGGGGCACTATATATCCGTGTTGTGAGAGCTGGGGGCACTATATATCCATGTTGTGAGAGCTGGGGGCACTATATATCCATGTTGTGTGAGCTGGGGCAATATATTCATGTGAGCTCGGGCAATAAATCCATGTGAGCTGGGGGCAATATATCTAGGTGTGACCTGGGGGCAATATATCCATGTGTGAGCTGGGGGCAATATATCCATATGAGCTGGGGCAATATATCCATATGAGCTGGGGGCAATATATCCATATGAGCTGGGGGCAATATATCCATATGAGCTGGGGCAAATATAACCATGTGTGAGCTGGGGCAATATATCCATGTGAGCTGGGGCAATATATCTATCTGCGCTGGGGCAATATAGCCATCATTTTATATATATATATATAAAATACACGAGAGGGGCAGCACTCAACCGGAACTACGCTTTCAGTGCGGGTGCATCTTAAGACAACATAATATAAAACACAACGAGAGGAGAGCACACCAGACAATACAAAAGAAACCACAACAGCAGCTAAATACGTTTAAACAGAGTTTTTCCAGATTTAACCCTTTCAGTGCTTAGAAACATTTCTTAAACCCCTTCAACCATTGCAGTTCTTAACCCTTGCATACATATAACACTGAGCTCTGTTGAACAATGGTGGAAGTTTAAACGTATTTAGCTGCTGTTGTGGTTTCTTTTGTATTGTCTGGTGTGCTCTCCTCTCGTTGTGTTTTATATATATATATATATATATATCAGTGAGTTTTATTGCTGTGGATTCTATGATACGCTCATACACACTGCACATTGCTGTGAGTTTTATTACTGTGGAGCGATGTTCTGTCCTTTTTTTAAGATTTTCTTTTCTGATCTGTATGATCTGTAAGTACGTTATAATTAATCGAGATTAATCGATTAAAAAAATTTGATTAATCGAACACAAAAATTTTAATCATTACCAACCCTAATATATATTTTAAAAAGCTGTTATTTCTTTTTCTCATTACAAAACCGCAGGAGGCAAAAAAGTGTCAAATTACTTCAGCGATTAATAAAACTTGGCCACAAATTGCATTCAGCTATGACTCAAACAAGGGGGAAAAAATTCCTGCCGACTCCATAATCTTAATTAAACTTTTTCTCAAATTAAAAAGAAATATATAAAAAAAATATATATGTATCTAAAAAAGGTAGATCACCTTCCCTCCCCCTCTACTTTTTTTTATAGTTTAGTTTTGTTCTTTTCCTGTAGTCTGCTTTTTTGTCATGAGCTTTCCTTTGATTAGTGTTTATTGTATAATCTTTTATAAAATTCAATAAAGCATTTAAAGAATTTAAAAAAAAAAAGATATATATTTTTCTAATTCAAGAATTTCAAAAATGTGTCAAATTACTTTAGTGATTAATAAAAATTTAGCCCCAAATTACGTTCAACTGTGCCGTAAACGGGGGGGGGGGGGGATTCCTGCTGACTCCACAACGTCAATCAAATTTTTCCTCAAATAAATTATATAAAATATTTAAATATATATATATTTGTTTTTTTTAGAAATAAATAGAAGTGACATTTCTCTCATTAAATAACTGAGAAAAGTCCATAATAGGTCTGAAACGTTGATCCTTTTTAGCAACAATAAAATATAACAAAGAAAAAAATGTCATCTGCGCTTACTCCAATTATACCGTGTGAAACTAAACACAATTAGAGGTTTGGTTTCTTATCAATGGCCATTATAAGACTAGCTCGCCCGCCAACGTCACGGCACCTCTATAAGGGCGAGTCCTAACCAAAATGAAACCACAGGCTGCTACATAGCAAACCATACCTGCTCATGCTGCTTGTCAAACATGAGGTAGACTGGTGGGCCTTTATTTATGCCTCCCCAGAAACAAAATCCACTTTGGGATCAAAACAAAGACACGGAGCGGAGTCTTGCTGCAGGGATGACCTGGCTGGAAGTACATTGAAGCATACATAGTGCAGGAGGAGTAAGCGCAGATGACATTTTTTTCTTTGTTATGTTTTACACATGTTGTTGGGCTGGATGCATTTGGTGGTTGCAGCCAACCCTTCGGGGAATAGGCGCGACCCCACCCCTCCTGCACTATGTATGCTTCAATGTACTTCCAGCCAGGTCATCCCTGCAGCAAGACTCCGCTCCGTGTCTTTGTTTTGATCCCAAAGTGGATTTTGTTTCTGGGGGAGCATAAATAAAGGCCCACCAGTCTACCTCATGTTTGACAAGCAGCATGAGCAGGTATGGTTTGCTATGTAGCAGCCTGTGGTTTCATTTTGGTTAGGACTTGCCCTTATAGAGGTGCCGTGACGTTGGCGGGCGAGCTAGTCTTATAATGGCCATTGATAAGAAACCAAACCTCTAATTGTGTTTAGTTTCACACGGTATAATTGGAGTAAGCGCAGATGACATTTTTTTCTTTGTTATGTTTTACACATGTTTTTGGGCTGGATGCATTTGGTGGTTGCAGCCAACCCTTCGGGGAATAGGCGCGACCCCACCCCTCCTGCACAATAAAATATAAATTCACAGACTCCCTGGAGTGCGCACCTTCTTGGTGACTGAAAATGTATATATATGTATTTCTTTTACAAATAAATAAAAGCAATTTTCTTTCTCATTAAAGAACTGAGGAAGGCAAAAAAGCGTCAAATTTCTTTGGTGATTAATAAAACTTAGCTTCAAATTGCGACTTTTATCCTCCTCATTAACCTCGTTTCTCTCTCTCTCATCACAGGACCAGAATTCGTCCTCTGCGCCCAGTAGATCGCCCTCGCCTGGACAGAAGAAACGTCCTCCTCTCCTGGTTTTTGTTGGGTTTCTGTCTATAAAATGTGGTTAGGTTTTGGCTTTGTTTTCTCGGGTCACGCATGCTGGCACTTTACAAAGGCCTCACATTGTGCGGTAAAAAGGTTTACGCCATAAAAATAACTAAAGCGTCCTCCGAAATGGATTCGTGGGATGACCCGAGACACGGCCGACTGATTGCCGCCACGTTTTCTGGCTCTGTATCCTAGGAGACATTCGACTGGAGGACACACAAAGGAGGCCACTTAACAGCCTCCATTCACATATTACTTTAAGTAGAATTTTAATGAAAGCTGGAGCACTGCGCCCGGCGATAAACGCTGTTAATTATACCGAGTGCCTTCATGATATGCATCTTATTTTGTTATATGGAACAATTCAAGCCCAGATACCAATGGGGACAAGCTGGTAAGTATAGATTAAATCAATAAGAAAGGAAAAAATAACTATATAGAGAAAAAAGCTTAAACGTAGATTTTGGGTAATAATGGCTGTGAGTTGGATCACTGGAAATGTCTACCATTCTCATTCATGGACCAACAATTGGAGAGGAGGAGCAACTTGGAAAAAAATCTATTAAAAAATCACCCAAGGATTAAATTTAGAACCAGACTTAGGAACGAGAGTGAAGAGTTTTAGAAGCTAGGCTGTCAAACTCCAGCCCCCCACATGTTTCTCAACTACAAATCCCATTATTCCATGGCCATCTATTTCACTGAAGGAATTCTGGGAATTGTAGGTGTCAACATCTGGGGAGGGTCTTAAGTTTGACAGCCCTGGTTTAGAGGGGCCTGCTCAGAGAAGCTTACAAACTAGGGGAGTTATTGTGGGGGAAAACAAGAGGAGTTGCCATCTTTTTAGTTTTCAGGAGCTGTATCCTTTGGGAATGTCACCACCTTGTGGCCGCGGATACAAGTGTGTTGAAAGAGTTGGCTTTTAAAAAATGTAGTGTAAATTCTATTGTGCTATAAAAAGGTATTTTTAATAGACAAAACAGAGATGTCGCTCCAAGAAACAGAGTCCAGAAATGCACCGCCTCTCCAAAAAAACAACCCAGCAATGAGTCGCCTCTTGCAAAAGTACACAGCCCAGGAACAAGCCGCCTCTCCAAAAAAACAACCCAGCAACGAGCCGCCGCTCCAAAAAAAACAACCCAGAAATGAGCCGCCTCTCCAAAAAAACAACCCAGAAACGAGCCGCCTCTCCAAGAAAACAACCCAGAAATGAGCCGCCTCTCCAAAAAAACAACCCAGAAATGAGCCGCCTCTCCAAAAAAAACAACCCAGAAACGAGCCGCCTCTCCAAAAAAACAACCCAGCAATGAGTCGCCTCTTGCAAAAATACACAGCCCAGAAATGCACCGCCTCTCCAAGAAAACAACCCAGAAATGAGCCGCCTCTCCAAGAAAACAACCCAGAAACGAGCCGCCTCTCCAAAAAAACAACCCAGCAATGAGTCGCCTCTTGCAAAAATACACAGCCCAGAAATGAGTCGCCTCTCCAAGAAAACAACCCAGAAATGAGCCGCCTCTCCAAGAAAACAACCCAGAAATGAGCCGCCTCTCCAAAAAACAACCCAGAAACGAGCCGCCTCTCCAAAAAAACAACCCAGAAATGAGTCGCCTCTCCAAAAAACAACCCAGAAATGAGCCGCCTCTCCAAAAAAAACACCCAGAAATGAGCCGCCTCTCCAAAAAACAACCCAGAAATGAGTCGCCTCTCCAAAAAAAACAACCCAGAAATGAGTCGCCTCTCCAAAAAAACAACCCAGAAATGAGTCACCTCTCCAAAAAAAACAGCCCAGAAATGAGCCGCCTCTCCAAAAAAACAACCCAGAAATGAGCCGCCTCTCCAAAAAAACAACCCAGAAATGAGCCGCCTCTCCAAAAAAACAACCCAGAAATGAGTCACCTCTCCAAAAAAACAGCCCAGAAATGAGCCGCCTCTCCAAAAAACAGAGCCCAGAAACGAGCTGCCTCCCCAAAAAACAGAGCCCAGAAACAAGCTGCCTCCCCAAAAAACAGAGCCCAGAAACGAGTCGCCTCTCCAAAAAAACAACCCAGAAATGAGCCGCCTCTCCAAAAAACAACCCAGAAATGAGTCGCCTCTCCAAAAAAACAACCCAGAAATGAGTCACCTCTCCAAAAAAACAACCCAGAAATGAGTCGCCTCTCCAAAAAAAACAACCCAGAAATGAGCCGCCTCTCCAAAAAAACAACCCAGAAATGAGCCGCCTCTCCAAAAAACAACCCAGAAATGAGTCACCTCTCCAAAAAAACAACCCAGAAATGAGTCGCCTCTCCAAAAAAACAACCCAGAAATGAGTCGCCTCTCCAAAAAACAGAGCCCAGAAACGAGCTGCCTCCCCAAAAAACAGAGCCCAGAAACAAGCTGCCTCCCCAAAAAACAGAGCCCAGAAACGAGCTGCCTCCCCAAAAAAACAACCCAGAAACGAGTCGCCTCTCCAAAAAAACAACCCAGAAATGAGCCGCCTCTCCAAAAAAAAACAACCCAGAAATGAGTCGCCTCTCCAAAAAAACAACCCAGAAATGAGTCGCCTCTCCAAAAAAACAACCCAGAAACGAGCTGCCTCCCCAAAAAAACAACCCAGAAATGAGCCGCCTCTCCAAAAACAACCCAGAAATGAGTTGCCTCTCCAAAAAAACAACCCAGAAATGAGCCGCCTCTCCAAAAAACAACCCAGAAATGAGCCGCCTCTCCAAAAAACAACCCAGAAATGAGTCGCCTCTCCAAAAAAACAACCCAGAAATGAGCCGCCTCTCCAAAAAAACAACCCAGAAATGAGTCACCTCCCCAAAAAACAGAGCCCAGAAACGAGCCGCCTCTCCAAAAAAACAACCCAGAAATGAGTCGCCTCTCCAAAAAAACAACCCAGAAATGAGTCGCCTCTCCAAAAACAACCCAGAAATGAGTCGCCTCTCCAAAAAAAACAGCCCAGAAATGAGCCACCTCTCCAAAAAAACAACCCAGAAATGAGCCGCCTCTCCAAAAAACAGAGCCCGGAAACAAGCTGCCTCCCCAAAAAACAGAGCCCAGAAACGAGCTGCCTCCCCAAAAAAACAACCCAGAAATGAGCCGCCTCTCCAAAAAACAGAGCCCGGAAACAAGCTGCCTCCCCAAAAAACAGAGCCCAGAAACGAGCTGCCTCCCCAAAAAAACAACCCAGAAATGAGCCGCCTCTCCAAAAACAACCGAAATGAGCCTCTCCAAAAACAACCCAGAAACGAGCCGCCTCTCCAAAAACAACCCAGAAATGAGCCGCCTCTCCAAAAACAACCCAGAAATGAGCGGCCTCTCCAAAAAAACAACCCAGAAACAAGCCACCTCTCCAAAAAAACAACCCAGAAACGAGCCGCCTCTCCAAGAAAACAACCCAGAAATGAGCCGCCTCTCCAAAAAAACAACCCAGAAATGAGTCGCCTCTCCAAAAAAAACACCCAGAAACGAGCTGCCTCCCCAAAAAAACAACCCAGAAATGAGCCGCCTCTCCAAAAAAAACAACCCAGAATGAGTCGCCTCTCCAAAAAAACAACCCAGAAACGAGCTGCCTCCCCAAAAAAACAACCAGAAACGAGCCGCCTCTCCAAAAAAAACAACCCAGAAATGAGTCGCCTCTCCAAAAAAAAAACCCAGAAATGAGTCGCCTCTCCAAAAAACAACCCAGAAATGAGCCGCCTCTCCAAAAAAACAACCCAGAAATGAGTCGCCTCTCCAAAAAAACAACCCAGAAATGAGTCACCTCTCCAAAAAAACAACCCAGAAATGAGTCGCCTCTCCAAAAAAACAACCCAGAAACGAGTCGCCTCCCCAAAAAAACAACCCAGAAATGAGCCGCCTCTCCAAAAAAACAACCCAGAAATGAGTCGCCTCTCCAAAAAAACAACCCAGAAACGAGCTGCCTCCCCAAAAAACAACCCAGAAACGAGCCGCCTCTCCAAAAAAACAACCCAGAAATGAGTCGCCTCTCCAAAAAACAACCCAGAAATGAGTCACCTCTCCAAAAAAACAACCCAGAAATGAGCCGCCTCTCCAAAAAAACAACCCAGAAATGAGTCACCTCTCCAAAAAAACAACCCAGAAATGAGTCGCCTCTCCAAAAAAACAACCCAGAAATGAGTCGCCTCTCCAAAAAAACAACCCAGAAATGAGTCGCCTCTCCAAAAAAACAACCCAGAAATGAGTCACCTCTCCAAAAAAACAACCCAGAAATGAGTCGCCTCTCCAAAAAACAGAGCCCGGAAACGAGCTGCCTCCCCAAAAAACAGAGCCCAGAAACGAGCTGCCTCCCCAAAAAAACAACCCAGAAACGAGTCGCCTCTCCAAAAAAACAACCCAGAAATGAGCCGCCTCTCCAAAAAACAACCCAGAAATGAGTCGCCTCTCCAAAAAAAACAACCCAGAAATGAGTCGCCTCTCCAAAAAAACAACCCAGAAACGAGCTGCCTCCCCAAAAAAAACAGCCCAGAAATGAGCCGCCTCTCCAAAAAACAACCCAGAAATGAGTCGCCTCTCCAAAAAAACAACCCAGAAATGAGCCGCCTCTCCAAAAAACAACCCAGAAATGAGTCGCCTCTCCAAAAAAAACAGCCCAGAAATGAGTCGCCTCTCCAAAAAAACAACCCAGAAATGAGTCGCCTCTCCAAAAAAACAACCCAGAAACGAGCCGACTCTCCAAAAAAACAACCCAGAAATGAGCCGCCTCTCCAAAAAAACAACCCAGAAATGAGTCGCCTCTCCAAAAAAACAACCCAGAAATGAGCCGCCGCTCCAAAAAAACAGCCCAGAAATGAGCCGCCTCTCCAAAAAAAACAACCCAGAAATGAGCCGCCTCTCCAAAAAAACAACCCAGAAATGAGCCGCCTCTCCAAAAAAACAACCCAGAAATGAGTCGCCTCTCCAAAAAAACAACCCAGAAATGAGTCGCCTCTCCAAAAAAACAACCCAGAAATGAGCCGCCTCTCCAAAAAAACAACCCAGAAATGAGCCGCCTCTCCAAAAAACAACCCAGAAATGAGTCCGCCTCTCCAAAAAAAACAACCCAGAAATGAGTCGCCTCTCCAAAAAAACAACCCAGAAACGAGCCGCCTCTCCAAAAAAACAACCCAGAAATGAGTCGCCTCTCCAAAAAACAACCCAGAAATGAGTCGCCTCTCCAAAAAAACAACCCAGAAATGAGTCACCTCTCCAAAAAAACAACCCAGAAATGAGCCGCCTCTCCAAAAAACAACCCAGAAATGAGCCGCCTCTCCAAAAAACAACCCAGAAATGAGCCGCCTCTCCAAAAAAACAACCCAGAAATGAGCCGCCTCTCCAAAAAACAACCCAGAAATGAGTCGCCTCTCCAAAAAAACAACCCAGAAATGAGTCGCCTCTCCAAAAAAAACAACCCAGAAATGAGCCGACTCTCCAAAAACAACCCAGAAATGAGTCGCCTCTCCAAAAAAACAACCCAGAAATGAGCCGCCTCTCCAAAAAAACAACACCAGAAATGAGTCGCCTCTCCAAAAAAACAACCCAGAAATGAGTCGCCTCTCCAAAAAAACAACCCAGAAATGAGCCGCCTCTCCAAAAAACAACCCAGAAATGAGCCGCCTCTCCAAAAAACAACCCAGAAATGAGTCGCCTCTCCAAAAAAACAACCCAGAAACGAGCCGACTCTCCAAAAAAACAACCCAGAAATGAGTCACCTCTCCAAAAAAACAACCCAGAAATGAGCCGCCTCTCCAAAAAAACAACCCAGAAATGAGTCGCCTCTCCAAAAACAACCCAGAAATGAGCCGCCTCTCCAAAAAACAACCCAGAAATGAGCCGCCTCTCCAAAAAACAACCCAGAAATGAGCCGCCTCTCCAAAAAACAACCCAGAAACGAGCCGCCTCTCCAAAAAACAACCCAGAAATGAGCCGCCTCTCCAAAAAAACAACCCAGAAATGAGCCGCCTCTCCAAAAAACAACCCAGAAATGAGCCGCCTCTCCAAAAAACAACCCAGAAACGAGCCGCCTCTCCAAAAAAACAACCCAGAAATGAGCCGCCTCTCCAAAAACAACCCAGAAATGAGCCGCCTCTCCAAAAAACAACCCAGAAACGAGCCGACTCTCCAAAAAAACAACCCAGAAACGAGCCGACTCTCCAAAAAAACAACCCAGAAATGAGCCGCCTCTCCAAAAAACAACCCAGAAATGAGTCGCCTCTCCAAAAAAACAACCCAGAAATGAGTCGCCTCTCCAAAAAAACAACCCAGAAACGAGCTGCCTCCCCAAAAAAACAACCCAGAAATGAGCCGCCTCTCCAAAAAAACAACCCAGAAATGAGCCGCCTCTCCAAAAAAACAACCCAGAAATGAGTCACCTCCCCAAAAAACAGAGCCCAGAAATGAGCCGCCTCTCCAAAAAAACAACCCAGAAATGAGTCGCCTCTCCAAAAAAACAACCCAGAAATGAGTCACCTCTCCAAAAAAAACAACCCAGAAATGAGTCGCCTCTCCAAAAAAAACAACCCAGAAACGAGTCGCCTCTCCAAAAAAACAACCCAGAAATGAGTCGCCTCTCCAAAAAAAAACAACCAGAAATGAGCCGCCTCTCCAAAAAAACAACCAGAAACGAGTCGCCTCTCCAAAAAAACAACCCAGAAATGAGTCGCCTCTCCAAAAAAAACAGCCCAGAAATGAGTCACCTCTCCAAAAAAACAACCCAGAAATGAGCCGCCTCTCCAAAAAACAGAGCCCGGAAACGAGCTGCCTCCCCAAAAAAACAACCCAGAAATGAGCCGCCTCTCCAAAAACAGCCCAGAAATGAGCCGCCTCTCCAAAAACAGCCCAGAAATGAGCCGCCTCTCCAAAAACAGCCCAGAAACGAGCCGCCTCTCCAAAAACAACCCAGAAACGAGCCGCCTCTCCAAAAAACCACCCAGAAATGAGCCGCCTCTCCAAAAAACAACCCAGAAATGAGCCGCCTCTCCAAAAAAACAACCCAGAAATGAGCCGCCTCTCCAAAAAAACAACCCAGAAACGAGCCGCCTCTCCAAAAAAACAACCCAGAAATGAGCCGCCTCTCCAAAAAACAACCCAGAAACGAGCCGCCTCTCCAAAAAAACAACCCAGAAACGAGCCGCCTCTCCAAAAAAACAACCCAGAAACGAGTCGCCTCTCCAAAAAAACAACCCAGAAATGAGTCGCCTCTCCAAAAAACAACCCAGAAATGAGCCGCCTCTCCAAAAAAACAACCCAGAAACGAGCCGCCTCTCCAAAAACAACCCAGAAATGAGTCACCTCTCCAAAAAAACAACCCAGAAACAAGCCGCCTCTCCAAAAAACCACCCGGAAACGAGCCGCCTCTCCAAAAACAACCCAGAAATATGGCGCCTCTTCCAAAAAAACACAACCCAGAAACAAGCCGCTTCTTTAAGGCTAGGGTCAAACGAAAGTATTTTTACACGCGAACGTAAAAAAGTGCGTCCGAATGCATTGATGTATTTTTTCCCGGAATATACGAAAACGGTCATACGATGCGCATTTTCGTGCGTAAGTTTTACGAATCCAAACCAGGAAACTTTTTGCGTCTGGACGTTATGTTGGCCGGACACGAGCAGGGTCTGACGTCTCCAAATCACACGCCGCTATGCGGACGCAGCGCACTCTGTACGTCAGTACCAGCGGTTCAGCGTTCTCGAAAAAATGCGTTAATTTTCCACTTGCGTTGCGCGGCCGGACTTTCGTGCGACCGTACTTCGTATATTGGCCGTCATTGCCCGTCATTTGCTGCTAGTGCGGCCGTGATTATGTGCGCCAGAACGCACGTTAAAAGTGCGCTAGTCTGACCCTAGCCTAAAAAACCAACTCAGAAATGAGTCGCTTCTTCCAAAAATACACAACCCAGAAACAAGCCGCCGCTCCTGTCGGGTAAGGGCTATCAGAGACAAAATGGCGTCTGCATCCATTTCGTTTTCTGAACAGATAGCTAAGATACATCACTAGAATAGTTACAGTATTTACTCAATTATATTTGCACCCGCGTATACCCCAAGTGCCTTATATAATCAATATATATATACTACATATATATGTAGGAGTAAGAAATGTTACGCTAGAGAATAAAACTGTTTAGCAGATCTTTTCAGTTTTTACTGAAAGTATAATGAACGAGAGTGAATTTAAAAGGGAATGGTTTTTCTTTTCTCTGAGCTACTCCAAGGCCGAATCCAAGATTAGTTGCTCGTTATTATTATCTAAGTTCCGTAGTAGTAGGGAGTATAGGAATACCTTACACCGAAAGCGGGAATCTAATTAAAATGATGAGAAAGTGAATTGTTTTGGATTAAGCTAGATAATAATATGACGTCACAGGTGTCAATTAGAGGAACAGGTGTGGTGCAAAATTTTGTGATAACATACTGCCCTCAAGCGACGAGAAATAACCTGTAAAATTGAAATATAATGTTATTTTAATTTGTGAAAATAAATTTTGTGATTGGTCAATGAGGGACAAGGAGGTGTGGAATGAGAAGATATACCGCGTAAGCGAGAGAGTTCGGGGCACTTCTTCACGAACATTCTGGGGACAGTCACTCACATTCCAACATCCACACGAGCACTTCATGGACTCTTGGGGACATGCAATGGGTCACAAGTGAGATGACATTTACACTCCAAAGGAGACCCTCATGCTCACTCATGCACTCTCAAGTCTAAACTGACTAATACTCTCACTGGATCACTAATTCAATCTGGTATTTCCAGATATTCAGAGATACACTACAGATCCCACTATCCATAATTGAACAGCGACAGATCTCCATAGAGATCAAACAGCAACGCATTACACACCCAAGTGGATTAAATATAATTGCAGGCTGATCGCTGCTCACGACTGCTACGAAGTCAATCAGAGGTAAGTATATGGAGGAGTGATTGATTTCAATTGAAAGGTTGATAAAGAGTTTATCTGTCTTTAGCCAAACTCGTATTCCATAAATCATTAATTATGATATTATAGATTGAGAATAAGGCATTAATAGTCACTACTGCAGCGTGATTATTGAATACCAAGATTCTTATCAAAATCCAATAATAAACAGATAATACCTGTATCATAGTTAAATTGATTGCGAGTGGCTGTGGATAATAAATTCTACTGTCTTTATAATTTTGGCTTAACTTTCCAAGCGGACTAGATATTCTGAAGTGGATATGCAGATCAAGCCAAACAGGCTATGTTTAAAATGTGTAATCTCTGATATGTGATTAGTGTAACAAATACTCAAACAATTGTTAACCGTTTAAGTAAAAATATATATATACGCTGTTGTAATAAAAACTTTTTTGTTGCATCATTGGCTGGAAATGATCTGTGTTTGATATAATTCAATTAACATATATCATATGGTTTTATGAATCTGTATACGTCCGAAAAGAGATGTAAATTATGTCCCTCTTGGATCTTCTGGAATAATTGGTTAAGGCGTGGTTTATTGATTAATCGATTGAGGTTATAAAAGAATGAGAGATTAATGTGGTTCTGCGTTAATTCCGATCATATCTGCTACATTATATGTATTGCTGATAAGGGTTGTGTCTCATTTCTTCTAACTATCGATATCAAGTTGCCCAGAGATCAGTGACACCCCATACCTGGAGGCATTTCACTGAGATCAACGTCTATCCTAACAAATCATCTGACAGTCCAAAAAAACAACGCAAAAAAAATGCGCCGCCTCTTCCAAAAATACACAACCCAGAAACAAGCCCTCTCCAAAAAAACAACCCAGAAATGCACCGCCTATCCAAAAAAACAACACAGAAACGAGCCGCCTCTCCAAAAAAAAACACAGAAACGAGCCGCTTCCCCTACAAACAACCAAGAAACGAGCCGCCTCTCCAAAAAAACAACCCAAAAACGAGCCGCCTCTCCAAAAAAACAACCCAAAAACGAGCCGCTTCTCCAAAAAAACAACCCAAAAACGAGCCGCCTCTCCAAAAAACAGAGCCCAGAAACGAGCCGCCTCTCCAAAAAAACAACCCAAAAACGAGCCGCCTCTCCAAAAAACAGAGCCCAGAAACGAGCCGCCTCTCCAAAAAAACAACCCAAAAACGAGCCGCCTCTCCAAAAAACAGAGCCCAGAAACGAGCCGCCTCTCCAAAAAAACAACCCAGAAACGAGCCGCCTCTCCTACAAACCACCAAGAAACGAGCCGCCTCTCCAAAAAAACAACCAAGAAACGAGCTACTCTCCAAAAAACAGCCCAGAAACGAGCTGCCTCTCCAAAAAAACAACCCAGAAACGAGCCGCCTCTCCAAAAAAACAACCCAGAAATGAGCCGCATCTCGAAAAAACAGAGCCCAGAAACTAGCCGCCTTTCTAAAAAAACAACCCAGAAACGAGCCGCCTCAAAAAAACAACCCAGAAACGAGCCGCCTCAAAAAAACAACCCAGAAACGAGCCGCCTCACCAAAAATACACAACCCATATCTAATAAACCATTTATTCTTTTAATCTGCAGCAAAAAGTCAAGTTTTCTTTTTCAGCAATTCTTAGGATTTTTTCTATATTTTTTTGCCTTTTTTCGAACGCGTTCGGCGGGTTATCGGATCCAAGGCTTTCCGGCAGGTTACCAGCGTCTTATCGGATCGGATACAATAATTTCGGAGGGTTTTATGGCGGGGTTTCCTTGCTGAATTCACCGAAGGGTCCGGGAATTTGATTCCCCGAGGTGCAGGGAACGAAAGAGCACCTAAGGTCCGGTGGAATATCGGTGCTCTTTGAATAACCCTGATAGTCTTATATGTGTATATATATATATATACTGTGACGTTTGGGGGCCCACAGAGCACGTGCACAATGTCTTTCACAAACAAAACAGTTTTATTCACCCTTTCAGGGCAGTCAAAAAGGCAACATAAGTACACGCTTTGGTTCAGCGAAATTAAAACAAAGTCCTGATCTTCAGCACAAATAAACAGAGAAATAATAGTGGCTCACCAATGCTTTAAACAGTCCCAAACCTAGGGAATCCTTTCCCCAGTATGTAGAAGCCTCTCCAGCAAGGCACAGCACGTCTCCTGCTTTTGGAACACAAACACACAGCTTCCACTGATTACTTTCCTTTTCCTGAACTCCCACAATCCTATCTGGGAGTTGCTGGCTTTAAAACTCTTCCTGGACAGGAAGATTAACCCTGTGGTTGCACTTAAAGGGTCCACAACCCACATAGGGGTGAAACATATTGTCCATCCAGGACCCAGACCTGCCGACCTCTACATATCCCCCCCCTCTGTCTCAACGCGGAGGTGTTTGAGGCAACAGTAGACAGCCCACAATGCATCCGGGACAGGGCATCAGCATTTTGGTGCTGTTTCCCAGGCCTGTGTTCCACCACAAAGTTAAACTCCTGGAGAGACAGGAACCACCTGGTAACCCTGGCATTAGCGTGGCGGTGCAGCCTCATCCAGGTCAATGGGGCATGGTCAGACACTAAACGGAACTTCCTGCCCAACAGGAAGTATCTCAAAGAATCCAAGGCCCACTTTATGGCCAAGCCCTCTCTTTCCACCACAGCATAGTTTTTCTCCGCTGCCGTCAGTTTCCTACTAAGAAAAACCACGGGGTGCTCTTCCCCATCGACTTCTTGGGATAGCACAGCCCCCAAACCCTCACTTGAGGCATCCGTCTGTACAATTAACCCGTACATCCGTCTGAAGATTAACCCTGTGGTTGCACTTAAAGGGTCCACAACCCAAATAGGGGTGAAACATATTGTCCATCCAGGACCCAGCCCTGCCGACCTCTACAATATATATACAGTGGCAAGAAAAAGTATGTGAACCCTTTGGGATTACGTGGAGTTTTGCATGAATTGGTCATAAAATGTGCTCTGATCTTCATCTAAGTCACAATAATTTGAAAAACACAGTCTGCTTAAAATAATACAACACAAACATTATCAGGGTTATTCAAAGAGCTCCGATTTGCTCGAGAAAGGTAACCGAACGCTGAAATTCAGCGTTCGGTTACCTTTCCTGGCCATTCGGCTATCCAGAGAGCAGGCAGTTCGCCAAATCCTGGCGAATTGCCTGAACATACGGTGCCTGTTCGGTGCCTGTTCGAGGGCAGTGAAATCCCCATGAAAAAGCACTGCTTCGGCTATTCAGAGAACACAAACCAGCAGTGAAAGGTTCCCCTAATGCCCTGCCATTCGGTGGTTTAATTCGACAGGTTTATTCAGGCGAATCCCATAGGCTTCAATGTTAAAAATATTCCCGTTTTAATTCAATATCTAATAAACCGTTGATTATAAAATTCTGCAGTAAAGAGTCTCTTTATTTATAGATTTTTTAGGATATTTTAATCATTTTCCTGAATAATTTTTTTTTTTTTAAAAGTCCGATTGTTTTTTTTTTTTTTTAAGTTTACTTATTTTTTCTGTAACAGCCCTTTTAATTATCATTCCCTGGACCTCATATGCAAATTACAGACATTTTCGCTCAGTAGTTTCTTTGCAAACAGCGTTTCATTTTCAAACATTCACACAAACTGTTTTGCTAATTTATTCACTGCCTCGTCTGCGGTGTCGGCTGCTTCGCTGCGTGTGATCGGCTCCTGCTCGGGTTCTCGATGGGTTAATCCAGATGTTTTTGCGGGTTTTCGGCGTGCATTCGGTGGGTTTTGCGGTTCGTTTTCGTTGGGTTTGCGGTAGCTTTTCCCTGCAATTTGGGGACCCTGTGGTGCTTGCAGAATACACCGCAGGGTCGCCGAAATGGGATCGGCAAAAGGAACCGAATTGAAGAGAACGAAAAGTCACCGAATGTGCGGTGACTTTTCGAATCTCTTTGACTTACCCTGTATATGTTTTCATGTTGCTATTGAACAGAACATGTAAACATTCACAGTGCAGGGTGGAAAAAGTATGTGAACCCCTAGCCTAATGACTTCTCCAAGAGCTAATTGGAGCCAGGAGTGAGCCAACCTTGAGTCCAATCAGTGTGATATTATTGGATGTGTTGCTGAAAGCTGTCCTGCCCTTTAAAAATACACACCAGTTTTGGGTTTACTGGTTTCAAGAAGCACTGCCTGATGTGAACTATGCCTCGCAGAAAAGAGCTCTCAGAAGACCTATGATCAAGAATTGTTGACTAGCATGAAGCTGGAAAGGGTTACAAAAGTATCTCCAAAAGCCTTGATGTTCATGTGTCCACGGTAAGACAGACTGTCTACAAATGGAGAAAGTTCAGCACTGTTGCTACTCTCCCTAGGCGTGGTCATCCTGTAAAGATGACTGCAAGAGCACCCCTCAGAATGCTTAATGAGGTAAAGAAGAATCCTAGAGTGTCAGCTAAAGACTTACAGAAATCTCTGGCACATGCTAACATTTTTGTTGACACATCTACAATAAGGAAAACAGTAAACAAGAATGGAGTACATGGGAGGACACCACGGAGGAAGCCATTGCTGTCCAAAAAGAATATTGCAGCACGTTTGAAGTTTGCAAAAGAACACCTGGATGTTCCACAGCACTACTAGCAAAATATTCTGTGGACAGATGAAACCAAAATTTAGTTGTTTGGAAAAAACACACAACACTATGTGTGGAGAAAAAAAGGCACAGCACACCAACATCAAAACCTCATCCCCACTGTAAAACATGGTGGAGGGAGCATCATGGTTTGGGGCTGCTTTGCTGCCTCAGGGCCTGGACGGATTGTTGTCATTGATGGAAAAATGAATTCCAGAGTTTATCAAGACATTTTGCAGGAAAACGTAAGACCATCTGTCTGCCAACTGGAGCTCCACAGAGGATGGGTGATGCAACAGGACAATGACCCAAAGCATACAAGTAATTCAACAAAAGAATGGCTTCAACAAAACAAAATACGCCTTCTGGAGTGGCCCAGTCAGAGTCCTGACCTCAACCCGATTGAAATGCTGTGGCATGACCTTAAGAGAGCGATTCACACCAGACATCCCAAGAATATTGCTACACTGAAACAGTTTTGTGAAGAGGAGTGATCCAAAATTACTCCAGATCGTTGTGCAGGTCTGATCTGCAACTACAGGAAACGTTTGTTTGAGGATATTGCTGCCAAAGGAGGGTCAACCAGTTATTAAGTCCAAAGGTTCACATACTTTTTCCACCCTGCACTGTGAATGTTTACATGTTATGTTCAATAAAAACATGAAAACATATAATGTTTGTGTTGTATTATTTTAAGCAGACTGTGTTTTTCAAATTGTTGTGACTTAGATGAAGATCAGAGCACATTTTATGACCAATTCATGCAAAACTCCACGTAATCCCAAAGGGTTCACATACTTTTTCTTGCCACTGTATATACATATAAGACTAATAAAAGATGCTTCTTCAGTTATAAAAAACAGCATAATCTTCAGTCTCGTAAAAAGCTTCTAATGACCAAACACAGGAAAATTCCAGTTTAGAAAAACATGAGACAAAAAAAACACGCAAACAAAAAACAAAACAAAAGTGAGTTATGATGTGCTAGATTTTAGGTTTGCATGGAGGAAGACTTAAATAAAATGATTAAAAAAAAGAAACTAATTGTCTGATGCAGCTCAGAATGCGGGAGGAAGCGCACAACATTTTGGAGCGATGGTGGAGTGAGAGATACTTTGCGTTTTGAAGAGGGCTGAGCGAGGAAACCCACTGAGATAAACTGTATTGTTTAATTGCTGTACGTTCCTGGGTAGAGGCAGGTGTGGATATTTTTAATTTGGCATGAAGAGCATTGTCAGACCATTTGCACAGAGCTCACATCCAGATTTTTAGAAACTCTTGAATTAAGTATTTTTTTTTTTGAGTGAGAGAGAGAGACCCCTCGATATGCCACCTCCGTATACAGAGTAACCCCTTCAGTACCACCAAGGATAGCAGAACGTCAGGGCCCTCTTCCACTCTTGTTGCTGATTTTCTCCCGTACTGGCTCCCCATTATTGGCAATTTTGGAGTTGGCCCCTAGGTAGGGGTTTTGCATCAAAAATATGAGGACCTATTCCGGTTGAGCAGGCAATTGGGAGCCACTAACGGAAAAATTTGACGCGCGCGCCGTTATCCCAGCTCTATCATGAGTGAGCTGCCATGTTAGCGGCTCATCTAGTAATAATCGGCAGCTGCTAATGTTTACCATCGGTGGTGCCACCCACCGGTGCTGGCTGCATCTGCTAGAGTCCATAGGACTATATGGACACCAGAGAGAGTCCTCGGCGATCTTGCATCTAAAAAATATATATTAAAAAAGATTTTCCATTCATTACATTGAAACCTATTGCAATCATCTGTTTAAAACGGTCGAATTGAAACACTGAAAATCCGGTCAACTCGCCACAATTTCGGGTTTTGTGGACAGACAAATCGATAGTTCTCCATAGGACAATTTTGGTGCCGCCAAACGCTGCCGAATTGTGGCGAAAGGCACCAGATTTCTCTGTCACTTCTCCTGTATTTGGTGACTTTTTGACAGCTTGGTGAATAGACGAATTGCTCTGAAAGTGCAGATACGGTGAGATTCACCGATCGGTGCAATTCGAAGGTAAAGTCAGACTTTAGCGAATACCGTCATACTGTGTTTACGCTTGTGTTAGCGAATTCACACACACACACACACACAGGCATCTACCGTATTTATAATAAAAATGGAGGCCTCGGTTGCGTCTTTTTCGGACGTGATTCAGTTTCGGTACATTTTGGCTTCTTTACCATTGCACATTGTTGTTAACATGTGTTGATGTGGTGCGGAAGTGTCCCCGTTTGCACATGAGAAATGATACAAGCGCAACTAATCACGCGTCCAATTAAAATAACAAAAGAAGCCTGATGAATGCCAAATTGATATATGAAAAGGAAAAAACATATCTTTACTATAAACATGCATAAAATCAATGGAGCTACAAATCCAGTCTGTAAAGTGATAATAAATGTCATGGGAACATAAATCAATTACATAGGAATCCATAAGCCGTGTGTGTGAGAGCTACGTTAGATGCCGGCCATTTGGCTCTCGGAGGTCCTAGAGGGTCCATCTGTAAACATGGTAAGAGGGTTCTTCTCTCTCAGGAGTGTGCTGGGTTTTTCAGGTATGAGTCCAGTATGCAGCTAGAGGCAGACAGGTTCTACGCAGTAACAAGTAGACTTGTGCACCGATTTTTTTTTCAGTTCGATTCGGTCCGGTTCGTTCGGATTTTGTAAATTTTCAGTTCGGCTCGTTTCGGACGATTTCTATTTCGGTTCGGTTAGTTTCGGTTCGTTTTTCGTATCGACTTTTTTTCATGATTTCGGAAATTTTCGTGTTTTTCGGAACATCTGTTCTCCTCGTTTCAAAGTGTCTATTAGTTTTGACGTAAACTAATGATTTTTCGGATCCGATATTTCTGTCGATACGATACGATTTCTCATGTTTTACAAGAAGGATACATTGAGATTTCTCATGTTTTACAAGAAGGATGCATTGAGATTTCTCTGGTTTTACAAGAAGGATACATTGAGATTTCTCATGTTTTACAAGAAGGATACATTGAGATTTCTCATGTTTTACAAGAAGGATGCATTGAGATTTCTCATGTTTTACAAGAAGGATACATTGAGATTTCTCATGTTTTACAAGAGGGATACATTGAGATTTCTCTGGTTTCCCGGGAAGGATACATTGAGATTTCTCTGGTTTCCCGGGAAGGATACATTGAGATTTCTCTGGTTTCCCGGGAAGGATACATTGAGATTTCTCTGGTTTCCCGGGAAGGATACATTGAGATTTCTCTGGTTTTCCGGGAAGGATACATTGAGATTTCTCTGGTTTGACAAGGCTACATTCAGATTTCTGATTTTTACAAGAAGGATACATTGAGATTTCTCTGGTTTTACAAGAAGGATACATTGAGATTTCTCTGGTTTTACAAGAAGGATACATTGAGATTTCTCTGGTTTTACAAGAAGGATACACTGAGATTTCTCATGTTTTACAAGAGGGATACATTGAGATTTCTCTGGTTTCCCGGGAAGGATACATTGAGATTTCTCATTTTTTTCGGGAAGGATACATTGAGATTTCTCTGGTTTGACAAGGCTACATTCAGATTTCTCATTTTTACAAGAAGGATACATTGAGATTTCTCATGTTTTACAAGAAGGATACATTGAGATTTCTCTGGTTTTACAAGAAGGATACATTGAGATTTCTCATGTTTTCCGGGAAGGATACATTGAGATTTCTCTGGTTTTACAAGAAGGATACATTGAGATTTCTCATGTTTTACAAGAAGGATACATTGAGATTTCTCATGTTTTACAAGAAGGATACATTGAGATTTCTCTGGTTTTACAAAAAGGATACATTGAGATTTCTCTGGTTTTAGAAGAGGAATACATTGAGATTTCTCTGGTTTCCCAGGAAGGATACATTGAGATGGGAATGGAGCCGAAATCACGAATGGAATGAAAATGAATTTCTATTTGACACATTTCCAGTCCATTCGAAAATTCCGAAAAGTTTTCGTTTCGGCTCAGAAATTTGTTCGGAACTGCCGTTTCTGGATCCGAAAATTTTCGGAAAATCAGCCGAATCCGAATGCACGATTCGGGAAATTTCGTGAAAATTCCGAAGTTTCGAAACCCGAAACGCACATCCCTAGTAACAAGGATTATATTGGATAACACAGGAGACCAAGCTGGAAACTAAGGATGGTTGGACAGGGTAGGAATAAGGCTGGACAGAGGAGATACAAGACAGGGCAAGACAGGAAGGGAGCTGGAAACACAGGGCACAAGGAGATTCACAGAACACAGAACCAAGGCAGTGGCAAGGATAGGCAAGGGTAACACAGGAAAAGGGATGGACACAGACAGAAACAAGGAAAGAACACACGACACAAGGAGACTTACACAAGGGAACTAGAGACACAGGTGACAGAGGAAGCAGAGGGCATGGCTGAAGACTAGGCTGGATACATGGTGGCTATAGCAAGGCTGGCTGGATACACACACAGTGTATATGGCGAGGGTGGATGCACAGTGGGTTGCAGGGCTACTGGTAGACAGGTACTATAGCACACTGTGGGACTTCAATGTTGTGGCCCTGACTTCAGGGCGTGACTCCCTTTAAGGAAGTCCAAGAGGCAGCCCAAACCTGTGGTAGGAGAAGTCGAGGAAATCTGGTGTGGACTCCTGGGAGCCTGGACGTCACACAGGGCAGAGGCAAAATCCGGTATTGAACCGTCTTCGAAACAGGGCACGAAAAGGGGCTGCAGGAGTCAGGTCAGAGACATACCGGCACAGGCCTTCCTGAGGTTTTGCTGCATCGCTCCACTGGATTCCTGACATTCATTTCTAAAGGAGAGAAAAATGCTGACAAAAATAGACTTCATGGATGGCAACATTGCCTTCCTTCTGGAATGGTTTAATGCTGATTTCCCTTTATCAGCAAACAGGAGGCAGTGCTGATTCAACTTCCCCATGATTTTACCGAATGCTGGGGGCCTTAAAGCTTTGGCGATGTGCGTCAAATTTGTGCTGACAAAGACATCTCGGGTGTAATCACAGGGTCATTAGTCTTCAGCAGTGGCTCAGCTGATCTTGTGAGAAGAGTTTGGCCAATACTTTTGGTTAAGCCAACGTTTCCCTTCGCGGTTGACCAAAACAAGGATGGCAGGTACAACTTGCCGACTGCAACCAAGTTGGACTTTTTGGCAGCAACCTGCTGATTAGTGAATGGCACCCTATGTGGCTTTTTTCCCTTGTGGCTGCTATTGGATAAACCTTTGATCTTCTAAGTTAAGTGAAACAAAATTTTGTATTCTCTACTTGCCAAGATAATGACTAAGAAAATCTCCCTCAGAATTACCTAAACTCCGAAAAATTCCACCATCTTGAAGCAGGAGCTTCGTTTATGTTCTTCAGAGCATCGGAGCTCCAACCTGTGCTGCAACGTTCATACATCATTCACTCAAACCCCCCTCCTCACTGTGATAGTTTGACAACTGCCTCTTCTGGTGCTTTTTCGTTGGAAGGTTTGGTCGAAACTGGCCAATGACGATGCACTAGGTCCAGGTGCTTTTTCATATGGTTCACACTATAGTAGTTGAGTCTTGTGAGACAGCAATGAGTCTCTCTCTTTGGGCCACCACCACTAGATGGTTTGGTTGTGGAGCTCTGCCTTTCTCCTGAGTGGACCTGTAAGACATCAGCATCTTGCTCATTCATGGTCTGGATCTATGCGAAACATCAGAAAATACTGCGCTCTTCTACAAAATATCTGCATATTGGCAATCATCATCATTTAATGGTGACTTGTTCATATAAGGATGAGGAGATGATCAATCAAAGGCAAGATCTAAAGATGTCCATTTACTGGTTCCCGTCTTTGAATAATTTCCGTGATATACTTTGAGCATCGACATTTGATCCACGTTACCACGAGTAACTCAACAATCTGCGATCTGTTTCTTACCAATACACTCAAACTGGCAATTTTTCGGAAAATAAAAAGAGGTTTGTATTACCCACTTCAATGTCCTGAAGATTTAATATAAAGCTCAGATGTTTTCACATCCCACAATGATCTGGTGAGGCACAATTAAGGCCTAATTAATTTTATTGTAATAACTAATTATGCAGCAATATTTGAGTAGGATTCCTTCTAACATCTGCAGCCACCTCTCTTAACCGCTTGCGTTCTGAATTGGTCTTTCCACAAGACCAAATACAACTAGCAGACAGCTCCTATCCGTGGTCCCCCAACAGTTCTGTTCATTGTATGTGATGAATGCAGCCACTGCCAGATGTCTTGTCATGCCGAGCCGCGTTTGTGAGAGGGAATTCTCTTTAAGATTTGCTCCACAGATTGATTGATTCTATAAGTTACACTTGGCAAGACTCTATGTACCCCACTGGAGATGAGCTGACAATTGGGACCCACTAAAGGCAGAAAAGCTGTTAACTCTGTGGCACCTCCCTACCGGCTCTATCACGAGTGAGCCTCTATCTTAGCAGGTCTACTGTTAAAATATGGGAGTTGCTAAATGAATCTGCAGTTTGCAACCTCATGGAAACGAGTCTAAAGTAGCTTGTTATTCTCTAGGTACTAAAGTGCCAGTACAGAGTTCTCCAGACTAGATGCAGGTGAAACCTTTAATTCTCCAGGCTGGAGGTGGGACAACCTATGGCTCTCCAGCCTGGCTGCAGACACAACCTATGACTTTCCAGGCTGGAGGTGGGACAACCTATGGCTCTCCAGCCTGGCTGCAGACACAACCTATGACTTTCCAGGCTGGAGGTGGAACAACCTATGACTCTCCAGCCTGGCTGCAGACACAACCTATGACTTCCAGGCTGGAGGTGGGACAACCTATGGCTCTCCAGCCTGGCTGCAGACACAACCTATGACTTCCAGGCTGGAGGTGGAACAACCTATGACTCTCCAGCCTGGATGCAGACACAACCTATGACTTTCCAGGCTGGAGGTGGAACAACCTATGACTCTCCAGCCAGGATGCAGACACAACCTATGACTCTCCAGGCTGGAGGTGGGACAACCTATGACTCTCCAGCCAGGATGCAGACACAACCTATGACTCTCCAGGCTGGAGGTGGGACAACCTATGACTCTCCAGCCTGGATGCAGACACAACCTATGACTTTCCAGGCTGGAGGTGGAACAACCTATGACTCTCCAGCCAGGATGCAGACACAACCTATGACTCTCCAGGCTGGAGGTGGGACAACCTATGACTCTCCAGCCTGGCTGCAGACACAACCTATGACTTCCAGGCTGGAGGTGGAACAACCTATGACTCTCCAGCCTGGATGCAGACACAACCTATGACTTTCCAGGCTGGAGGTGGAACAACCTATGACTCTCCAGCCAGGATGCAGACACAACCTATGACTCTCCAGGCTGGAGGTGGGACAACCTATGACTCTCCAGCCTGGCTGCAGACACAACCTATGACTTTCCAGGCTGGAGGTGGAACAACCTATGATTCTCCAGCCTGGATGCAGACACAACCTATGACTCTCCAGGCTGGAGGTGGGACAACCTATGACTCTCCAGGCTGGAGGTGGGACAACCTATGACTCTCCAGACTGGAGGTAGGCAAAAGTGACTCTCCAGCCTCAAAGTGGCCTTGCTATATCTCATCAGCCTCAAGGGTTCTTCCTATGACTCTCCAATGCGCATATGGGCTTCTTAGGACTCACCAGCCTTCTTCAATGTATGTATAAATAGAAATTCTGGAGAAAGTGCTGAACTAAAAGTATCAAAAATCACATAAACCAAACAAATAGTTCCACCAGGATTCCTCAATAAGTAATATGTCATCTCCAGGCCAGGTCAAGACGCCTTCGTGAGATTCCTGTCTCTGTATTAACCCTTTCCCTGCTGAGGACGTGTTGGGAACGTCCTCATTGACTCCTAAGGAAAGATAGTGGGTTCTTTGAACTCTATCTCCCCACTGTTGGCAGCTAGCAGGGTCATATTTGGTATCATTACAAAGGCCAGAGCATGGCCTTTCCAATGATAGCAAACATGACCATGTTCAAAGTAAAGAAAAAAAATAATAAAATAATAATAAAAAAAAGAAAAATGTGGCTTAGCAGTGAAGGGGTTAATATACAAACACTGCAGGTCAAAGCAAGTCTTTCGGAGACTCTGTTTCAGCGGTCACTCACACGTCTCTGAGCTGTGGTCCACCACGCGGCTGAGCAACATGGGAGATGTAGTTCAGAAACACCTGCAGTACCGAGGTCAGAGATAGTCGTGAGCTGGAGAGACAGCAAACTAAATGATGTGCATATCAATAAGTATTTTGGGAGCAAACACATTTTGCATCCTTGCAAGATCACGGCAGGATGCTCGATTTCCAAATCCTGAAAAACATCGCTGTGTTGTTTTTCTTATCCGTTTCCTCCTTTTTTTTTTTTCTCCTATTCCTTAAGCCGTGTTCCAGGCGTCCACCTTTCAAACGCCGTTGGCGAAACGGATTTTTGCTCTGCCTCCGGGCCGGCGAAGGGTTAAAATCCCAAGCATATTTCATATTAGTGCATTTCATGCAATAAAGCATAAATTATTTAAAATAACGCGACCTTTTATCCTGCACCTTTTGAAGGAAGCAAATTAAAAATGTAAATTGGGAGCTAATTAATATGCAAATGTATTCATTTGCAGTTAACAATTAGCAATTAAACCTGCAGTGTCTACAAAGAGCACGGACAAAATTAGTAACTTAATTTATCATTAAAAACTGAAAACGTACACAAAATTTTAATTGACTTACAAAATATTTCTCTGTCGCTGGTTTTCTATTTTTCTGCGTCCTAATGTAAAAACTAAAAGATGGAGAAAAAACAGAAAAAAACATTATGTTTTCTATGTTGTCCTGAAGGTTTTACAGACAGGCAAATGATTTGCAGATATGTATGGAAATATATGTAGATTTTTACAGACCTTAAAAAAATATATACATATATACACACAGAAACACACACAAACCCTCACGACATTTCAAAAACCATGACAGCTTGTTGTGTCTCCATTGGGTCGTTGTATTTGTTGTGCACCATTTGATGTTGACTCCTTGGACAAACGAAGGGAAATACAGAGATATCTGTATATGAACAGATTTCAGTTAATTTCCATTTTCAACTTAATGTGTCATAGTGAGATGAATGTCTCCTGGTGGGCTGTGGTGGCCACCCATAGGCAAAGGTCTTCCACTGCCCATAAGGCTGTCAGTCAAATTGCTCTTGAAGCCTTCTGGGGTTAAGATCATGAATGCAACGCCAGCGTATAGATGACCAGCCAGTGCCGCTCAGTCCATTTGTTTTGAGAGGCATCGGACTGGCTGACCATTCAAATGATCGTTCAACCAGCTGTGTCTTTATCATCCTTTGTGTCTTTGTCAGTATCTATTTGTGCCTTTTTGAGTCTGTGTTCCTGCCCGTGGCCATCTTTTGCTTCTGTCAGTGTCTGTTGGTCTGTCGGTGTCTTTATCTCTCAAGGTAAGGTGATTACCTATAAGCCTTCAGTGGACTCCATGCATTCACTGTGCCATGAGAAAATCGATAGGAATGTACCCATGGAACTGTCCGGCAAGTCTTCCTAGTTGGGAGCAAGGCCACCTTCAACGGGGTGACAGCCCATGATATGTTCGCGTGGGCCCAGTGATTTCGCAGGGGCCTGGTCCTTAGGCGAAACCCTCTGCCACAGATGGAAGGATCCTTCCATACCACCCAGGACTGTCCAACCGGGATACCAACAAGTTTCCCAGTGGTCTGGAGCACTTGAGTCCGGTAACTCTGAGAGAACTCTGACATCACTGAGGGAGCGATTAGCATGGTCTACACCAGGAAGAGGTCAAAACTGAATGCTCTACCACCAGGGAAACCTTTTCATCCCATTCCTGGACCACCAGGACTTTAGTCGACTCTTTAAAATTGAGTAAGCAGGAGAGGAGGCGAATTTAGTTACTTTTAATTATTTTACTGAAATGTGAAGCTGAGGGAAGGCAGCCCCGAACAGCGATGCAGTAAGGGACCCCAAGATTTCTTATGGAATGCACTACAACAGGATGAATGTCTTCAGATCGTATTTGCTGATAATATGGTCAAGGCACGTCGAAATAACCTGGTGGCACCTGGAGTAAAAATCAATATATTCTCCTGACAAAGGAACAAGTTGAAATAAACATATTTCAGGATTTTCTACCAATTCCGATCCTTTATTTTTCTCTCGAATAATGGATGACACCTTCTTGATGTCTCTTCTACATTCACAGACCTGCAGTAAGTCGAGACCTTGGTAGTAAACACCATTCAATAATTTGCTCCGAAATTCGATTTCCATAAAAAAACCACCCGTCAGCTCACCTTGCAGCCCCTCTCCATTTTGTACGACAGCCAAAAAAATTTCCGTCTTCTGTCGGATGTTCCTGTTCTTGAAACTGAACGACCAGTCCGAACCGAAGAACCTGCAGTCGGGCGTCAGAGCCTTTGCAGCTCCTCAGCGTGATCTCCAGCCGGCGCAGTTTGACAAACTTTAACTTCAGCAAAACTCCGACGTAATATTCTATTTTAATAAAAAAAATATACATATAAGTAAAAAGACATCTCTCTTTCTCTCTGGAAACAGCTGTGATACTAAAGTCTTGTGCCAGTTGGCAGGGAGATCGCTGAATTCCAATCGTAGCATATTGAACTCAAAGTTCTACCAAGCATTAAAAGAGTTTTGCGGAAGAATTGAGTGAAAAGTTCACAGAATGTTATCAGATTGTTACTTTAAAATAGATTCTGCCAAATGGTTATTAAATTCAAATAGTGGCTGTTTATCCATTAAAAACAACATATTCCGTGCTCAGTTAGATCGGGAGCTCCAGGGCCCCGCGCCAGGCTCCCTGATACCCAACTGGCAAAAATTTACTTTTTTTTTTTTTGCCCGACACCCAGTGAAATGATTAGAAAATTGAGCGTGAATGATTTAATAAATGGAGAGCAGCAAATTATTACTAAAAACAAAAGGAAGAGCGAACGAGGTGGTTTAACTGATGGAGGAACGGTGGTAGAGGTCAGTGATCCACCTCTATCGACAATCAGTCAGTGGAATTACATCCGCGGACTTGTCTCCAGGGAGAAAAAGGAAAAAAAAAAAAAAGACAAAATAAATAAATGGTCTGATCATTCAAGACACATGAACCCTGGAGTCGTCGGCGCATGCCGGCCTCTCAAAAAGATGCTCGGAGCTTGTTTCACGTGTTCACTCAGCTCATGGTCAAGCAGTTGAAAAGGGTGAACTACTCACGAGAGATGGGGTCCCTACTGGTGCAAGGAAAGCCAAGAGATAGACCCAGTTCACTACCCTGGTTGAGAGTACTCGATCGTCAAAAGCTCCTGCAGGAGCCCAACATCGTGTAAACCAGATCTGGTCATACTGTGGAGCGATGCACATGGATTTTGCTTATTGCACCAGAAATTTGTTTGCAAATGGGCTACAGAAAAAGTCTCTAAGGTTTCAGCATCTTGGCGATGTCAGACGAGGTGCTGCAGCTATTCGAACAGCTTGGAAATACCTTCTTTCTTTCACAGAACGACGGAGCTCGGGCTGCGGTATTACACGTTCATTAGTTCTTTTTGGCCAACAGGGGAAGCCCTCAGTCTGCCAAATAAGCTGTCTCTATAATGTATGCATGCATGGACTACAGACTTTTACACTATCTTGAATGGTTGGATCTCCAATTCTGGCCCCAAGATATTTATCGCCTACAATTCAGAGAGTTCTTAAAATGCAAGAGAATCACGGGGGGGTGTAGTTCAGAAACAAATGGGTGGGCCAGAGTTTGACATCCCTGGTTGAGGAAAAGGCATCCCATGGAGCTTGCGTACAGATACCTATTCTGTTGATTTTGGGATGACCATGTTCCGGTGGAGGGCAAACAGCCTGTGATCCTACAGCTAAACGAACAATCAACTGACTAAAGTGGCTATGGGTCAACAGAAATCAAGAAACCAAACGATAAAAGTCCATGGTAGCTGTTGACCCTGGTTGAGCCTCACTTCGCCGGCCGTTGGGTTCCATAAGCAGCCTTCCTGGAACCCATAATAAAAGGGATACTTGATTAATAGTAGAGTTCCCTTTTTGGGCAGATCCTGCTAACAGCCTCCGCCCAATTATTTTTTATTTCGGATGATTTTACCCTTTTGTCCCTCGCCACGCACAGCTCCACTCATTTTCAGCTGAGGGACTCCCGGACCAGGATGTCCCTGAAGCTTCTCTGTGCAATTTGTGCTCCTACACAACTTGCGTAGAATAGGAAAAGCAAATTGCACACTGATACTGGACATGCGCCCTTTACGTAAGCACCTGTGCAGAGCGGTGGATCGAAGCTGCTTGCGCATGCATAGATCTGATCCATCTCTGTCTGAGACCGCTGGCTTTCCTGGACAGTATCTGAGGGTGTCGACGGCATGGTCTCTGCATGCTGACATCACTGGTGACCGGCAGCTGAAAAATTAAAAATCCCGGCTGGCGGTGACTTTGATTGGGCTAGAGGAAACACCTCCACTGCACCCTTTGATTTCACCAGATCGGGGGGGAGGGCTAGGAGGAGCAGGTGGGGGGCGCTCCTCAGATCTTGACCACTTTCAAACAATAAAGTGGTCACTCAGGATAAGTAGAATGTCCCTTTAATAAAGTGTCCCCCGTGGTGGTTGTGCTTTCTCTTGTGTCGATACAAGGTGTAGGTGGTCTTTTTACATCCACACAGCATTGCGGCATCGGCCCTGGTAATCAGTGTATTACCGGATGCTTCGGCCCCCCCCCCTTCGGCTCGCGGTGGTGTGTGGATAATTAGGAGTAGTGAAAGGGTCTAAATTGAGCGTTTGTTTCTAAGTCGCGCTTTAGCTACAGGTGATCTGACTCACGGATTCGGAAATCACTTACCCGCCTCTCCAATAGGCTTTTTAAGCATTCAGGAACCTTGATGGTTCTGTTCGCCTTCATCCTGTTAAGATGATGTGTGTTTTTTTTATTCCTTTCCTTTATTATATTATTATTATTATTATGGTAAATGGATTTCCAATACTCGGGGCTAATAAGAGAAAACTGTATGTTTAATCAGGAGATGCAAAGTGAAGTCGACGCGAGGCCCATCAGCGAGAAGCAGGTGGCAAAACAATGGTGGATTTTAATTTCATTTATTAGGATAAATCGCGGAGAGCCGGTTACTCTCATTGGCTCAATGGTGGAACATTTTAACCTGATAATGCTTCTTTTTTTAACGCAGCTTTTCTTGGCCTCGCAGCGTCGGTTTAACTCGTGTCGAGCCGAGTGGTGGCTTTTAAGTCACATCGAGTCCTTTGGTCACTTTGTAGAATAAGCCAGAATCGCTCTGAGAGAATAAAACATATCGGGGGGTATCTCTTATCAGAAATACTCGGGACCAGAAGGGTTTTGGATTCTGTATTTTTACCCGTATTTTGGAAGATTTGCATATTTTAATGAGATAGCTTGGGGGCGGGACCCAAGTCTAAACAAAGGAATCCGTTTATGTTTCACCCACACAGCCTGAAGAACGTTTTATACTATAGGGGTTATTCAAAGAGCACCGAATTGGCCACGGAATTGGACCCAATGGTAAATTTTACGGATGTGCGTTTCGGGTTTCGGAATTTCGGAATTTTCACGAAATTTCCCGATTGGTGCATTCGGATTTGGCCGATTTTCCGAAAATTTTCAGATCCGAAAACGGGAGATCCGAACGAATTTTCGTGCCGAAACGAAAACTTTTCGGAATTTTCAATGGAGTAGAAATGTGTAAAATCGAAATTCATTTTCGTTCAATTCGTGATTTCGGTTCCATTCCTGATTTCGGTTCCATTTCAGTAATTTCAGACATCGTATTTATATCGCTGATTCTGTAATTAAATTTTGTATCATTCCCATCTCAATGTTTCCTTCCTGGAAAACCAGAGAAATCTCAATGTATCCTTCTTGTAAAACATGAGAAATCTCAATGTATCCTTCTTGTAAAACATGAGAAATCTCAATGTATCCTACTTGTAAAACATGAAAAATCTCAATGTATTCTTCTTGTAAAACATGAGAAATCTCAATGTATCCTTCCTGGAAAACCAGAGAAATCTCAATGTATCCTTCTTGTAAAACATGAGAAATCTCAATGTATCCTACTTGTAAAACATGAGAAATCTCAATGTATCCTTCTTGTAAAACATGAGAAATCTCAATGTATTCTTCTTGTAAAACATGAGAAATCTCAATGTATTCTTCTTGTAAAACATGAGAAATCTCAATGTATCCTTCTTGTATAACCAGAGAAATCTCAATGTATCCTTCTTGTATAACCAGAGAAATCTCAATGTATCCTTCTTGTAAAACATGAGAAATCTCAAGGTATCCTTCTTGTAAAACCAGAGAAATCTCAATGTATCCTTCTTGTATAACCAGAGAAATCTCAATGTATCCTTCTTGTATAACCAGAGAAATCTCAATGTATCCTTCTTGTAAAACATGAGAAATCTCAATGTATCCTTCTTGTAAAACCGGAGAAATCTCAATGTATCCTTCTTGTAAAACCAGAGAAATCGCAATGTATCCTTCTTGTAAAACATGAGAAATCTCAATGTATCCTTCTTGTATAACCAGAGAAATCTCAATGTATCCTTCTTGTAAAACCAGAGAAATCGCAATGTATCCTTCTTGCAAAACATCAGAAATCTCAATGTATCCTTCTTGTAAAACATGAGAAATCTGAATGTATCCTTCTTGTAAAACCAGATAAATCTCAATGTATCCTTCTTGTAAAACATGAGAAATCTCAATGTATCCTTCTTGTAAAACATGAGAAATCTCAATGGCAGAATTATCGTATCGGCAGAATTATCGTATCGTATAATTATCGGATCCGAAAAACCATTAGTTTATGTCAAAACGAATAGACACTTTGAAACGAGGAGAACAGACGTTCCGAAAAACACGAAAATTTCCGAAATCACGAAAAAAAAGTCGATACGAAAAACAAAACGAAACGAACCGAAATGAAAATCGGTCGAAACGAGTCGAAACAAAAATTTACAAAATCCGAACGAACCGAACCGAAAAAAAAATCGGTGCACAAGTCTAGTAAATTTCCCAGTATGGTGCCAGCGAAATGCGGTGACCTTCGGCGGCAGTGAAATCCCATAGAGAATGGTTAATCTATTCAGAGCACGCGAACACCTATGAAAAGTTGTCTAAATGCCCTGATGTTCGGTGGTTTCATTAGAGAGGTTTAATCAGGCGAATCCCAAAGGTTGCGATGTTAAAAAAATTCCTGTTTTTTATTAAATATTTATTCAACCGTTTATTCTTTTTATTTGTAACAAAAAGTCTCTTTGTTTAATTTTCAATTTTTTTAGGCATTTTTTCGCCAATATTTTCAATTTAGATTTTTTTTTTTACATGCCATTTTATTTTATTCTGTAACAGACCTTTTGATTATTATTCAGAAGACTTTATATGTAATTTCCAGGCATTTTCATGCACTAGTTTCTTTTAAAACGCATCTTAAAAGCTGCCTTTTATTTTTACCCCTGTTCGGCGGCTGGTCGGCTTTTTCCGGTGGCTGGTCGGCAGTCTGTCGACAGTTTGAGGATCGATTCAGCGGTCTGTCTGGCAGGTCGTTGACATTTTTCAGCGGAATTGTGGCAGTGTTTGGAATCGATTTGGCGGTTTTGCAGTGTTTTTTTTAATTGATTCAGGGGTTTTAGGATGCGTTCGGCGGATTGATTCGTCGCACTTCGGGAGCCCTGTGGTTAACGCTGAATTTAACTTGTCAAAGTGCGGCGGACGAGAGAGCACCGAAATGTCAATAACCCCTTTTATTTTTAATGATTTTCTCCCTGTCACGAGAGGTTGGAGGTGAGATTTTACACTTGGGGGGTCATGTTGGTGCTCAAAGATAATTTGGAACATTTCAGAATAAAAGATACATATATATATATGCTGGGTGATTCCTATAGACCTGAATGCAAAGTTTTTCATTATAGATTGTAATCGAATGAAAGGAAATTAATGAGAGCCTCAGAAACCATACCTCCTCTTATGTTGAGCACATCTCATCACTGCTGGAACTAGGTGGCAGCACAGCCACGACAACAGCACAGCCTCAAGAATAGCACTACCACGGAACGCAATGGTTTACTCTGTGGAAAAGCACAGTGTTACTTCCACCAAGATGATGCAGCATGCCACACATCACATGAGCCAATGGTGACAATGCAGAGCAGAGCTTTTTCAGGGATCATGTTATTTCCAAGAATCTGTGGCTGCCCCGGTATTCCCATCTTACCGGACTGGACTTCTTTATGTGGGGCGAGCTGAAGGCAGTGCACTGGTACAAGCCTTGCAGACAACATGATGATGAAACACTTTGCCACGTCAGAAAACGGCAGGCACTTTCAGCATGTGCTGTGCGCAACACAAGAGGAGGTACGTTTACTGAAACTCTAATTAATTACCAATAATTTAAGATCTGTAAGAAATCGTTGGGTTCAGGTTTACATGAATCACTGTGTGTGTGTATATATATATATATAACTGTAAGCATATTTGGGCAGGCCTCTCCTCTAGGTTGATGGACACATGTAACCACTACCTGCTGATAGTCAGCATATTAAAGTTCTCCCCTGCAGTGTGTAGAATTCATACAGCGCAGAAGCAAAACCAATTAAATAATTAAACAATGTGATCTCCTTCCTGCAACGTATGAATTCCACATCCGCAGAGGAGCACCGCGATGGGATGTAGATGCTATGTGTGGCCCGAATAGGGTTGTCTGACAAATCCTGTGTTTTCCTGGACACATATAATGTATGCATGCTGATGGGCAGCACACTAAACCTTAAACTGCATAAAATACTCCTAAATCCCCCCCTGCACTGATAAGAATACAAGGTGCGTGACCCTGTGGCTGACCTCTGCTTTGATGCTACGCTCATGATGTCAAGACAATAAATAAAGCATTGTGGGAGTTGTAGTTCTACAATAGCTGGGGTTTTACATCTTGGCCAGTCCTGTGTTCCCGCGACTCTCCTGCGCCCTCTAATGCGCAACAGCTGCAAACGCAAGCAGACCCATTGTAACCCCCTCCCCTCCCTTTTCGAAGGGGTCTCTCTCACAGTCGAGTATTGGAGACGTTTTTCATTATACTAGGGGCTCCATTCAGTACGGTCAGATAAAAATATTGATGAGCAGCATTCGAGCCCCCCCCCTCCCCAAAATACCAGGTGATATCATCGACCATAACTGAAAAAAATGATCATGTTTTGGTAAAAAGCGGGCCAATAAAATGGCAGAAAAGGCACATTTGGCTCTGATATAAGGTTGCCAGGTCGGCCATGTTTTCCTGGACACATATTACTATTTAATGTAGAGTAGAGCACAGGTAAAAGTGCTGCCCCGCAACATGTATAATTTACATACTGCAGGATGGATTTCTTGCCTGTGTTGTATGGATCCTACATGCTGCAGAGTTGCATATTTCATGCTCTGCCCCTCAGCATGAATTTATTATGTGTCCATAAAAACAAGGCCAATCTGTCAGCCCTACTCTTACACTGTGACATGATGTGGGAATGCGACACAATCAGGGTTACTCAGAGAGAGACGATCTGGCCCCGAAATTGCACCGAACAGTGAATTTCCCCATACAGTGCAATTTTGTGGCCATTCGGCTGTTCAAAATCTGGCAATTCGCCAAATTTTGGCGAATTGCCAGCGAAATACGGTGCTGTTCAACAGCAGTAAAATCCCCATACAGAAGCAATGGTTAATCTATTCATAGACACCGAACAGCAGAGAAATGTCAGTGAAATGCCCTGCTGTTCGGTGTTTTCATTCGGCAGGTTTATTCAGGCGAATCCCATAGGTTTCAATGTTAAAAATATTCCTGTGTTTATTAAAATATTTATTCAACTGGTTTTTATTTTTATTTGCAGCAAAACGACTCTTTATTTATTTTTTGGGATTTTTGGTGATTTTTTTTGGCAAACATTTTTTCTCCTTTTTTTTTTAAAATAAAGTTTTTTTTTTCTGTAACAGACCTTTTTATTATTCATAGGACCTTATATATTATTTCCAGGCATTTTCGTACAGTATTTTTCTTGAAAACGCCTTTTTAAAGTTGCAGGGTTTTTTTCACCCCGTTCGGCGGCTTGTTGGCTTTTCCGGCAGCTGGTCGGCGCTCTGTCCGGTGGGTTGCCGGCTTTTTTCAGACAGATTCAGCATTTTTTCGGCGGTTTTCCGACTCGATCTGTTGGTTTTGCGGCGGGTTTTCAATGCGTTAGACGGGTCGTTCCCTGCATTTCGGGGACCCTGCGGTTAATGCTGACTTCACTGCAAGATCGGCGAATTGAAGTCGCCAAAGTGCGGGGAACGGGAGAGCACCGAAATGCCGGTGACAAGGCAGTGCTCTCTGAATAACCCTGAATGTTTGTATACATTTTTCATATTTTGCTATAATGTGTTAGTTTATTTGTAAATATATAATTTATGTTAATGAAGAATTAATTATTTCTGTGATGTCATAATTAGCATCGTGCCAGCCATAGCCAGCATCATATGGATTATGGCTTTTGAGCGTGTCCATGTGAAAATTCACACAGGAAGGTCTTCTTCTCCATTGTCCAGCCTGTTGGGTTTCCACATACGCACGCTCAGCAGCCGAGATCAGTATGCAGGCACGCATATGTTAATTATGACATCATGGCATTGCCATAACGCACCATTAACATAAATTAACTGAAGAACGTCGAAATACGCAATTGCAGAAAATATTAAAAATAAAACTACACACAATGTATCACATTCCATTATCATGTTGCAGATTTGAACGAAATTTTTACCGATGATGGAATATATCCGAAATCACTTCATATTTTTTTTTAGAAAACCATGGGAATTAAATCGAGTCCGTTGGTCGGAATAGGAGCCCTCGGCCTGGTGCAATCTCTCCAGAGCTATAAATCCATGGCAGGGGTCATCAACCTTGACCCTCCAGGTGTTTTGGAAATGCATTTCCCACGAGTCTCCAGCAACCTAATGAGTGACTGAGCACCATGGGAGATCTAGTTCCAACACATCTGGGGCGGGACAAGGCTGTTGACCTCAAGGTCTATGGAGTTGCTGAGTTTACCAGATCTCTGGTTAAACACCAGATGTGGAACCTGGCCCAGGGTCTTCAAGAAGTGTCTTGGCTGCTATCGGTGGTTTCATTTTGATTGGCCGCTTACCACTGACCGTAGGGATGAGCTGTTCGGTTCAATCGGTTCGGAGTTCGATTCGAACATCGCCTGTTCGTGAACTACGAACATTTCTGCGTGTTCGCCGCATGTTCGCCGACAATGCACCACAATAGACCACAATGCACTTTTCCACTGGCCTGAAGCTTGTAATTGGCTACAGCCCAAATTTTGCCCAATCATGGGCTCACAGAGCTAAGTCCCGCAGCACACTATATAAGGCTTCACACAGCCCCCAGCACGTGTTTTTTGAGAGGAGATTGTAGTGTTAGTGTGTGTTCTCACTGCCAGCAGCAATTGTGGGGGTCTCATTTCTACAAAATATCTGGGAATTGTTGTAATCTGTGTGTTCTCACTGCCACCAACTATTTTGGGGGTCTCATTTCTACAAAATATCTGGAAATTGTTCTAATCTTTGTGTTCTCACTGCCACCAGCAATTATGGGGGTCTCATTTCTACAAAATATCTGGGAATTGTTCTAATCTTTGTGTTCTCACTGCCAGCAGCAATTGGGGGGGTCTCATTTCTACAAAATATCTGGGAATTGTTCTAATCTGTGTGTTCTCACTGCCACCAGCAATTTTGGGGGTCTCATTTCTACAAAATATCTGGGAATTGTTCTAATCTTTGTGTTCTCAGTGCCACCAACTATTTTGGGGGTCTCATTTCTACAAAATATCTGGGAATTGTTCTAATCTTTGTGTTCTCAGTGCCACCAACTATTTTGGGGGTCTCATTTCTACAAAATATCTGGGAATTGTTCTAATCTTTGTGTTCTCAGTGCCACCAACTATTTTGGGGGTCTCATTTCTACAAAATATCTGGAAATTGTTGTAATCTTTGTGTTCCCACTGCCACCAGCAATTGTGGGGGTCTCATTTCTACAAAAATCTGGGAATTGTTCTAATTTTTGTGTTCTCACTGCCACCAACTATTTTGGGGGTTTAATTTCTACAAAATATCCGGGAATTGTTCTAATCTGTGTGCTCTCACTGCCACCCATCAGGGGGTCTCACTGATTTATAGGAGGTTTCTGGGAATTGTAATCTGTGTCTTGTCACTGTTGCCAGCTATCAGGGTGTCTCACTGAGTTATACCAGAGTTCTGGAAATCTTTATACCAGAGTTGAATCAGAGTTCTGCAGCATATCTCCAATTTTTATAACAGAGTTGAATCAGAGTTCTGTATATCTTTAATCTATATATCACTCTGTCAAAAAGACCTATATATCACCATGTCAGAAAGACCAAAAAGGACAGGCAGACGCTCCCAGACACAGATAAGAGGGCAAGCAGCCTCTGTGTCGGGAGGCTGTGCCTCTGGTCGTCGTGGACGTGGTGCATCCTCTGCAGGGGCACGCTTGTCCTTTCTAACTGGTGCTGGCCGTCTTAAGCAGCAGCAACATAAAGAGGATTTGGTGGATTGGCTAACCAGGCTATCCTCATCCTCCGAGTCCTCTGCCAGCCAGGCTTGTAGTGCTTTACAGTCCACCTCAGCTGCCAAAGCATCTAATGCAGCCTCCATGTCCACAGCTACTCCTGCCGTAGCCTCACTATCACACACGGAGGAGTCAGCTGAATTGTTTGACTACAATGACAGTGACATGCTGCTTGAGGATGCGCAGCAACTACATTGCTCTGATTCAATCTCTGAGGTTGAGGAAGGGAATATAATCAACCTAGAGGAAGGGGATGCCAGTGATGACACACAAATAACTGGCACTCATGTTGCCCCAGCAGCTGCAGCATACTGCCAAGTTGGCTCCAGTGACGAGGAGATAGGGGGTGATGACAATGATGATGAGGTCACTGACTCCACCTGGGTGCCTGATTGAACAGAGGAGTCAAGTGAGGAGGAGGAGGAGGCACAACAAACACGAGTCACAACGTCCTCTATGTCCAACCGTAGCACTAGCCACTCCAAGGCATCAGATGTCAGAGCTGCTCAAGTGCAGAGCGCTGTTGTCTCAAAGCACACATCCAGGAAATCTGCTGTCTGGGAGTTCTTTAAGAAATGTGCAGCAGACCGCACCATTGCTATTTGTAATCTGTGTCAGATGAGGCTCAAATGTGGGAAAGACACCGGATGCTTGGGTACCACGTGCTTGAGGCAACATATGACCACCTGCCACGCATCCCATTGGCGCAAAACTTTGCGTAGGTCCTCCTCACCTGTCTCTACCCCCACTATATGTCCTGCCATGTCATTGACTCCAACCTCCACTGACATGGATGATGCTACAGTAATGGATGTACCGGGTCCTTCCTCACAATGTGACAGCATCCCATCAGCTGAAGATTTACGCAGTCAGATTACGTTGCCCCAGCTGCTACAGCGTAAGAAAAAATATAGTCCTAACCATCCCCAAGCACAGCGTCTAAATGCCAGTTTAGCAAAATTACTCGCATTGCAGCTGCTGCCTTTCCAGCTGGTGGACTCTGCTTCCTTCTGTGAATTTGCTGAATGTGCTGTACCACAGTGGCAGGTTCCAAAATGCCATTACTTTTCACGGAAGGCCATTCCAGCACTATAGCAGCACGTGGAAGACAATGTTATGGAGTCATTGGGAAAGGCAGTCAGCAGCAAGGTGCATGTGACTTTAGACATGTGGTCCAGCAAGCATGGACAGGGCCGTTACATTTCCTTCAAGGCACACTAGGTAACTCTGATTGCAGCTGGGAGGGATCCAAGACGGGCTCTGTGCTGGAGCTTGTTCATCCACCACGCCACCAGAAAGCTGCTTGTATGAGGTCTGTCTGCTCCACCACCACCTCTCCCTCTTCCTCCTCCTCCTTCTCTGTCTCTGGCGAAGTGGCAGTTAAACTGACGCCTGACAGGGGCTATGCAATGGCTCAAGCAAAAAGATGCCATACTGTGCTTGAGCTGGTTTGTTTAGGGGACAGGAGCCACACCGGGCCAGAAATTCTGTCAGCTCTGCAGGGGCAGGTGCAGAGATGGTTAACACCACACCAGCTTCAGCTGGGAGTGGTCGTCTGTGATAATGGCAGCAACCTTCTCTCTGCCCTATGCCTGGGTAAGTTGACGCATGTACCATGCCTAGCACACGTCCTAAATCTGGTGGTACAGCGTTTCCTAACCAGGTATCCAGGGCATGGCAGAGCTTCTGAGCCAGGCCAGAAAAGTCTGCAGCCAATTCAGACGGTCATTCCCAGCAAGTGTTCGCCTGGCAGAAATTCTAAGAGAATTCCACCTTCCCACAAACCGTCTGATCTGTGACATGCCCACCAGGTGGAACTCGACATTAGCAATGCTGCAGCGTCTGCACAAGCAGCAGAGGGCCATCAATGAGTACCTGTGTGAGTATGGCACAAGGGAAGGTTCAGGTCAACTTGGTCCCCCCCCCGCAGTGGCTGATGATCGAGGATGCATGCACTGTAGTGTCACCATTTGAGGAGGCAACGAGGATGGTGAGCAGGGACAGTGCATGCATCAGTGACACAATTCCTTTAGTGTTCCTGCTGGAGCGCACTCTGCGGGGAATTATAGATGTGGCACTAGAGGCAGAGCAGCAGGAGGAAGAGGAGGCCTTCCCTAGCTCTCAAGGCCTCAGTCTTTATGCAGACAGCATTCCTGCGGGTCCTCTGATCAGACAGGAGGAGGAATATTTAAGTAGTGGGGGCATTGAAGGTGGGGATTCCTCAAGGGAGGGTTTTGTGTGCCCAGAAACACAAGGACTAGTACGTGGTTGGGAGGAGGAAGTGCACGATACGGTCATCCTAATTGACCAGGAAGACTCGGAAGCTAATGCCACCTCCAACCTATGCTGCATGGGCTCCCTTATCCTGCAAAGCCTGGTAAAGGACCCCAGGATTCGTGCTATCAAGGAGAGGGATCATTACTGGTTGGCAAGCCTTCTTGATCCACGATACAGGGTAAAGTTGCAGGGCTCATCCTGCCCGCACAGAGGGAGCACAGGATGAAAAAACTTGAGGACGCTCTAAAGCGACACTTGTCTAACACCTTTCCAGGCACTGGTAGGTTACCAAGTGATGAAACAGGTGCTTCTGAGGCTGCGGATGATCAGAGGAAGAGCGGTGAAGGCCGGGGCCGCTTGACTGATGCCTTTTTAAATTTTTTTAGTCCACGACGCCCAGGGACATCAAATGTAGGTACCCATTGCCAGCGTCTTCACCATATGGTGCAGGACTATCTAGGGGCAAGGGCAGACCTGGATACCTTTACAGCAGATGATCCACTGGCTTACTGGGTGTTGAGATTGGATCACTGGCCAGAGCTTAGCCAATATGCTATGCAGCTACTAGGTTGCCCTTCATCCAGCGTGCTTTCTGAAAGGACGTTCAGTGCTGCTGGAGGTTTTGTCACAGACAAAAGAGTGCGTCTGTCCACCGACTCTGTAGACCGGCTGACATTTATAAAAATTAATCAGTCCTGGAACAGCAGCTATCAATCCCCTGATGCTGACGTAACGGAATAGATCGGGGATCTCTTCTGCATTCACAAAACCTCCACCACTGCACTCTTCCACAATACCACAAAAGGGTTACGGTGTGAAGGCACTTGCTGCCACCAAAGGCACAATATTTGGCTACACTGACGCCTTTACCAGATTTATATCTTTTTAATATAGGACTGCATGGTCCAACCCTGCACTCTTCCACAATACCACAAAAGGGTTACGGTGTGAATGCACTTGCTGCCACCAAAGGCACAATATTTGGGTGCATTGACGCCTTTACCAGATTTATATCTTTTTAATATAGGACCACGTGGTCCACCCCTGCACTCTTCCACAATACCACAAAAGGGTTACTTACGGTGTGAAGGCACTTGCTGCCACCAAAGGCACAATATTTGGCTGCACTGACGCCTTTACCAGATTCATATCTTTTTATTATAGGACCGCATGGTCCAACCCTGCACTCTTCCACAATACCACAAAAGGGTTATTTACGGTGTGAAGGCACTTGCTGCCACCAAAGGCACAATATTTGGCTGCACTGACACCTTTACCAGATTCATATCTTTTTAATATAGGACCGCATGGTCCAACCCTGCACTCTTCCTCCCCTCTCCTCCTCCCTCACCCCTGCTCTCACACACATCTTCAACCTATCTCTCTCCACTGGCTCCTTTCCATCCGCCTTCAAACACGCGCTAGTTACCCCTTTACTAAAGAAACCATCCCTAGATCCCAACTCTCCATCCAATTACCGCCCTGTATCCCTGCTTCCCTTCACATCAAAGCTCTTTTAAAAACTAGTCTTCACCGCCTCTCCCTCTTCCTGTCCTCCAATTCCCTACTTGACCCCCTGCAATCTGGCTTCCGTCCCCTACACTCAACTGAAAACTGCCCTCACCAAAGTCACCAACGACCTCCTAACTGCTAAAAAACACGGCCACTATTCTATTCTCATCCTGCTTGACCTCTCGGCTGCTTTTGACACTGTTGACCACCCCCTCCTTCTACAGACCCTCAACTCTCTGGGTCTCGGTGACACTGCACTTGCTTGGGTTGACTCCTATTTATCCAACAGGTCCTTCTGTGTGTCCTTTGCTGGTAACTCCTCCTCCTCATTGCCTCTATCTGTTGGTGTACCTCAAGGCTCTGTCCTTGGTCCTCTGCTCTTCTCCATCTACACTTCCTCTCTGGGCAAAATCATCAACAGCTTTGGCTTTAATTACCACCTCTACGCTGATGACACTCAGATCTACCTCTCTACCCCTGATCTCTCTCCCCCTGTCCTTTCAAAAGTCAGTGACTGTTTATCTGGCATCTCCTCCTGGATGGCCTCCCACCACCTAAAGATCAACATGTCAAAGACTGAACTCCTACTTATTCCTCCCTCCAATGCCTCCCCACCTCCTGACTTCTCTATCACGGTGGAGGTATCACCATCTCCCCATCAAACCAAGTTCGCTGCCTTGGAGTTACACTTGACTCTGCTCTTTCCTTCATCCCCCACATCAAGTCTCTTTCCTCCTCCTGCGATACCAACTGCGTAATATTTCCAGAATTCGGCCATTTCTTACCGCTGTCACCACAAAACAACTCGTACACGCCCTGGTAATCTCCCGACTTGACTATTGCAATAATCTCTTATCTGGCCTCCCTCTGTCCCGCCTCTCCCCCCTACAATCCATCCTGAACGCCTCCGCCAGGCTAATTCACCTCACCCGCCGCTCTGTCTCTGCCGCTCCCCTCTGCGAGTCCCTTCACTGGCTCCCCATCCACTGCAGAATTAAGATCAAAATCCTTATCCTTACCTACAAAACCCTCACTAACTCAGCTCCCCACTACCTGTCCTCACTAATCACCAAATACACCCCAGCCCGCTCCCTAAGGTCAAACAGTGACCTGCGCCTAGCTTCTCCCCGCATCACCTCTTCCCATGATAGACTGCAGGATTTCTCACGCGCAGCCCCCACTCTCTGGAACGCTCTCCCTCGTACTGTCAGACTTTCCCCTAACTTCTCTTCCTTCAAACGCTCCCTGAAAACATTCCTATTTAGGCTAGGGTCAGACGAGCGTGATTTCTACGGACTGTACTTCCTTGCACACGGACGTACGTCAGTACGGAAGACACAGTAGTGGCCACACAGTCCGTTTTTTTCACTGACGTATATTTTGACGGATGTAGGAGGGAAAATAAATTAAAAGCAAAACCATTTTGTCCGTGAAAAATGCTGGACATATAAATGCAGTCCGTCTGACCACGTTCCATCACTCACACACAAAGCTATGCGGACGTTGCGGACGCAGCGCACTTTGTGTGGCCGTTCTAGTGGTTGTACGTTCTTGCCTGCCTTGCGTCCGTTTGTTCAGTTCAGTGCGGACGTACTTTGTGTAACAGGCTCCAATGGACTTTCTTTCATGCTATCACGGACGTACTTTTAGGCGCAATCACGGAAGTGAACACTACGCTCGTCTGACCCCAGCCTTAGGGAAGCCTACCACCCAACTCACTGACGCAACCATCAATCACTCTCACCTTACAGTCCTCTCCTCCTGTTTCCAACCCCAACCCTCCTAGATTGTGAGTTCCTACGGGAATAGGGCCCTCATCTCCTCCTGTACTGTTTGTCAAATGTTGTTCAATGTATTGTAACCCTGTCTATACTGTGCTTATTGTACAGCGCTGCGGAATATGCTGGCGCTTTATAAATAAAGAATAATAATAATAATAATCTTCCACAATACCACAAAAGGGTTACTTTCCAGGCACTGGTAGGTTACCAAGTGATGAAACAGGTGCTTCCGAGGCTGCGGATGATCAGAGGAAGAGCGGTGAAGGCCGGGGCCGCTTGACTGATGCCTTTTTAAATTTTTTTAGTCCACGACACCCAGGGACATCAAATGTAGGCACCCATTGCCAGCGTCTTCACCATATGGTGCAGGACTATCTAGGGGCAAGGGCAGACCTGGATACCTTTACAGCAGATGATCCACTGGCTTACTGGGTGTTGAGATTGGATCACTGGCCAGAGCGTAGCCAATATGCTATGCAGCTACTAGGTTGCCCTTCATCCAGCGTGCTTTCTGAAAGGACGTTCAGTGCTGCTGGAGGTTTTGTCACAGACAAAAGAGTGCGTCTGTCCACCGACTCTGTAGACCGGCTGACATTTATAAAAATGAATCAGTCCTGGATCAGCAGCTATCAATCCCATGATGCTGACGTAACTGAATAGATCGGGGATCTCTTCTGCATTCACAAAACCTCCACCACTGCACTCTTCCACAATACCACAAAAGGGTTACAGTGTGAAGGCACTTGCTGCCACCAAAGGAACAATATTTGGCTGCACTGACACCTTTACCAGATTGATATCTTTTTAATATAGGACCGCATGGTCCAACCCTGCACTCTTCCACAATACCACAAAAGTGTTACTTACGGTGTGAAGGCACTTGCTGCCACCAAAGGCACAATATTTGGCTGCACTGACACCTTCACCAGATTCATATCTTTTTAATATAGGACCGCATGGTCCAACCCTGCACTCTTCTACAATACCACAAAAGGGTTACTTACGGTGTGAAGGCACAATATTTGGCTGCACTGACACCTGTACCAGATTCATATAATTGTAATATTGGACCACAGGGTCCAACCCTGCACTCTTCCACAATACCACAGAGGGGTTACGGTGTGACGGCACTGTTGCCGACACTAAAGGCCCAATTTTAACCACAAAACCACAAAAGGGTTACGGTGTGAAGGCACTTGCTGCCACCACCAAAGGCACAATATTTGGGTGCACTGACGCCTTTACCAGATTCATATCTTTTTAATATAGGACCACATGGTCCAACCCTGCACTCTTCCACAATACCACAAAAGGGTTACTTACGGTGTGAAGGCACAATATTTGGCTGCACTTACGCCTGTACCAGATTCATATAATTTTAATATTGGACCACAGGGTCAAACCCTGCACTCTTCCACAATACCACAGAGGGGTTACGGTGTGACGGCACTGTTGCCGACACTAAAGGCCCAATTTTAAAGCACCTATTGTTACTTTCATCCAAAGCCTACATAAGTTTCACCATAATTTAGCCAAAAAATCACTAAACTTGTTCTGCGTGTCCTAAAATGTCTCCTCTTTTCATACAGGCTGCCGCCCCAAGCAGTTGTTTATGAATAGATTAAAGGAAAACCATTTACCGTCATTTGAAATGTCCTTTTTTTGTTTTTAAATGTTTCTATACATCCTACAAATCTGCCACTTCACGGGCAGGTTATGGGGACCTCCTAGGCACGATATTTGAAGAAATTTTTATTTTTTATTTTTAACCCTTATTTCATGGAAAGCTCCCTGTCCCTTTAAAAACTTTTTTTAAAAACTTTTTGTCCTTATTTCCTGTCCCCCAGGGCACTACCCGGATCCCCATACAGCTTTTATGGCAAATATCTTGCATTTATGCCCTCTTGCAGGGCACTCTAAAAATTGAACTTTTGAGTCCCATTGACTTGTATTGAGTTTGGTTCGTGTTCGAACTCGAACTTTTGAAATTGTTCGAGTTTGAATGCGAACCGAACACGGGGGTGTTCGGCTCATCCCTGACCAGACACCTGCAGTATGACTGCTTAGACATTCTCTGGTTTCCGGGAAATCCAGTCCTGGTTGATCAAGGTGCACCCCATCATTCTGGTACAAGCTTCTACAACCACTCATGGTGGACAGCCGGCCATGAAACAACCTCAGGAGTTGGCTGAGCATCGTACGGATGTATGCTGTATCTTGCAAACATCTGCGGTGTCAAGGTTAGCTGTCCTTATCCTTGGCTGTTTCGTGTCTCGCTCGAATATGCTTTTTGTCTTCTTGTTCTCCATCAGAATCCACCCCAGCCAGCGTGCAAGCTATTCTGAGCCGGTCCCTCATTATGCTTTTGTTTGTGGATTCTGACACCTGTTATTACTGTCTCTTTCTGGGTTTTAATTAGTTCTCCTATTGCGCGGGGCTGCGGCATCTTCTGCTGCTTCCTAAATGAAAGCTTGGAATGATAGTGACAGTGGGACACTGGTGCTTTGGGGGCAAGGCGAGCTGTGACCACCCTACCGCATGAAACCCCTTTACGATTCCGTATAGAATGCAACGTACAATCCCAACAATGTACACATATCTATAGAGCGGTCACGGTCACTGAGAATGTCTCTTTCATAGCATATCTAGCAAAAAAAATAATAATAATCTAACCTGTATACACTATGATGGCTATTCACAAAGTGCCGTTGTTTGCTGATATTGCAAACACCGGGAACAAACACCAATGCTTCAGAAAAGCCGTAGTCGCGTCATTGTTCTGACTTTTTTTAAAGTCGTACGAATATTGACTACATTTTTAAAATGCTATTTTTTTTACCGTGTTATTATTCCCAGCAGCCACAAGGTTGCGAGTGCGACCAGATTAGATTTCTGAAATAAACACCCCTGCAGGGAAATGTGAGCAGATGTATGATCACCTGTGGGGTTGTGCCACATTGAGCTGTACCTCTACATACTGGACTAGGACCTGGACAAAGGACATGATGATAGATGTGATGGGTCTGTAGGTAGGCTGGGGGGGGGGCTATATGGCACAGACCAATTAGTCTGATTTGGTTGGGTTGAATAGCTTTGATATTGGATTTGGGAGCATCCGAATTTTCGGTATGGCCAAACTGAATCACTTCAGAAACACAATTTTTCGAACCAATCCAAAACGTAACGAATATACTGCAAATCGGGGTCAATTCAGATTCAATTAGACTACGAAAAAAAAAAAATTGCACTCACCGTGCAAGGCATAATTCCTAACCCTAATCTAAAACAAGCAGAAATAGTAACCCTAAAAGTAAAACTAACCCTAAATGTGACCCTAATCCTATAGTAACACTACCTCTAAAAGTTACCCTATTTAGACATGTGGACAATGAAAAAAAATAATTTTGTTTTGATTCGTTCCCTTTTTCAATTCGTTTCAGTGCATTTGTTGTTACCGTGATTCGTATTTCGGAGAGATTTGTTAGTTCAGACGATCGGTAATATGTAATTTCGTTTTTATTGGTAATTTGTATTATGGATCAATTCATATTTAGTTATTTCGGCATGTGAAACAGATGAATTGATTACTTAAAGTAGGGGGAAAAAAAGGATATATAGTATAATCCCCCTGCCTTTGGTGCTGAAACCTATTCAGTACCAAGGACAGCAGCTCCACAGGGATCCGGAGGCCCGCAGAGATGCTATTCTTGGTGCTGAAACCTATTCAGCACCATGGATAACAGCTCTTCATGGCTACAGAGCCCCACGGGGCTGCTGTCCTTGGTAATGAATAGGTTTCAGCACCATAGACAGCCAATGCTGAATGCTGCTAGACTGCGTTTGGCAAAGACAAAAAGACTTGTTGTTTTAAAATAAATTATGAATCCAAAAATTTGACCAAAAATAATAAACGGTTGAATAAATATTTAATAAAAATGGAGAATATTTTTTTACACTGAAACCTATGGGATTCACTTGTTTAAACCTTTCGAATAAAACCACTGAAAATCAGGGCATTTCACTGACATTTCTCTGCTGTTCGGTGTCTCTGAATAGATTAACCATTGCTTCTCTATGGGATTTCACTGCCACTGAATCGCACCGTACGGCACCATGAGGCTGTCCACGGCCTGTGGTGCTGAATACAACAGATTCTACTGAAACGGTATAATGAATTGATCCGTAAAAATGAAATACCGTTTAGTTTTCGTTACGTATCGATTTGTTTTCATTCCTTTTCGGACGGATTCGATTTGTATTTCAGAAGCACTTCCGAAATACGAATCGGTAAATTCCGTCTGAATTTTGATTCGGACCGAAACAAAACGCACATCTCTAACCCTAATCAGAAAACAAAGGAAAATAAAAACCCTAGCCCTAGAAGTAACATGAATCCTAGTCAGAAAACAAGGTGAATTGAAACCCCTAACCCTAAAAGAAATCTTAACCATAAAATCAGCAGAAATAGTAACCCTAAAAGTGACCCTAAAATAAGAAGAAATAGTAACTCTAACCCTAAAAGTAGTCCTAACCTAAACAAGCAGAAATAGTAAAAACCAACCCTAAACGGAACCCGAACCTTAATGATAAAACAAGCAGAAACACTAACCCTAAAAGTAACTGTAACTCTTATCTTATCCCCAACAATAACCTTTAACCCTAAAAGAAATCCTAACCCTAAAAGTAACTAACAATAATCCTAAAAGAAATCCTAACCCTAAAAGTAACCCTAACTAACGTCTGGTATGGAGCTATAGAAGGAGGTGTAGGGGAAGTATAGAGGGGTACAGAGGATGTAAAAAGGAAGGGTAGGGGTATTGGGACAAGAATAGAAGGCGGTATAGGAGGAAGGATATGTGTGATGCCAAAATTTCCAAACGGATTTGATATTGGATCGGTCAAAATCAAATATTCCAAATCCGAAATATTTCTGAATTCAATCACAACCCAAATTTTTGGCATTCAGGGGGAATCGACTGATCTTGGCATTGGCCTTACAAGGTTCCTCTTTGGAAACCTTTGATTGGCCAGTCTGAGCCTGATGAGAAAGAATTTGCCACCATCACTAGAATGAAAGTGGGTTCTAGTCGAGCTAGATCTGCGTGACAGTGGAAAAACAAATGTAAATGGGCACCTGATGTTAGGCTACATAACAGAGACGTCATCGATGTACCACAACCCAAACAGGTGGTCCACCGCATTTTTCAACATTTTCCTCCATCAGTCTGCATGGAAACATAGCTGGGCCGTTGAGAAAAATCTGGTGTTGATGTGGTTAATGGATATCACCCATGTAATCATATCGCATTCTAAAACACGCTTATTCCGGCAGCCGAGGGGCTGGGAAATGCAAGGTATCTCGGGCGGGCGCTCTGAATACTGATTTGGAGCAGGCATATTGCGGCTCGCTCGCTTAAGTGCAAAATAAAACTGGCGTAATTGCAGTAATCGTAGTGGGAACGTGCCCATTTACATGGAGAGGAGTCTGCAGATTGAAATGAGCTAAAAGCGGGCTTTTTTTATGAAAAGGAGCGCAGTTTGTATGTGAAGTAATTCCAGGGTACTACTTTGTCGGCTTCCGAAAGTTTTCCAACACGACGCTCGGCGAGTGATAATTTCGGGGGCGAGCCTAAAAATGATACATCGAAAATATTGCTGGTTCTTTTAATGAGCGGGTCAAGGGTGAAGCAGGAAGTGATGGCAGCCATCGAACACTTGTAAAATTAATATATGTTACAAAGGGGCCCCGTTTATTTTTGTTTTAACCCCACATTTACCTGTCCTGTGCACTTTACCCCCTATGTATACGACCCTCTTTAATTTTACTCTTGTGCGCTCTGGTATGGAGCCTTACTCGCCCCGTACCTTAGCCGACATTAGCAGCAGTTCCATTAAGTCCTGCACGATGCGAGAAGGGGCCTCCATGGATGGGACTTGTTGTTCCAGCACATCCCACAGATGCTCGATCGGATTGAGAGCTGGGGAATTTAAAGGCCTAGGCAACATCTTGAGATCTTTGTCATGTTCCTCAAACCACTCCTGAACAATGTTTGCAGTGTGTCTGGGAGCATTATGATGCTGAAAGAGGCCAATCCCATCAGGCAACACCATGGCCATAGTACGTGGTTTGCAGCAATTTCTAGGTAAGTAGTGCATGCCACCTGGGTCCTGACACCTGTCATGGCCAGCATTAGGTTTTTCAGCAATTTGTGCTCCAGTAGCTCTTCCGTGTGATTGGGTAGATGGTTGAGCATTCGATCCTCCCGCACGTGCATCAACGAGCCTTGGGCGGCCATGCCCATGGCGCCGGTTCACTGGTTGTTCTTCATTGCACCACTTTTGGTAGGTACTAATCACTGCATACCGGGAACACCCCACAAGACTTGCCATTTTGGAGGTGCTCTCACCCATTCTTCTGGCCGTCACTCTGTGGCCGTGTCACAGTCACTCAGATCTTCTCATCCATTTTCTCTGCTTCCAACACATGGAATCCAAGAACTGACTGTACACTTGCTCCTAAAAGCGCCAACAGTTTCCACAACAACCAAAGGGAACAAGACACAAAGAAACAAGCATAAGATGGAGATAAGAGGTGTAGAGGGCCCTGCTCATAGGAGCTCACAATCTAGAAGGATTGGGTGAAGGAACACAAGGGGAGCTTTCTTGGTCATCAGGATCACTAGTGCAAGTGGTTCACGATTGGTGGGGGTCATGAAAGTGGCCACAATCATGATGTATGAGTAGACGAGCAAACGGATGAGCTGCATCAGTAATGTGGTACACTAATCTGAAGGGATGGGTTTTCAGGGATTTCTTGAAGGCCTGAAGATCAGGGAAGAGTTTGATAGGGCCAGGTAAGTCATTCCACAGGACCGGAGCTGCCCTAATATATCCTACTCCGTGACAATATATCCCACCCCATGACAGGAGCCCCTGTAACCCTATAACCAATGTGATTCACTGGGTAGGGGGTTTAATGTTGTGGCTGGTAAGTGTATGTGTGGGTATATATAATAATTGAATAATAATATTAGAAATAACGTAATATATGCATATTTTATTTATCTATCGGTGCTTTCCAATCTGGGTGGGAGGAGCAATTTAATGGTTGTTTTTTTCATATTTCATTAAATTAAATTAGCTTTTCCCTTTTTTTCTATAACATGCCAAGAAAAAAAAGTTTTTATTTTTTAAAAATTCTCATTTATTGCTTTTCAGAAAACACAGACATTATATCGATTCACTACCTGATGCGCTCACCTCTGCTCCCTGATGTCCATTATCCAGCCGAGTAAAAGAGGCAGGTGTACCGCTCTGATCTCTATGCAAATTAAGGGGGAAAATAAATAAATGAGAGCCGCCACTGCATTAGACAGCGAACCGTAGCGGGGGGCGCGTTAATGGGTGCAAGGGTGTCTCAAACTTCCATCGAGTGGTTTTAATCGCCAGCTGGAGATCAAAGGCCATCCTGCGATTCCCCCCTCCCCCATTTTTTTTAGATGCCATGCAACGCTTCCAAAATATCCTTACATGGAATGAGATCAATGTCAAAATTGGTAGATACGGCAAGCACGCCGCGCAATGAAAAGCTTTTTATGTGTCTTGTTCAAAGCGTTTAAGTGCCTTTTAGATCACTGATTGAACCGCGCTTTACTATAAAGTGGAACCTCCTAATACTGAACCGTATCTCCGAAAAAAGAATCCCATTATGGGAGAAAAAAGGTGGGTTTTTTCCCCCTGTGGCGACGAGGAGGGATAATAGTTCTCCTGCCGCCTAATGGGATAAATTAAATGTTTGGGGATAAACAGAAAAATGCCCATATTGTTGTGGGACCCTGTGTACAGGTACAGTCAGGTCCAGAAATATTGGGACATGGACACAATTGTAACATCTTTGGCTCTATACACCACCACAATGGAGTTGGAATGAAACAAACACAATGTGCTTTAACTGCAGACTGTCAGCTTTAATTTGACGGTATGTACATCCAACTCAGGTGAGCGGTGTAGGACTTACAGCAGTTTGCAGATGTGCCTCCCACTTGTTAAGGGACCAAAGGTAATGGGACAATTGGCTTCTCAGCTGTTCCATGGCCAGGTGTGTGATATTCCCTCATTACCCCAATTACAATGTGCAGATAAAAGGCCCAGAGTTCATTTCAAGTGTGCTATTTGCATTTGGAATCTGTTGCTGTCAACTCTCAAGATGAGATCCAAAGAGCTGTCACTATCAGTGAAGCAAGCCATCATTAGGCTGAAGAAACAAAACAAACCCATCAGAGAGATAGCAAGAACATTAGGCGTGGCCAAAACAACTGTTTGGAACATTCTCAAAAAGAAGGAACGCACCGGTGAGCTCAGCAACACCCAAAGACCCGGGAGACCACGGAAAACAACTGTGGTGGATGACCGAAGAATTCTCTCCCTGGTGAAGAAAACACCCTTCACAACAGTTGGCCAGATCAAGAACACTCTCCGGGAGGTAGGTGTATGTGTGTCAATGTCAAGAGAAGGCTTCACCAGAGTGAATACAGAGGGTTCACCACAAGATGTAAACAATTGGTGAGCCTCAAAAACAGGAAGGTCAGATTAGAGTTTGCCAAAGAACACCTAACAAAGCCTTCACAGTTCTGGAACAAGATCCTATGGACAGATGAGACCAAGATCAACTTGTACCAGAGTGATGGGAAGAGAAGAGTATGGAGAAGGAGAGGAACTGATCATGATCCTAAACAAACCACCTCATCAGTGAAACATGGTGGTGGTAGTGTCATGGCGTGGGCATGTATGGCTGCCAATGGAACTGGTTCTCTTGTATTTATTGATGTGACGCTGACAAAAGCAGCAGGATGAATTCTGAAGTGTTTCGGGCAATATTATCTGCTCACATTCAGCCAAATGCTGCAGAACTCATTGGACGGCGCTTCACAGTGCAGATGGACAATGACCCAAAGCAACTGCAAAAGCAACCAAAGAGTTTTTGAAGGGACAGAAGTGGAATGTTATGCAATGGCCAAGTCAATCACCTGACCTGAATCCCATTGAGCATGCATTTCACTTGCTGAAGACAAAACTGAAGGGAAAATGCCCCAAGAACAAGCAGGAACTGAAGACAGTTGCAGTAGAGGCCTGGCAGAGCATCACCAGGGATGAAACCCAGCGTCTGGTGATGTCTATGAGTTCCAGACTTCAGGCTGTGATTGACTGCAAAGGATTTGCAACCAAGTATTAAGAAGGGAAAGTTTGATTTATGATTATTATTCTGTCCCAGTACCTTTGGTCCCTTAACAAGTGGGGGCACATCTGCAAACTGCTGTAAGTCCTACACCGTTCACCTGAGTTGGATGTACATACCCTCAAATTAAAGCTGTCAGTCTGCAGTTAAAGCACATTGTGTTTTTTACATTCCAACTCCATTGTGGTGGTGTATAGAGCCAAAGATGTTAGAATTGTGTCGATGTCCCAATATTTCTGGACCTGACTGTATGTCTGCGGGCTTACGCATTATACAGGAGCGCAGGCAGCGGCTCCTTAGAAAGAGCTGCGGATCCTTTGAAGGTGACACACGATGAGCGGAAGTCGGTAATTTTTGCAGCACAAGGTGTCTTGCACTCACTCATTTTCTCCGAACCGGTGCACTAGGGTGGCAGACCGTATATTAATGGCTGGCGGCACCCTCAGGAATTTGTTTATAGGTAAAGAGATGATTATTTATAACTGCGTCTTTTTTTCTATGGATAGAGGAGGGAAGCTATGAGCCTGTAGGTCTATGGATAGAGGAGGGAAGCTACGAGCCTGTAGGTCTATGGATAGTGGAGGGAAGCTACGAGCCTGTAGGTCTATGGATAGTGGAGGGAAGCTGGAAGCCTGTAGGTCTAAGGACTGAGGAGGGAAGCTATGATCCTGAAGGTTTATGGATAGTGGAGGGAAGCTATGAGCCTGTAGGTCTATGGATAGAGGAGGGAAGCTATGAGCCGGTAGGTCTATGGATAGAGGAGGGAAGCTATGAGCCTGTAGGTCTATGGATAGAGGAGGGAAGCTATGAGCCTGTAGGTCTATGGATAGAGGAGGGAAGCTATGAGCCTGTAGGTCTATGGATAGAGGAGGGAAGCTATGAGCCTGTAGGTCTATGGATAGAGGAGGGAAGCAATGAGCCTGTAGGTCTATGGATAGAGGAGGGAAGCTATGAGCCGGTAGGTCTATGGATAGTGGAGGGAAGCTATTAGCCTGTAGGTCTATGGATAGAGGAGGGAAGCTATGAGCCTGTAGGTCTATGGATAGATGAGGGAAGCTATGAGCCTGTAGGTCTATGGATAGTGGAGGGAAGCTATGAGCCTGTAGGTCTATGGATAGAGGAGGGAAGCTATGAGCCTGTAGGTCTATGGATAGAGGAGGGAAGCAATGAGCCTGTAGGTCTATGGATAGAGGAGGGAAGTTATGAGCCGGTAGGTCTATGGATAGTGGAGGGAAGCTATTAGCCTGTAGGTCTATGGATAGAGGAGGGGAGCTATGAGCCTGTAGGTCTATATATAGAGGAGGAAAGCTATGAGCCTGTAGGTCTATGGATAGTGGAGGAAAGCTATGAGCCTGTAGGTCTATGGATAGAGGAGGGAAGCTATGAGCCTGTAGGTCTATGGATAGAGGAGGGAAGCTATGAGCCGGTAGGTCTATGGATAGTGGAGGGAAGCTATTAGCCTGTAGGTCTATGGATAGAGGAGGGAAGCTATGAGCCTGTAGGTCTATATATAGAGGGAAGCTATGAGCCTGTAGGTCTATGGATAGAGGAGGAAAGCTATGATCCTGTAGGTCTATGGATAGTGGAGGAAAGCTATGAGCCTGTTGGTCTATGGATAGAGGAGGGAAGCTATGAGCCTGTAGGTCTATGGATAGAGGAGGGAAGCAATGAGCCTGTAGGTCTATGGATAGAGGAGGGAAGCTATGAGACGGTAGGTCTATGGATAGCGGAGGGAAGCTATGAGCCTGTAGGTCTATGGATAGAGGAGGGAAGCAATGAGCCTGTAGGTCTATGGGTAGAGGAGGGAAGCTATGAGCCGGTAGGTCTATGGATAGAGGAGGGGAGCTATGAGCCTGTAGGTCTATATATAGAGGAGGAAAGCTATGAGCCTGTAGGTCTATGGATAGTGGAGGAAAGCTATGAGCCTGTAGGTCTATGGATAGAGGAGGGAAGCTATGAGCCTGTAGGTCTATGGATAGAGGAGGGAAGCTATGAGCCGGTAGGTCTATGGATAGTGGAGGGAAGCTATTAGCCTGTAGGTCTATGGATAGAGGAGGGAAGCTATGAGCCTGTAGGTCTATATATAGAGGGAAGCTATGAGCCTGTAGGTCTATATATAGAGGGAAGCTATGAGCCTGTAGGTCTATGGATAGAGGAGGAAAGCTATGATCCTGTAGGTCTATGGATAGTGGAGGAAAGCTATGAGCCTGTAGGTCTATGGATAGTGGAGGAAAGCTATGAGCCCGTAGGTCTATGGATAGTGGAGGGAAGCAATGAGCCTATAGGTCTATGGATAGAGGAGGGAAGCTATGAGCCCGTAGGTCTATGGATAGTGGAGGCAGGGCTATGAGCCTGTAGGTCTATGGATAGTGGAGGGAAGCTATGAGCCTGTAGGTCTATGGATAGAGGAGGGAAGCTATGAGCTTGTAGGTCTATGGATAGAGGAGGGAAGCTATGAGCCTGTAGGTCTATGTATAGAGGAGGGAAGCTCTGAGCCTGTAGCTCCTTGGCGGGGCTGGCTTTGCCTCCTGGCTGGATGACATGCTGCCTCGGCACCTTTCCAGTCCCCTGCAGAAGAGTGAGGTTTCAGGCCCATGATAGGCCGCAAAATGCCTGCATCGGTACGGTCTCTCTCTTCCAATATGGCGGTCAGCATATCACAAGCCAATGATGTCAATGGAGGTCCCAGGACAGTAGGAAGGGCTACCAGAGCCCTCCCATGTACTGTACAAACCAGATCCCCAAACTTTATTCCACGCTCTTGTATTGAAGTGATTTCCACAGAAACCAGTCCTGGTCCTTGCTCTCCAGCAACATATAAGTATATTATATCCGTGTACCAATCCAGACCAGTTTAATGGCTACTCTTGTTCGTTGCCTGCACATACCCTGTCTCAATACCGACCCTTCTCCTTGTCTGTCGCCATCTGCACCTCCTATATCCAGGCATACGGCAATATTCTTTGTTCAATGGAGTGACTTTATCTGGCGCTGCTCGCTAAAATTGAATCGGGTTGGTTGTATATATCACATACACCAGGGTCTGTCTGGGAGATTATGCCTTTGCGGATCAGTGGTACAGAATGGAGATATGTCAGCATGTATCAGTGTCTGTCTGGGCGGATTGTGTGTCCAGGCAGACAAAATGATGACAGGATAAATGGTGATAGTATATAGATAGGAATATAGTAAGCTAAGGTGTATTCTAATTATGATGTTGTGCGCCCGTCTCTGCTGGGTTATTAGAAGACAAATATAAATGACATACCCTTTAAATGTTCAAAAGTCCATAATGTCTTTATATCCGCAAGGGTACTGGGTGGAGTTGCTTTGTTGATCCTTATCCCTCCTGGGGTCTTTGTTCCCTTTAACCTCAGAGATATAAGCAGAGATAAACGGCAAAAAAAATAGTGCGAACTGTCATTAAACAATTGTCTGGTGGAATTAAGAATAGCTGCACTTACATGGTCCAGAGCTACATATAGCTCAATGGTCTCGCGTTGTTAGCCCATAAAGGTGGCCGAACATCCCTTCTTTACACTGCTCCTCTTCCTCCTTTGGTAAAGGACTGCACGGCCGGGGATCCTTGCTGGTTCGCACTCACATAGATCTCAGGGTTTCCGCTGGCAGGTGAATGAGGATAGTGGGAGACGTAGTGTATATAGGTATGGGATTTATTGGGCTTAGTAAAGTAATTACAGATTAAAACAATCTAAAATATGTCCGGTGAATCGGGGGTTCTACAGGACGCGTTTCTCCAGTCACAATGCTGGCTTCATCAGCTGATGACCTCATACTGAATCCGCTCGTGCCTAACCCCTGGAAGACTGTCAGGTCTAACAGCCGCTGATTGAAAGCCTCCAGGGCGAGACGAGCCCTCCGATTGGAAGGTCTGTTGCTGTGAGCCGGAATGAACTCATGACATCATAGCCATTTAAAGCCCCTAAAAACTGTTGTGGTGCTAAGCGCGCTCCTTTATGTTCTGGTGCTAGGTGCGACGTTCGAGCCGCTAATGAAACGCCGTAAGGGCTGTTCGCTAAAGGGTTATTCACTGACCTTCGAATTGGCACCGAACGGAGAATTTCACCATATCTGCAATTTTGGCCCAATACATCTATTCACCAAGATGTCAATTCGCCAAATACGGGTGAATTGCCAGTGAAATACAGTGCAATTTGCCGGGCACCGTAATTGTCCCATAGAGAACTATCATGTCTTCTATTCACAGAACGCCGAATTGCAACGAAAATCCGGTGAAATGTGCAGTGATTCAGTTTGACAGGTTTAAAAAGTTGATTCCCATAGGTAGCAATGTAAAAAAGTAATAACTTTTCAATTTTTTTATACAGAATGTTTATTATTTTTAGCAGAATGACTTTTCAATTTTTAAAAGACGTTTTTGTAGTTTTTAAGACCACATTTTTGTATTTTTATTTAATAGAAGACTTTTTTTATTTTGTAACAGACCTTTTTATTGAGTTTTTTAAAGGCCCTTTTTTTATTATTTAGACCCATTTTAATATTTTTTTATTTATTTAACCTCCTATTGGAAGAGGAGACATCTTTTTTCATTCCTTTACTTCGGTGACCATTCACTGCTTCGGCGACTCCATTTTAGGTAAAATACGGTGGCCATTCGCCAAATAGTGAAATCACCGTATTTTTGGCAAAATGGAAATGTTTCACCATTCTTCAGCAAACGTCAATGAACTACGGTGAGTTCTTTCATAAATCATCAAACAAAGCAGCGATAAAACTAATATTTCTCCAATTTACAAACATTATTTATTTCCTAGCGCTATTATGTGCCGCGCTGCAGTATACAATGGAGAAATTAAACAGGAAAACATTGATATAGACTGAAAATAATTTACTTAACGAGCTGTAAAGCGGCCTATGAGCTTACGATCTATACAGCGGTAAGTTCCTGAGGTCAGAGTTTCCAGCTGGGACCCCCGTCAGAGTCTTCTTTCATCTCGTGGGTGACATGAACACCTGGTGTGCGGAGCGCACGCTGGCTTTCTGTAGGTCATGGATAGTTAAGGATGCGTTTAAGGGGCAGGTAAGAAGCTCATTAATTTACGGCGTTTGTAAGCGGCTTGTCAGCAATGCGCATATACTGAAATGCCAGCTGTACGGGCCAAACGGCAGGGTCAGCCAGGACTGAATCATTACCGTGAGGGCTGTATCCCCGCCGCTGCTCGAGCGTAAAGCAGAGCATTCTGAATCGTTTGGATCATATAAAAAAAAGTATATAAAATTATTACATGATGCGGAGAGGGCCGAGAGATATTAAGCCGTCGATGAAGGCCATGCAGTGTATAATACAATATAACAGTCTTCCTGTGCGACTTATGACGTCATATAACAATGCTGCATGGTTTATGACGCGATATAACCGGGCCGTGCAGTGTATGACGCAATGTAACTGGCCAGTGCTCTGTATGATGCCATATAACCGGCACGTGCGGTGTATGATGCCATATAACCGGCAGGTGCTCTGTATGACGCCATATAACCGGCACGTGCTCTGTATGACGCCACATAACCGGCACGTGCTCTGTATGATGCCATATAACCGGCACCTGCTCTGTATGACGCCATATAACCGGCCCGTGCTCTGTATGACGCCATATAACTGGCCCGGGCTCTGTATTTCGCCATATAACCGGCCTGTGCGGTATATGACGCCATATAACCGGCCCGTGCGGTGTATGATGCCATATAACCAGTCTGTGCGGTGTATGATGCCATATAACCGACCCGTGCTCTCTATGACACAATATAACCAGACTGTGCGGTATATGACGCCATATAGCCAGCCCGTGCTCTGTATTACGCCATATAACTGGCCTGTGTGGTATATGACGCCATATAACCGGCCCGTGCAGTGTATGATGCCATATAACCGGCCTGTGCGGTGTATGATGCCATATAACCGGCCCGTGTGGTGTATGATGCCATATAACCGGCATGTGCTCTGTATGACACCAAATAACTGGCCCGTGCGGTGTATGATGCCATATAACCGGCCCGTGCGGTGTATGAAGCCATATAACCGGCCCGTGCTCTGTATGACGCCATATAACCGGCCTGTGCGGTATATGATGCCATATAACCGGCCCGTGTGGTGTATGATGCCATATAACCGGCCCGTGCGGTGTATGATGCCATATAACCGGCCCGTGCTCTGTATAATGCCATATAACCGGCCTGTGCGTTATGCCATATAACCGGCCCGTGTGGTGTATGATGCCATATAACCAGCCCGTGCGGTGTATGATGCCATATAACCGGGCCGTTCTCTGTATGATGCCATATAACCGGCACGTGCTCTGTATGATGCCATATAACCGGGCCATGCCATGTATGCCATATAACCGGTCTGTGCCCTGTATGATGTCATATAACCGGCCCGTGCTCTGTATGATGTCATATAACCGGCCCGTGCTCTGTATGATGCCATATAACCGGCCCGTGCTCTGTATGATGCCAGGCTGGGTGGAGTAGGGTAACATCACTGCTCTGCGTGGAGAGAGCTTGTGGAGTCATGGGTTCGATCCCAGCGAGCAACCTCTCCAGTAAGTGTCCTTGGGCAACACACCTAACGGTACATATTCGCCACCCAGGACATACTTAAAAACGAGAGAAATCTCAATGTATCCTTCCTGGTAAAATCGTTTCTCAAATAAAAAAAATATATATAACCGGCACGTGCGCTGTATGATGTCATATAACCGGCCGGTGCTCTGTATGATATCATATAACCAGCCTGTGCTCTGTATGATGTCATATAACCGGCCCGTGCTCTGTATGATGTCATATAACCGGCCCGTGCTCTGTATGATGTCATATAACCAGCCCGTGCTCTGTATGATGTCATATAACCGCCCCGTGCTCTGTATGATGCCATATAGCCGTCCAATGCTCTGTATGATGTCATATAACCGGGTTGTGCTCTGTATGATGCCATATAACCGGGTTGTGCTCTGTATGATGCCATATAACCGGGCTGTGCTGTGTATGACGCCATATAACCAGGCTGTGCTCTGTATGATGCCATATAACTGGGCTGTGCTGCGTATGACGCCATATAACCGGGCTGTGCTCTGTATGATGCCATATAACCGGGTTGTGCTCTGTATGATGCCGATAACCGGGCTGTGCTCTGTATGATGCCATATAACCGGCACGTGCTCTGTATGATGCCATATAACCGGCACGTGCTCTGTATGATGCCATATAACCGGGCTGTGCTCTGTATGACGCCATATAACCGGCACGTGCTCTGTATGATGCCATATAACCGGCACCTGCTCTGTATGACGCCATATAACCGGCCCGTGCTCTGTATGACGCCATATAACTGGCCCGGGCTCTGTATTTCGCCATATAACCGGCCTGTGCGGTATATGACGCCATATAACCGGCCCGTGCGGTGTATGATGCCATATAACTGGTCTGTGTGGTATATGACACCGTGTAACCGGCCCGTGCAGTGTATGATGCCATATAACCGGCCTGTGCGGTGTATGATGCCATATAACCGGCCCGTGTGGTGTATGATGCCATATAACCGGCATGTGCTCTGTATGACGCCATATGACCGGCCTGTGCGGTATATGATGCCATATAACCGGCCCGTGTGGTGTATGATGCCATATATCTGGCCCGTGCGGTGTATGATGCCATATAACCAGCCCGTGCGTGTATGATGCCATATACTGTAACTGGCCCGTGCGGTGTATGATGCCATATAACTGGGCCGTTGTCTGTATGCCATATAACCAGCACGTGCTCTGTATGATGCCATATAACCGGGCCATGCCCTGTATGATGCAATATAAGCGGTCTGTGCCCTGTATGATGCCATATAACCGGCCCGTGCTCTGTATGATGTCATATAACTGGCCCGTGCTCTGTATGATGCCATATAACCGGCCCGTGCTCTGTATGATGCCAGGCTGAGTGGAGTAGGGTAACATCACTGCTCTGCGTGGAGAGAGCTTGTGGAGTCATGGGTTCGATCCCAGCGAGCAACCTCTCCAGTAAGTGTCCTTGGGCAAGACACCTAACGGTACATATTCGCCACCCAGGACATACTTAAAAACGAGAGAAATCTCAATGTATCCTTCCAGATAAAATCCTTTCTCAAATAAAAAATATATATATAACCGGCACGTGCTCTGTATGATGTCATATAACAGCCCGTGCTCTGTATGATGTCATATAACCGGCCCGTGCTCTGTATGATGCCATATAACCGGGCTGCGCTCTGTATGATGCCATATAACCGGGCTGTGCTCTGTATGATGCCATATAACCGGGTTGTGCTCTGTATGATGCCATATAACCGGGTTGTGCTCTGTATGACGCCATATAAACGGGCTGTGCTCTGTATGATGCCATATAACCGGGCTGTGCTCTGTATGACGCCATATAACCGGGCTGTGCTCTGTATGACGCCATATAACCGGGCTGTGCTCTGTATGATGCCATATAAATGGGCCGTGCTGTGTATGACGCCATATAACTGGGCTGTGCTGTGTATGACGCCATATAACCGGGCTGTGCTCTGTATGATGCCATATCAACGGGCCGTGCTGTGTATGATGCCATATAAATGGGCCGTGCTGTGTATGACGCCATATAACCGGGCTGTGCTCTGTTTGATGCCATATAACTGGGCTGTGCTCTGTATGATGCCATATAACAGGGCTGTGCTCTGTATGACGCCATATAACCGGGTTGTGCTCTGTATGACGCCATATAACTGGCACGTGCTCTGTATGACGCCATATAACCGGGCTGTGCTCTGTATGACGCCATATAACCGGGTTGTGCTCTGTATGACGCCATATAACCGGGCTGTGCTCTGTATGACGCCATATAACCGGGTTGTGCTCTGTATGATGCCATATAACCGGGCTGTGCTCTGTATGACGCCATATAACCGGGTTGTGCTCTGTATGACGCCATATAACCGGCACGTGCTCTGTATGACGCCATATAACCGGGCTGTGCTCTGTATGACGCCCTATAACCGGGTTGTGCTCTGTATGACGCCATATAACCGGGTTGTGCTCTGTATGACGCCATATAACCGGGCTGTGCTCTGTATGACGCCATATAACCGGGTTGTGCTCTGTATGATGCCATATAACCGGGCTGTGCTCTGTATGACGCCATATAACCGGGTTGTGCTCTGTATGACGCCATATAACCATCACGTGCTCTGTATGACGCCATATAACCAGGCTGTGCTCTGTATGACGCCCTATAACCGGGTTGTGCTCTGTATGACGCCATATAACCGGGTTGTGCTCTGTATGACGCCATATAACCGGGCTGTGCTCTGTATGACGCCATATAAACGGGCTGTGCTCTGTATGACGCCATATAAATGGGCTGTGCTCTGTATGACGCCATATAAACGGGCTGTGCTCTGTATGATGCCATATAAACGGGCTGTGCTCTGCATGATGCCATATAAACGGGCGTGCAGAGTAAAAATTCAGGCCGTGCTGTGTATAACATGATATAACCGAGCTGTGTGTATGATGTGATATAACAGGGCTGCGCGGTGTATGACGCGGTATATATCCAAACCATGCAATGTATGACGTGACATAACAGGCTACGCGACGAATGACGTGATATAACCGGACCGCGAGATGTATAATGTGGCGTAACCAAGCTGAGCGGTGTATGACGAAATATAACGGGGCCGCTCGGTGAATGATGCCATTTTACTGGTCCGTGCAGTGTATTACGTCATATAACCGGGGCTGTGACATAACATGACGTCATATAACCGGTGGCATGATGTGACACAGCATCACGTTATGTTATTAACTCTGCGCGCTCCCGCCGTTTCAGTTTTGGCGGGAAAGCCTCCCCTCCTCTTGTGGATGAGGCGGTCACGCGCCTGTCGCCGCGTTGCTACGTCATTGCGCTCAGACAGCAGTTACCCTCCATTGGCCCCGCCCCCTCCGGCAGTACGAATCACTGTAGTTTCCCGCCCGGAGAGTGAGTTTGTCGGTGGGACGCGAGATCAGCAAACACAGAGCCCGGGACCCTGCGAGGAGCAGCCGCCGGCCGCACAGACACCCCGGGGCCTGCTAACCGGTATCCGCCCGAGCCGGGAGGTAAGATCAGCCGCGGTGCTGCGCAGTCATTCAAAACTCACCACTTCCGGTCTGTGTCAGATTGCGTCTCACTGGACCAGGACCCCTATCCCTGCCAGCCATTGGCTCTCTCTGGACCAGGACCCCTATCCCTGCCAGCCATTGGCTCTCTCTGGGCCAGGACCCCTATCCCTGCCAGCCATTGGCTCTCTCTGGACCAGGACCCCTATCCTTGCCAGCCATTGGCTGTCTCTCAGGAATAACGCTCCTGTCTCTGCAAGCCATTGGCTGCCTATTTGGACCAAGACTCCCATCTCTGCCAGGTAGGGACTGTTGCTGCAGTAGGACTCCCACTCCAACCAGCCAGTATCTGTCACTGCAGTAGGACTCCCACTCCAACCAGCCAGTATCTGTCACTGCAGTAGGACTCCCACTCCAACCAGCCAGTATCTGTCGCTGCAGTAGGACTCCTACCGTTGACAGCCATTGATGTCACTGGACCTGGATTCTGCTGGTCAGCCTTCTGGGTGTCGGATCCCAGTCATGCGCAGAAATCCCCATTCTGACCTGCACAATGTTTGGAAATCCCCTTTTTTCAAATTTTTCTTTATTTTCATAGAATTCTGTATTAAACTTCAATAAAAAGCTGTGTCTGTCTCTCCAGATGGAACTACATTCCCCATGAGTCTCCACCAACCTCATGATTGGCCGAGCGTCATGGGAGAATTAGTCCTGAAACATCGAGAGCTGAGGTTGCTGGTCCCTCGTTTTACAGAACGGTATATAATATATGGGGTGCGATAATATATATATATATATATATATATATAATGTGTGTGTGTGTATGTATATGTATATATATATATATATATATACCCAGGTGGGCGTGAACGGAGCAGAAATGCCAAAATGGCTCCAGTCCGTAATGCAGTGTGAGGTAGAAGGCCTCGGTCCCTAAGGGGTTAAACATGGATATTTACTGGAGGAAATCATTTATTTATTTTAATTTTCACCTTTTAAAAACGATGAATTTTGGGCCAAACTTCCCCGTTTAGCTACGTCGGCCTAGGAGTGAGACCTGATAATAAATCCCGTCTGGTAAAAGAAGCAATTTAGCAACTTGATCATCAAATCATTTCCTGCATTCAAGTAGTAGTTAACCCTGTATGTTCAGGATCCCACAGACCGTTTTGTATGGTGTCACCGCAGGCGGTAGGAATAATCTGCTGCCAGGTCCGTTGCTCAGGAGCAAGGTATTCAAATATAATGATTGAAAAGTCTCATCAAGTATTAGGTTTTATTTTTAAAGATGTTCAGACTTTTATATTTATAAAAATTTATATTTATGACTAAAAATATATATTTTTAAAAATAAGAATGTTCCAAAAATATAAAAATTGTTTTAAAGATGCAGCAAATGTCTTTTTTGGGGGGGGGGGGTGTTAAATGCTATTTTTAAAACATTCTCAAAAATACTTTTTTAGGGGAAAAAAAAATTAAAGTTAAAAAAAAATACTAAATGTCTAAGAACTTTTATATCTTGGACATTGTTAGTATTATTTAAAAAAAAATATTTTCAGAAATAAAATAAGTGTCTTAGATAAAAAACGTTTAAAAAATAAAGTTATAGGACATGGTCTTTATTGTTTAAAAAAAATCCTAACATGTCTAAACTTTATATCTTGGACATTGTTAGTATTGTTTTTAAACATTTTTAATTTTTTAAACGGTTTTATTCATAAAACATTAATTTTTATGTCTAAAAAGAACGTATTTTTTAAAAAAAATTTTAGAAGTAAATTTAAAAAAAGACTAAGAATGTCGTGTGTTTGTAAGACATCGGTAATGGTTTTTACATTTTTAAAAACTTTTTAATTTTAGAAATAAAATGTGTTATTTTTAAAACCTTTTTTTTTTGTTTTTATTTATTTTTTTTTGTAAAAATTTGAATCGAATCAAGACCTAGTTTGGCAGTATAATAAAAAATATATATTTTCCCCTTTTTACACAGCAGTAGCATCGGGATGCCTCCCAAAAAGGCAGCACCTGGAGGCCGAAAGGCCCCCGCTAAAAGGAAGCTGGCTGAAGAATTCACACCCGGAGAGGTGCTGACAGACTCCGCCAAAAAGCAGTGGAAGTTGGGTTCTTCCATCGGGCAGGGTGGATTTGGCCGTCTCTACCTGGGTAAGGTGCACTTTACAGACTCGGTTCGTGCTGTACGTGTACAGGTTGTGTATCCTTAATTCAAATTTCTTAAATAACTTTCAATATATTAAAAAAAATTATTTAAAATTTTTCAAGTGTAAAATCTAGGGGTGAACTGAAATTTCGGCGGCTGAAATTATCGGTCGAAAGTGGTGCTTTCGGCTGAAAGGGAAAACGGCCGAAAAAAATCAGCTGAAAATCTCATCTGGAGGCCTGACCGAGCCGGGGGCTCGCCTGAGCCTAAAGGCCGGCTGAGCCTAATCACTAGCCGGGGGGGGGGGACGACTAGTGGTGAAACTGTCAATGGTCTGGCCGTCGGCACGGTCAAAGACTTCCGGACTCAGGATGTCATCTTGCGACCGGCGCCTCTGATTAAAATATTGTCTAAAAGGCCCTTCACGCTGCGTTAAAGTCGTGTTTGAAAAATGAATGGATTCTCTGTTTAGGCTTTGGTCCCGCCCCCAAGATATCTCATAATACGCAAATATCTCAAAACCAGAAAACGTCTGGCCCCCAAACCGTCGGGTAATGGACACTTAGCCGGTATGTGCACAAGCAATTTTGCTACTGCATTGTATAAGGTGTTTGAGTGTTTTCCCTGTCACATATTTGCTATCGTACTGTCCGGTTGCGGTCGCCAGGATCCTCCATGTGTTCCTTGTCATGTGTTGATAACGCTGATGGACGGTGCTTGAAAGATGCTCCTCTGCGGTATGTAGCATTTGTGTGCTGCAGGAAATCCAAGAGGAATCCTAGGTGTCCTGCCTGCACGAGTTCACTGATCAACCGCCTGAAACGTGTGACTGTACTCGCCTCAGAGTCTTTATTAAAATACCCACTTTCAGTCATTACAATGGAAAAATCCATAACTGGACACGTTGCAGGGCAGCGCCTTCCTCGGCATTGACTATCTCCAGGAAAACACGCTGATCTGGAAACCCTACTCGCGGATGGCTTCCTTCAGGCCGTTGGTATCGCTCGCTCTTGGCAAGTGAGGGACTAATGACTCGGAGCATCGACGGAGGGTCAGTTACACAGAACTGCGCGTTTCCCCCCTTTGTGCAACACCCACCATGGAGGGTGATGCTGGAAACGGTCAAGTAGCGATTCGTGATGCCACGTTTCACCTTAAAACCTAAAAATGGAGAGGATGGCACAGTTTGGGTCCCGTAATAATACAAAAATAATATATATATATGAGTACATAATGTACAGTGTTTAAATAAAATATAACATATTAAATATAACATAAACAATTATAATAGTTTATAATAGCATTTCATATAAATAAAATCTTATAAATACAATAAAATATTTTAAATGTACTATTTTATGTAGAATATACAGTAATACAATAATAGCAAATATTTTATATATTGTATTACTATATATTATATACGTAAAATATTAAATCTTTATTTTATTATTGTATTACTATATATTATATACATATATATTATATGCATAAAATAGATTAAATACTATTTTAAATGTATTCATTAGACTAAACCCCTTTTGGTTTTTGGCAGTGTTCCCTTGATCGGGGTTTCGTACAGGCATCCCCCGTGAACCTGTTGGTTTCCCTTTGCCCACCCTTCGTAAACGCTGGGCGGCTGTGACGCGTGTAACATTGTTTTGCGTTGATCGTCTGTATGGGCGGCTCGCGGCTGCACGGGGCTTCCTGCCTCGGATCGTCACTCGCACAAACCACAGGATGTGGTCAGCACTTTGTCGTTTTATTTTTCTTATTTAATCGCTTTCGTCTTCGTTTAACTCCATTTTTAATGTGTGTTTTTTTGTTGCTGTTTTCCTCTCAGCTGACGTCAGTTCTTCCAAAGCGGTGGGACCCGACGCTCCGTATGTGGTTAAAGTGGTAAGACCGTCAGGACCTGTGACATTATTTCTGTATCGCATTGCGGGGCCCGGTCACTCGACGACTTAAATATCTTTTCTATGAGTCGGGGCCTCATTCCGATCTTTTTGTTAACGGCTGGAGCCGCTATTCTGACTCGGCTCGTGGTACGGAGCTATCTGTACATTTATACTTTGCGTATGTTGTGTAGGTGCTGTTAAAGGGGAACAGGAGGCTATTCCATGTTACGTCGCTGTTATCATCCCTTGCGTTAAATGGTTTCGCGAAAAATAAAAGCGTCTAAAACCTCGTTACTCGCCTGTAACCCCACACCTATGATTTTTCCAGGAGCCGAGTGATAACGGACCGCTTTTCTCCGAACTCAAGTTCTACATGAGAGCAGCAAAACCCGACCTGAGTAAGTGGAACGAACGCACCCGCTCTGTAGAGATCCATCTTCTGGTGTCTAGGAGGAGCTGATTGGCCAGTAACACACACTTAATGCCATGGTGGTTTGCGTTGGATCACAAGTGACTAAAGGTTAATTGGGCTTTAAACTGGCAGAAAATGCTGCAAGATTTGGGGTATATCGCTGCTGCCGCGAGAGAAGATGAGAGGTCGCTGTGATGTGCGTCACTTTGGACTTGGGATGCATAGACCCTGGAGATGTATTGGGAGGTGCAGGCCTGATGCACAATATTATTTCCTTGCCCTCTCCTGTGTGCAGAGTGTGTAATCTGAGTTACGGTCCGTGTGTATCTGTTATCTGCTGATAGTATTGCTCTCAGGAATGTGTTAATATCCGTTTGAGTAGTTTGTTAATCTGCTTTGTCAGACAAACACTGCCCCATTATCTGGTGTTTTTAGACTAATCTGGTTACCATTAACAATTGTCATTGTCCTGTTTAGTCTAGGAATGCTGAGCAAATGGTTATTCCATTAATTGTCTCAACATTTTCTAGGAGGTTTTTGTGTATGTAAATAACCCATGTTTGATCATATAAATATTGGTACCTGTCCCCTATTATGAGTTCTATTTTGACCCCTGAAAACCTCCAGATATACAGTCGCATATTATTTCTGGGGGATGCAAACAGGTTCTCTACGTTTTCCAGTCCTTAAGCTTTGCCTGACTGGAGGAAGGCACGAGAGCCTGCTGGGGTGAACATGGGGGGGGCCGACAAGCAGCGTTGACTAATGTGACCTGGTCAGGGTACAAAGATCTGTTGGTCGCTAGCGCTGCAAGAGGTGGTAGGATATCGCTGCCACCATAGATCTTTGTGGTGGGGGGGGGGGTTCACTGGCCAACATTGAGCGGTCTTGTGAGTCATTGGGTTAATTTATATAGTCAATCAACCTGCTAGTCAATATAGTCAATAATCTCCAGCTGCTGCTGATCCACAGCTTTCAAGACCGAGGGAAGCCTTCTCCACGGAAAAGCCTACGGTGGCTAGGCTAGAGAGTTGTTCTTTAAAGCGCCTGTGATCCCCAAGTAACGGCGTTGTGTGTAGTATTTAGAATATCTACGTCCCTGTCCCCCCCCCCCGGCCCCCCTTCTTTCGTTTGGGTTGTTATGATGCACGTTCTTTCTCTTTTGTCGTAGTTAACAAATGGACCAGCTCTCACAAACTGAAGTACCTTGGCGTTCCTAGATACTGGGGATCCGGACTGCACCAAAAAAACGGAAACGGGTAACATTTTAAGCATTTAATGTTTTATAAAACTATAATATATATATATATATATATTTTTTTTTTGACACCCCCCCCCCCCCCCCAAAGAAATAAACGTTGCACAGCGTGACAATGCAGCAGGGACAGGAAGCATGGGGTGTGTAGCGCGATGAAGGCCTGGCAGGCTGAAACGTCGCTTAGTTTGACCCTTTCTGTCATCTTCAACCATGGACATGAGGGCGGTCAAACTCCGGACCCCCGAGATGTTTCTGAACTACAACTCCCAGGATTCCTCTGGCCATCTATGGCATTGAAGGAATTCTGGGAATTGCATGCATCGACAGCTGCAGTTTGGCAGCACTGGTCTAGGCTTTTTGACCACTCAGTGTAAATTGGTCACTGTGCCCGGACGTCCTCACCCCTTTCCTTCCTCCGGGGCGGCTCTCGGGGTCATTCAGCCCTCGGATTGCAGGGACGTAGCGTCCCCTGAAGCTCAGCTCCAGGAGGGCTGACCTGAGCTTTAGGCATCAGGAAATCACCCAGCCGACGGATTGGCTGGACTCTCGCTCCTTACCGGGGAGGAAACGCAGGTATTCACTGGAAAACCGGGCTTTACGAGTTTTTTTTTAAAATTGTCTTCTGGAATCTCAGTTGCAGGTTTATGGTTATGGATCGATTCGGAAAGGACCTCCAAAAAATCTTCGAAGACACAGGGAAGCGCTTCCCCCACAAAACTGTGCTGCAGCTGGGCCTGAGACTGGTACGACTTTTCATATACCGTATATAAGTATTTGAGCAGGAAGGATACATTGAGATTTCTCTCGTCTTCTCGTCCTGGGTTCAAGAACATTGAATTGTAGTCAGTAAATATATAGGTGTGTGTGTGTGTGTGTGTGTGTGTGTGTGTGTGTGTGTGTGTGTGTGTCAGATACCTGATAGTACCCTAGGGTTAAACAAGGGGGAATGAAAGCGTTAATTGTTAACCACTCCTGACCATTTCCACACCCTCCTTCCCATTTTTAACCCTCTTGTATCCTTTTAAAAACTCTCCTCCACCAGATGTGACATGCTGACAGCTGCAGCGTATCACATGACCACAGGGGGCTGAATGCTCGAGCCAATCCAGTAACGATAAGTGGGATGTAGTTCCCAAAGGTCCCACCAGTAGCTCTCAGTGAGGTCTACAGGATTGGTTTGACCACCCCACTGCGGTCATGTGATGTGCGGCAGCATGTCCCATCTCAGGACCTCGGCTCATTACTTTGATTCTGGGCAGACTAAGTTCCTGCACTCAGAGGCATGGAACACCCCTCCGAAGCCCCCCCCCTCGTTTTCCACCAAGGTAGGGGTCTCGGAGCATGGTGGTCACACTGTGTATTGTCCCTTTTAACAAACTGCACGAGCCATGTTGAGCAGCTGCAACGCAGAATATATCAACGCGAATGTTAAGACTGATCCCTCGTGTTCCTCGTAGATCGATATTCTGGAATATATACACGAGCATGAATACGTGCACGCGGACATAAAGGCCTCAAATCTGCTCCTCCACCACAAAAACCCTGACCAGGTGAGTACCCTGGACCTTCAGCTCCCTCACATCTAATGCCGCAGCCTTTGTATGGTTCGGACAGCGATGTCCACCCGTGACACCCCCCCCCCCAAACCTACATTTAAATGGCTTTGTGGTTGTAAGGCTTCATATTTTTTCAGGTTTACTTGGTGGACTACGGCCTGGCCTACAGGTATTCCCCACAGGGCGTCCACAAGGAATACAAAGAGGATCCCAGGAAATGCCACGATGGCACCATAGAATTTACAAGTGTCGATGCCCACAAGGGAGTCAGTACGTATCAAATTCAATTTCTGCATCCGTTAAAGGGGCGCTGCAGCTGCCGTGAGCGTTTAAGTGATTTTAAACGCGTGCCTCTTGTCCCCCCTGACTCCTGTGGCCGGGCTTTCTCCACCGCACACATCCTGAAGGCTTTCGGTAATCTTTCCGTCATCTCTTGCTGGACAGCTTCCGGGGTTGTGAAGGAAGTTTATTTCTTGGTTCCAAAAATTATTTTTCATTTTAAGGCGGGGGTTCAGCGACCTGCATTTCCCATGATGCTCAGCAATTCCTAAGAATGGCAGAGCCCCATGGGAAATGCAGTTCCAGAACATCAGGAGGGCTAAGGGTTTGGATCCCACCTATGAAGAGCTGCTGGTTCAACCATTGGGTGTTGCAATGCCTCTCGGTGGAGCTGCGTAGAGAGGCATCTGATTGGCCGGCATGCACGGTTTTGCAAATACTCGCCTTTGCGTCTTCATTAAGGAAAGTCTGGATTTTAATAAAGTAGGAAAGTCTGGTGCCGGTGCTTCCTGCAGCAGGTTGCTGGCACGGGGGGGGGGGGGGACCTTAAATCTCCTGGTAGTAAACAAGGCTGTAAATAATTAACCCCTCCGTTTTTGTCTTTGTCTTTTTTTTAATCAGCAATGTCTCCTTTTAAAGACTTAATGCAAATATTCCCACATTTTTATTACATTAAATGTTAAAATAATGCAAACAAAATGTTTGATGCAAAATAATATAAATATAAACCCTTTTTTTTTTTTTTGTACTTTTCTGAAGACCCCCTTTCCCTTCGTGCACATTTATCAGGGAGTCAGATTGCCGGCTTGCGGTCGTAATGCTGTGTTTTTAATTTTTTTTTATTCTATATCTTTGCGACTAATTCTTAACAAACATGGATGTGACGTGTTTGGCTCGGCCGTCAGTTTATTGTACGGGGGAGGGGGGGGGTGCTGTTTTCCAAGAAGCAATTTGTATTTCTGTCCAAGCAACTCACTCGCTCCTCCCGCATACAGTATTGCCTGGTCACATCTCTTAAATTCTTAGCGGCGGGTCAACCGGACGGAGAGAGCGCATCTCGTTCTGATCACTGCAAATCCCCATAAGCAGGAGTTCTCACCATTTTATTATCTGTCTGCAGCACATTTACTGCATCTGCCTGTATGCTGATAATGCAGATCCCGTGTGACATTATGCCAGATAAGGGACGCCATCTAGATTTTAGAACCTTTCATCCCAGTTTTATTTCTGTAAAGGATAAACCAATACATGAAAGATTAAAAATAAGTGTTTATGTAAAATTATGAAAGTGTGAATCAGAACAGCCAATCAGGAGACACCTGGGATAAAGCCTCGATTTATTTTTATAACTCCAAATGACTTGTTGCTTTATTTCTGTACGTTTATGTACGCCGTCGTATTGTAACAGCTTTCACGCACAGGTCCGTCCCGGAGAGGAGACTTGGAAATCTTGGGTTATTGCATGATCCAGTGGCTTTGCGGCCAACTGCCCTGGGAGGACGATCTAGCCAACCCCCAATACGTTGCGGACTCAAAAATAAGGTACATGCGTAAGGCAGCAGGTGGTGGTCCGGGGTCTTCAGAGTCCAGCGGGTTCATGGCGCAGTCCTATTCGTGCCGTTCAGTTTATAAACAATAGAATTTTTGTAAACGTAAACAAAGGCAGGAATTCCTCTGCCCGGCCCGCTCACATCACACAATGTCCAGTGACCCTTTCGCTCTGTTGTATCGGCGTTTGAAGCTTAAAATACCCCAGTCTGTGCTCCTTTTTGTAGCTAGATTTGTCACCAGCCTTCAGAGATCAGAGCTGAGCAGCCGGTGCCTCTCGACCCATTTTGCATTAAGGCATCCGATTGGCTGAGCGTTTAAAAATGGAAAGAGGGGGTCAAGACAGGCCAATATTTAACCCCTATGCTTTAGCCTGCTCTCCCTCTTCTTCCTCAACCTCCCTGTTTTTAACTTAAAGGTTCCCTTTAAGATTCACCTGGTTTGAGATGCATTGTGTTCCTCAGATTTGGTGATGAAGTCCCCTCACTCATGGAAAAGTGCTTTCCTGGCAAAATGAAACCTGGTAAGTCTATTCGTCCCACCCTGTGTGTTACCAGGAAGGGTGCAGCTTAAATATCATTTATAGAATATGTTAAAGTGATGGTGTGGATTGGTGGTGGGGTGTGTAGCTGCCATTAAGGTTGCATACTGCAGTATTCTGGCTCATTCTTGGTGGTTTGCAGATGAAATCGCCCAGTACTTGGTGGCGGTGAAGGAGCTGAGTTATTCTGCCATGCCGGCCTATCAGCGCTTACGGGACATCCTTTCACAAGGTCTGAAGAGTCTTGGCAGCCAGGATGACGGGAAGCTGGAATTCTCTCTGGCCCTAAACGGAGACTCTTCTTCCAAGGGACGCAAGGTATTTAAAAACTAATGGATTTTAAGGGTTCAAAACGCCTCTGTCGTTCTCACCGCTTGGCGCCACCATTGCTAAACTCCTATAGGCTAAACGTCAGCAACTCTGATTGGATCTCAGATCACTGAGCCAATGAGCTTACAAAGATGGCAGCACCCTGACTGTGCCTAAAAAGTGCCAACACTGAAGCAGAGGTGCCCAGGGTCGCCATGACTGCTCAAGGCCCATCTTACGACCGGGCAGGAGGTGGTGTGAAATGACGTAGTGTGTACAGGCAGGATTGTGTCCTCCGCACTGTACATTTCACCGCACCTGTTCACAGGTGTTGGTTCCTGCGCAGGACGCTTCCCGGTCCTTAATTTGGGATCTGGCACCCAGCAGTGCTTTCTGCCAACTGTAGTTTTTGTGGTGGGGTAGTCGACCTCCTTCCTCGGATACATTTTCTAGAAGCAACTACGTTTACCTTTTTAAAGTAAAAAAAAAAAAAAAGTATGCGTAGTTTTTTTTTTTCTCCTCCAAAAAAAAATCCACTGAATGCTATCACCCCCCCCCCCCCAATAAATAATAATAAAAAATATTAAATTACATTTTATATATCATACAATATTTTCAGCCTTTTCAAATTGTCAGTTTTTTTTTTTTTTTGGGTGGATACTTTTCTGTGGATCTTATTCTGGAAGAAACTACATTTACCTTTTTGACTGTATAGAAAATAGACAGGGTTATTCAAAGAGATCCGAATGGCTGGAGAAAGGTAACCGAACAGTGAAAATCAGCGTTCGGTTAACTTCTTGGCCATTCGGCTATACAGAGAGCAGGCAATTCGCCAAATCCTGGCGAATTGCCTGCACATACGGTGCCTGTTCGGTCCCTGTTCGAGGGCAGTGAAATCCTCATAGAGAAGCAATGCTTCGTCTATTCAGAGAACACAAACCAGCAGTGAAAGGTTCCCCTAATGCCCTGCCATTCGGTGGTTTAATTCAACAGGTTTATTCAGGCGAATCCCATAGGCTTCAATGTTAAAAATATTCCTGTTTTAATTCAATATCTAATAAACCGTTCATTATAAAATTCTGCAGCAAAAAGTCTCTTTATTTATAAAAAAAAATTAGGATCTTTTTAAGCATTTTTCTGGATTTTAAATATTTTTTTTTAATAAAGTCAGATCCTTTTTTTTTACTTCTTTTTTCTGTACCAGCCCTTTTTATTATCATTCATTGGATTTTATATGTAAATTTCAGACATTTTCGCTCAGTAGTTTCTTTGCAAACAGCGTTTCACTTTTCAAACCTTCAAGCGTACTGTTTTTTTAAATTTATTCACTCCATTCGTCTGCGGTGTCGGCTTTTTCCGGAGGCTGCGCTGCGTGTGATGGGCGGCTGCTTGGGTTTTTTTGGCGTCTTCGGCAGGTTAATCCAGATGTTTATGCGGGTTTCGGTGTGCATTCGCCGGGTTTTTGCGGTGACTTTTTGTCGGGTTTGCGGCAGCTTTTCCCCGCAATTCGGGGACCCTGTGGTGTTTGCTGAATACATCGCAGGGTCGCTGAAATGGGATCGGCAAAACGAACCGAATTGAAGAGAACGAAAAGTCACCGAACGTGCTGTGACTTTACGAATCTCTTTGGATAACCCTGAAAGTGTTTAATTTTTTACCAACGTTAAGCATAGGCGCTTAAAAATAATACACGCCCTTCTCGTAAATTAATAAAAATAGAAAAAACTAATTCTTGGGCCTAGATGCATTATACTATAATATTTTTTGCCTAACGATTTTTAGATTAAATTTTTTTTTTTTTTGTGGAGAGGTGACGTCCACCTGTGGATTTTTATTTGTTAGGGAACTGCTTTGACATGTTTTAATAAAATTAGCTATATAGATATTTTTTATTAAAACAGGTCAACGTAGTTAAAAAAAAAATCCACTGAACGTCACTCTTCAAAAAATAGTAGGCCAAAAATATTTCTAATAAAGTGTAGGGTTTTGGGTTTTTTCTTTAACATTCTTATACATTTTATATTGTGCGTGTTCCTTCTTGGATGATTCAGACCCTCGGTTCGATTACCCCCCCCCCCCCCATCACTGATGACACCGGTGCTCAGAGCAGAGCCCCTCTCTGCCTGTCCGGTCCGAGCGAGCAGAAGTCTGCGCGTGTTCCCGACTAATGCATCACAGATCTGCTGACACGCTAACCTTGAAGCCTTCGCCGGCGTTAATCGGGCCTGCGCGGCGGCACAAAAGCTCTACCTAATGCACTCAATCAATGCGGTTTGCGTATGGAGGTTCCCACGGGGGAGCTGCCCTGTGCCAGCTGAGGGTTACCTGCCCATCGCAGTTATTGTATGTAATTATCGAACCAATCTGTTCAGCCCAGCGGGGTTTAGATACTAATCTGGAAGCTATGCTCTTTCGATGAGAAATGGATTGCACTCTCCACCCCCCCCCCCCCCAACCTACTATCCCCATCAGCATTGTATCCATACAGCTGCTTTCTGAACATCAAAGCCGCGCGATCGCGTCCAGCACAATCGTACCATTCACTTAAAATTTTCAGTAATCGTTCAAGAGCATCACCCGAGAGTCAATTCTGCCGTTATTTTACATTTTTATACGAGTTTATTTTCTATATTCTCCCTGTGCGCTCTATTGAGTGTGGTTTTGTGTAATTGCACTGCGCGGGGGGGGGATAGAATTTGGAGTATCGGGGGGGGGGGGGAGATATTGTCATCCAATTTGCAGCATAAATGCAACAGTATAGGATATTTAATAATAATTAAAAAAAAATTCCATTATGGCTTGGAGGTTTTTAAGTGCTGGAAATTTTCTAGACCTTTTTTTGTAATTTTAAGTTTTTTTCTTTCTACCCTTTTTTTTTAAAATTTTAAATAAAATATGAATTTATTTAAATTTATATATTTTTAACTTCTATTCGAATTTTTAAAAAATGTCTTCATGGATCAGGATATCTAATTAAATGCATGTTTTTAGGAAATCTGCTATCATTATATAACCAATATAGCATTTAATGTAATCAAATTGGACGGGAATATGACATTTTCTTTATATTATTAGTTTTCTTGGCGTCCTTTCCTGCTAACCCCCCCGCCCCCCATCCCCACCCCAACTATTGCGTCGCCATAATATGAAAGGCCAGGTTTACATCTCCTTTGTGTATATATTTTAGCCAGTGATGTCGTCCAAAGCCAATTTTAATACATTGACTCTGAGGCGAGTATTGCTTCTCTTGTTTTATTAAACATAGCAGCAAGTGGCAACTAGCAAGAACTGAGAATATGAAGCATTTATATTGAGTAAAAGAGAAAAACTATGTAATAACAGTAGTAACAGGTGTATATATATATCTTCCGACACCCCTTCCATTACTCTGGATCGGTCCTCCTTCCTGTCAGTACCCATCAAAACCGAGCAACGTCCCTCCTACTTCCTCTTTCATTGCTGCTCGGCGACTAGTTAAGTATTACACACTTTATCTCCCGTTATATTCCATTTTAACCGCGGCGTTCGCATTTTTTCCGTTCGTTCGTTTTACACTGACCGAGGCTTTTCTCCGTCTGCCTGCCTGGTCGAGACGGCGCATGCGCTCGCTCGCTGGCTGGGCGGGATTAGCTGCTAGGTCTGCGCATGCGGGCATTCTCCGGCGCCATTACCTGCACTCCAATCCAGCGCCATGCCACGAGGCAAAACCCCGCAGCGTCCAGCTTCCCCAGAGGAGCAATCAGACCATTCCTCGGAAGACAGTTCGGCGTAAGCAACAGCAGCATGATGCACCCGTTCTAGTCCAGGCTCAGATGGCTCCCTCCCAGCCCTCCACCCTAGATCCATACATGCAGGCATCTATTGTCTCTCCAGTTTTCAAAGCCATATCGGTCCTGTCAGCAGATTTCACCTGCTCTTCAAAAGAAGTTATGGTGGAGACTCGCCACCTTGATGATCCCCCGCTGCTGGTGGTGTCTGACAAGGGCGATACACTCACTGCGGTGAGGCCCCCCCGAGACCCACCTGGCCACCACCACGGGGAAACAGTCCGTGAAACAAAGTACGACACATGACTGGAGGGGCTGGCAACCCCGCAACATTGCCGGGACGCGTGCACCCATCCCCCGCTGCTGCAAACCGTAGACGTGCTCCTGCACACACGGTGTCAGCTCCCATTAAACGAGTTAAGGTCTCTACCGTAACCAATCCAGATACTGCTATTGTCCCTGCTCCGCTTCAAGATCTCAACCTTGACTCTGAGGATGACAAAAGCGACGTCATTGATGTTTATGCCTCTGAGGAATTTTCCGAGACCCCTGTAGAAGGTGATTCCAAAGCCCGGCCGGGCATGATTTATGATCCTATGGAGAACCCGCTTTTCTGTCCGTAAGACCTTTCCCACCCGAGGTCTGCAGAATGGTCCCCGCTACCTCACGTTGAGAAGTGGGTTGATGCACAGGTGCGTAAAGCCCTGGATAAGGCTACTCCTAACCACATGAAAGCGGAATGTCCTCGTCCCACTACGAGTGGTAAAACCTGTTTAACTCCAGACGTGGATAAAGCCTTTGTGGATTTTGTCACCCCTAAGGGCTGGACGGCAAACAAAGGCGTAGACCACGCCTTTAGGGTCTGCCAAGATAAACTACTAGACACCATGGGTTCCTTAAAAAAAGAAGAGGGGGGGGGGGGTGAGGCGCCCACCGGAAGAGTACCTATCCCACACGCTGAATATTGAATATGGGTGTTTCTCTAAATACCCAAATGACAGTTTGCAATGAGAAATACAATACAGCGCTCAAAGACCTAAGTCCATGGGAAAGTGGGGTAGACACAAAATATGTCCATAAACAGTAGTCCTTGTCTTTAGGAGTAGATCTTCTTATAAATGCAGATGAAGTATGCACTGTAGGAAAAAAACAGAGGACCAAAATGAGAGCAACTTATATTATTTCACTCACATTCTGGGGAGCCCACAACCGGCTCCTGGGAATAAAGCAGCCAGGGACTTTATATTAGGTGCCCATAGACCCTCCAATCGGTTTCTCCAGAGTTCGTCGAGAGAGAAATGCTGTAGGGAAATCAACAGAGACCAAAAGAGCACCTCCTAGTGCGGTAAATTACAAATGATTTTGTGGTTTAAAAAGAGCGCCAAGTTTAAACTCCCAAGCAGTTGAGCCTCTATTGGCTCCGTCACAATGCGCAGAGGGAGTCATATAGGTGTCCCCAAAACCTTCTTTGCAGGGTTCAAAAAAGGCAGACAGCAATTGAGTTCAAAAATAAAAACATTAAAATAGATAAATCGGATCTACCAGACCAGGACGCGTTTCGCCAACAGTGGCTTCCTCAGCTGGATATTGACGAATTCTGGAGAAACCGATTGGAGGGTCTATGTGCACCTAATATAAAGTCCCTGGCTGCTTTATTCCCAGGAGTCGGTTGTGGGCTCCCCAGAATGTGAGTAAAATATTAATATAAGTTGCTCTCGTTTTGGGTGCTATCATACTGTGCAATTTTTGGTCCTTTGTGTTTTTTCCTACAGTGCATACTTCATCTGCATTTATAAGATCTACTCCTAAAGACAAGGACTGTTTATGGACATATTTTGTGTCTACCCCACTTTCCCATGGACTTAGGTCTTTGAGCGCTGTATTGTATTTCTCATTGCAAACCATGGGTTCCTTGGTTAAATTGCTGGATACGGCAGAGCAGGCTAAATTATAAGGGAATCCCCTGGACCCCGTTCAAATTACCAACTGGGCCCAAAGGTCATTAAGTTTCCTTGGCAATGCCAACACGGCGCTAGCCTCTGGCGCAAATGCATCCTCTTAAAAATGGATCGCCAACTAGCCGGTGTGGCAGATAACGAGCTAGGTGCTGCAGCTAATGGAGCTTTGTTCGGCAAAGGCTTCTTACGAGACATCAACGAATATTCTGGCGCCTTCAACACGATGGGACGAGTATCCAATTCCCTCAAGAAGGTGTTCCCTGGGGTTTTTCCACGGGCCGGTGGATATCGGTGCTGAGCTACCGGCCAGGCGAAACCCATCTCTTCAGGTCCTGTGGGAGGCAATCCCTCTACTGCCGCAGCTCCTGCACCTTCCCCGTTCTTCCCTACTCGCTCACAGCCGTGGCGTGGCAGAGGATTCCGGGGCGCCAGAGGCAGTCATTCTTCTTCGACCTACCTTTGCACCTTCGCACCTTCTACACTCGTCTCTGACCAAAGTGGGGGGTCGTTTTTAAGATTTTTTTTTTTCTCACCGCGCGTTGTGGCATTACATCGGACCCTTGGGTCCTCAACACTGTACAAGGGTTTGTTCTGGAGTTCTCTTCTCCCCCACGTCAACTGACGTTTCTCCCCCCCCCTCTCCCCTTTTTGGGGGACGGGCGGGCGTTGGTGGAGCGGGAGATTACAGAACTATACCAGAAAGGGGCCATCGAACGGGTTCCACAGGGGACCTCGGATTTCCTGAGCAACCTGTTCTTGGTCCCCAAGAAGGGCGGCGGTGTTCATCCGGTCATCAACCTCAAGGAGTTAAATGGGTCGGTGACTTACCGTCAATTCCAGATGGAGGGCATGCATATGTTCAAGGATCTGTTGAGACCCCGCGATTGGTTGGCAAAGGTGGATCTCAAGGATGCTTACCTGACCATTCCGATTGCTAAGGTTTTGCGGGATTTTCTCCAATTCCGTTGGTTACGATCTCTGGAGATTTCGTTGTCTACCTTTCGGCCTGTCCTCAGCCCCTTGGTGCTTCACTAAGGTACTGAAGCTAGTCGTGGCATGGCTACGTGCCAGAGGGGTCCGTCTCCTTGTATATCTGAACGACGTGTTGCTGATGGCCTCGTCAGAGACTCAGCTGCGTCTCCCTGTACAGTGGACGGTCAACCTTTTCCAATCTCTGGGATTTCTGATCAATCATTAGAAATCCGTCCTCTCTCCATCTCAAACCCTGGGATTTGGGGTGAACAGTGGTCTGATGTTCCTCTGCCCAAATGTCGCTCGATCTTACGCAAAGTCCTTTCCCTTTTGGAGGCACATGCCCGATCCTTAAGAGATCTTGCTCGCGTGATCGGCCTGCTGGCAGTGAAGCCAGCACCCCTACACTCCCTCCAACGCCTGAAGACCCTTTTTCTTAGAGGTCTCCCCATCTCACTCAGATCTCTCTCTCGGGAGAGGCCAGACTGGATTTGGACTGGTGGATCACTCCCCTCTACTCCTGCAACGGCAGGCCTATCCTGGTGTTGCCTCCAACGATTACTATCGACTCCGACGCTTGTGGGTCAGGTTGGGGTGTTTATTGCGAAGGTTCCTCCACAGGTTGTCGCTGGTCCGTTCAAGAACGTCCCCTACACATGAACGGCTTGGAGCTCTTAGCAGGGCTTTTTTCACTGCAGAGTTTTCTCAAAACCCACACACATCCCTCAAATTTCCTGGCGGTCAGTTACCGCTTTCAGAACGGGATCGAGGTCCAAGCACAATTTATTCCGGGAATCTCGAACCAATCCGCAGATTGGAATTCGAGGTACACAGAAGATTCCGGGGATTGGCGTCTGCGCTCGTCAGTGTTATCCGACGTGGTGGTACTATGGGGGCCGTTTCACGTGGACCTATTCACCTGCCGACTCAACGCTACTCTACCAATCTTCTACAGTTGGCGACTAGACCCACTGGCCGAGGCGAAGGACGCCTTCCTACAGGATTGGTCTGGGGGTCGGCAGTATGCCTTCCTGCCATTTCAGTTGATAGCTCGCACACTGCGACAGGTCAGGGTTCAACAGACTCAGATTGTTCTAATCACTCCCTTTTGGCAGAATCAACCATGGTTCCCGATTCTGTTGGATCTCCTGGTCGATCTTCCCCGTTTTCTCCTGGATCTCCTGGTGGACGCCTCCGGGCATCCTCACCCACTCCTGTCCCCAGGCTCTGGTCTGTTGGCCTCGCTGGTCTTGGGACGCCTAGGGGAGCCGGAGAGATTTCGGACCGAACTACAGAACTCCTACGCAATGCGTGGGCCCCTGGTACTAGATCCTGCTATAAGTCAGCTTGGCTCACCTGGCATCATTGGTGTCTGTCAAGGGATCAGGATCCCTTCCAGGTCCCTTTTTGAGCTTTGTGGGCAAGGCTTACCGCATACTTAATGTATATTGATCGGCTTTATCTGCTTATGTTGGTTTTCAAGGAACACCTTTGGGCAAGCACCCTCTGGTTTGCCATTTGCTTAAGGGTATGAGGTCTGACCGTCCTCCGTTAACGGCGATATACGGTAACTTGGGATGTAGCCCCTTTTACTGTATTTCCTGGAACGATGGCCCTCTAATCCGGACTTAACTTTGCGTCAACTTTCTGCTAAATTGTTGGCCCTTCTCTGCTTGATTTCCTGCAAGCGGGTGGCAGATGTCGGATCGTTGGACTTCCAGGCTTGTTCTTTCGTGCCTGGGGGTGTTCGCTTTGACATCTCCCACCGTACTAAAACGTCCATTTCAGCCGCTTTTTACCCGGCGTTTCCATCACGCATGGCTTTATGCCCAGTTCTGTGTCTTCAGGAGTACGAATCCCGTACCAATCCTCTCGGAGGTCCTGGACCTTCTCATCTTTTCATCTCCTTTTAAATCTCCTTTCGCCCCAGTGGGTACGACTACGCTTGCGCGCTGGCTGTTGGGATTGTCCAGTGTTGGTACCTTGGTTTTTGGCGCCCATTCGCTTCGCAGTGTGGTGGTGTCTTCCGCAGTCTTGGCAGGTGGTTGTTTGGAGGACTTACTGCAATCCGCGGACTGGTCCAGGGAGTCCACCTTCCGATCTTTCTATTTCAAACTTGTTGTTCATTGGTCATCTGCAGTTGTGGGTTAGCTTTGAACAAGCAATAGGAGCCTCAGAGTCGATGTATTAAAATTATAGAATTTTGCTAAGTTAGAATTTTAATAATAAAGACTCTGAGGCGAGTATTGCCCACCACTCCCGCTGCTGTTGTGGTTTGTTGTTTACTGGGTCTGCGGATCCAATATCTTCCACTCTCATGTCGTCTTTTCCTCAGCCTCGTGAAGAATTTCCTTGTGGCCTGTGGATTGCCCTTCAGGTTCCTTACTCTCCTGCATTGATCACCTCGTACAGCAAAGAAAGAGGAAGTAGGAGGGACGTTGCTCGGTTTTGATGGGTACTGACAGGAAGGAGGACCGATCCAGAGGAATGGAAGGGGTGTCGGAAGATAATATATATATATATATTAATGTACCTGTTACTACTGTTATTACATAGGTTTTCTCTCTTATTCAATATAAATGCTTCATATTTTCAATTCTTGCTAGTTGCCACTTGCTGCTATGTTTAATAAAACAAGAGAAGCAATCGGAGCCTCAGTCTTATTATTAAAATTCTAACTTATCGTCATACGTAGCTAAATTCTATAATTGTCCTCTCCGTATCGTGTCCTGCTGGATGTATTCGGTGGTTTGTTTCCTGATTTTCGTTTTATCTTCTGCTTTTTGTTTTTATTCTGCAGAGGAAGCTAACAAAGCCTGCGGCCGCTGCAGAGGAAGAGCACAAAGAAGAGACCGTAAAGAAGAGACCTGCTAGAGGTGAGGTTCCAGGCTCGCAGTCCGGCATACGGTGACTGAAGTTCACAGGTGGGACTTTTATTGGCCACGGAGTTATGAAGGTCTCCCATTTGGAAGACCTGAAGGCTATCAATCCACACCATTAAATTAACAAATGCTAATCGTGCAATGCCTCTCAATGTTTTCCATCGATTAACTGCGTGCGGCTAATGTATCTATTGTCAGAGTGATGACTTCTGCTGCTTCCTGCCCAGAGAGTGGCAGCAAAGAGAACCAAAGCGCTGGAAAGGAGGCAACCCCAGGTTTAAATGTCATGTTTAAAGTTGCATTGGGTAATACGCAGCCACCCCCCACCACCACTACTACTACTGTGCAATGGCTCAATTACTGCTCCCCTATTACACACAAACCCAATTATTTTGTTGCCCAGCAAACACCTGTGGCCAAAAAGTTTTCGGAGCTTTGGTCATAACCTGCAGTGCTCGCATACCTTCCAGTGTACCACCATGCCCAGTCGTCGCCAGTATTCCTCAAGGGGCATGCTTAGCAGTACCAAGAAGCAGGTGCGGCGCGCCTGGTCCCTCGCAGGTATCACTCACATTGTTCCTTTCTTGTGGAAACCTGGATGTTGGATACTTACTGATTTTTAAATCCTTAAGTATCCAGAATCTTCGTGGCATTTCTGATAAGGTGTTGCCCATCCTGTACATATCTTCTGGAATCGGCAGTGACGGCTCGTCACACCAAATATCTGCGCTGCATCTTCTCATGATACCGGTGTCTCTTCAGCTGCGGTTTTAGAAAGTGAACAGGTTGATTAGGGTTGCCCTTGCCGCCTGTCTAGATACCGCTGGCTTTTTATTTCTCAACCCGCATTCCTTAAAAGACTTAACTCTGCGCATCTTTACTAATCTGTTTCTGTTATTATAACTTCTTTATTTCAGGTCGTGCATCAGTTGCGGCCAAAACGTCTACAGAGCGAAGCTCACCAAAAGGAATTGGAAGAGGACGAGGGAGACCGAAGAAATAGTTTTTTAACAAACATTTGTCTTATAATAAGCGTTTGTTTTTGTTTTATAACTGGAGAAGAAACACTGCTAGCTATTTCTATGCTATCTTTTTGCAATAAATATTTTATCTGTTTGAGATCCACTGTTTCTGCTTCTTGCTGTTGGTCCTTTTTGTCCTGAAAGCTCTGGCAAAGGTTTTATAAAAGTCTTTTTAAAACGGAGGACATTAATAGTAAAATTTTCTTAAATAGGAAACGTTTACAAATATTTCTCAATGGAAAGACTTAATTTCATTAATGACTCGGAGGCGAGTATTTGCTTCGCTCTTTAATGCTTCACTCAGCAGCAAGGAATATGTTAATACAACTCTCCCCACAACAGGGGTCCTCCCAAATATAAGTGCATCCCTTCCCAACAGGTCATAAAGTCCCCGGCCTGAGGACCACTCCTCTTGCAGTCCGAACAGTCCTGCATAAAATCAGGAACATCCAAACATGGGAAACCAAGAGATCTTTGAGCAGAAGAAATTGAGGACAGAAGATCGTCAACCAAACGGAGGAAGAACATAACGAGACTGGAATAAAAAACATGGCAATTTTAAACTGAGCTGAAACTGCGTTCAAGTGGAATACAGTGAAAAAGAAACAGCCACCAAAATCCATAGTTGAGTGAAAAATGCAACAGCACAAAAGCGACCAGCACCTGCACAAATATAAATACATGAACCAAACTGTAATAGAATTTATCCAGAGTAGGAACACAAACTCCACATAGGGAGAGAAATACTCTCCTCCGAGTCCTTAAATAAAATTAACTTCCTGTTAAGAAATTTGAAAATTTTACAATTTCAAGACAGGACTCAGAGGCACCTATTTGCTAAATTAAAGCTGGCGAACAATGAGGAACATCCCGCACATAAAAAAAGGGCTAATGGTGGATTCTGTAGATCAATCCGCCGATCTCGGGGATATCCTACAGCCGGCCGCAAGAGCCGATGAGACCATGGGCCCAAACGATGAAACCTTAACACCGGACAAATCCAATAACCAATGCACCCAAAGCGCTTCATTGTATTGAAATCCACGGTTTGTGCTTTATGCGGTTGGTCCTTTTTTGTCCTGACAGATCTGGTGAAGGTTTTATAAACCTCCCATTTAAGGCTAGGGTCAAACGAGCGCATAATTGGCAGTGACCGTCAAAAAGTGCGTCTGAATGCATTGACGTATTTTTTTTTTTTTCACGGAATGCGCAAAAACAGTCTGCATTTTCCTGCGTGATTTTTTTTTTTTTTTTTTTACGGATCATCAAACCCTTTTTGCGTCTGGACGTTATGTAGGCTGGAAATTAGCAGAGTCTGACATCTAATCACGCAAACCCACCGCTATGCCGCCGCAGCGCACTCTGTACGTCAGTACTAGCGGTTCTGCGTTCTCGAAAAATGCGTTCATTTTCCACTTGCTTTGTGCGGCTGCACTTCGTATATTGGCCGTCATTGCGCATCATTTGCTGCTACTGCGGCCGTGACTAAGTGCGCCTAAACGCACGTTAAAAATGCGCTAGTCTGACCCCAGCCTAAAACGGACAGAAAAATTGCATACTTTTCTTGAAATTAGAGATTTTCCTAATATGGAGAAAAGTCAGAATTTTAATAAAGACTTGGAGGCGAATATTTGTTAATCTCATTTAATGACTATTAAAACTAGAGATGTGCATAGAGTCCCATGTTTCCTTATGAAAGAAGCTGGAACGCAGATATGCTCTCAAGATTCTTCTTGAGCTCACATGCAATGTGTCTTGTAGTTCTGTCCAAGTGCAGCAAATCTGCAATCCTTAAAATGTTGCCAGCAATGGAACCACTTGAATTCTTTCCCAATGGAGGGTGGTATCTCCACTTCTGTAAATCCTAGTCACCCAGAACAGGTGTCATTAGTGTGATAATTGTCACCTCCCCCGTAATAAATTTTTTGGGTATAATTATTGTAAAAAGCATGACTAAGGGATGTTGGTAGCTTTTTATCTAGTAAGCGGACATTGGCATTTCCCCGTGAGATGATTCATCTCTCTGTGGCAACCAATGTGTTCTACCCCAGCGTCCCAGCTCTAGGGTGACTCGGTCTGATAAAGTGTGTTTTTTCTTTTGCGGGCAAGGGCTATGAAGCGAGATGGCAAATGACCACCTTTTACAAACATTCTACCATGTTTGAAGGACTGGACAGCAGCATTGGGGGCCTGCTCTTCAATGATTACCTATTCTGGTCTTATAAGGTTTTAGTCTGAGCAATTGCAGAGGAAATCACACCAGACGCAAATGAGCCCGTATCCACCCCAAAAGGGCAGCCAAAACTAAGGGAACATCTTTGCGAGAGATACCGAAACCCCTGATGATAATGTTGGGCCTAAGCGAGCCTCATCAGGGGGGTACAGCTGATAACTTATCTAAGCATCTCGAGCAAGGAATTGTATTACACTTTTGATCAGAGGCCCAAGCTCTGGCCCCTCCGGAGTTTCTGAACAACAACTCTCATGACTGGCCACTTTTGCCACCATGACCCCATTAATTTAAAGTATGCTCTACCTATTCTTTCACCTCACCATACCTGGGTGTTGCTGGTCTTGGGGCAGTGCTTGAGAGCTAATTGACCTTTTGATGCTTTTGCATTGAGAGCCATCGGATAGCCTGCATGCTCTAGGACACTAGTCTCGCACACTTCGATCTAGATGTGGCCGGTGTCTAAGCTGCTACCAGCAGCCACGAGTCAAGGCATCTCAGAACCTCCTCCAAACCTGTGTGACCATTCCAGGAATACCTGGAGGAACCTCGGACTTTTCATGAATGCACATTTGTTCTCATCGATTCTTGGAAGGAAGCAGAGGACAATCTGTAGACATAAGCCTGGTGGTTGTTTGACTCATTCTGTCCTTCAAAGTCCCAAAGCGATGCTCTTGGAGTAATTATATGTTCATATTGGTGCCCATAATCCATCCTCTACCCAATCACATGATGATTATCTTCAAATCTTTAAAATGAAAAAAAATATTTGCCGGTAATGGCTTTTCTTTGTGGTTTTGCGGTTGAATGACCTGACCTTACAGTTTCCTGCCACCTTTTTTTCAAGATGATCTTCTCATTCCCTCTCCTACCTCAACATTGAGCAAATCGGCAGAAAGTTACACCCCCTGCTTTAATCCATGAAGATATGGATTCGATACTGGTCGTTGGCAATCTCCCAAAGGCTGATATCTAAATAGTATGAGCTCTTTTGTAGGCCAGAAATAAGTAGCTTAGGTTGCCAAAATCCTCCTTTTACCAGACTGGGCCTCATCGAAGCTTGCCTAAACGCCCACCGGAATAAATCTCTTAAACGCCATTCAACATTTCAAAAACTCAATGACATGGAATCACTTGACACCTTATCATCATGACCTTCTCAACCCCACCACGTGTCTAATCCGAATCATATTTATTGATTTGATCCGGAATGTCCAATTCCATTGTGCGTCTTTCGGCTTGCGTCCAGGTTCCTTTTGTGCTCGTGCCTGTAAGGGAATTTTTCTTAAGGACCTACATACAAAAAAAGAAAGAGGGCTTAACACAAAAGAAGCAAAAGCTGCCTTTAGAATGCATTTACAGCTCTCGATGACTCCAGTTGTGTGTAAATATTAGAAAACAGCAGGTTCTTGCATTCTAAGAATCACTTGAGTGGTGCCACGAAGACAAGTGTCCTTACTGGTATTGTAGTCGTACTCCCGAGCTCTCCTGCTGTTTCTAATCAGTGCGCACAGCCGTGAAAAAACTGGACTGACATTTACAGGCACAGCGGGAAGATACTTGACTAAGGGAACGTTAAAGATTCTACTACCTTCGTTTCGAAGTGGCCACCGCTCATGATAAATCTTCACAGGGGGACTGGTGTGCGTCTTTACTGATGGCTTAATGAGGGTATCGATAATGAAGGGAAAACACTTGTGTTCCCTGTCGCCATCCAAGGCGGTCGCACATCCACCGATTGTAAGCGGTTCTTTGACTATTCTTCCGACTGGCCACTCGTCCTTCTTGATTTTCGATTTCTGCCTTTTGAAACTTTGGAGGAGCCCATCCGACTTCAAATTGTCCCAGTGAGCCGCCCAATAAGGAGAGCCAACGCGTCCATAAAACCGTTCAGATCTTTTTACGAAGTGCTCGGTTGACTTCTCCGTTATGAGCCTTGTTCTCTTTGGGAATAGGACGAGACAGAGTGCCGTTTGTTTTTACCGGTCGTCTTCAGCATTATTGCTTGGGCTTTCGTTTTATTCTTCTAATTAGCTATCTTTCCGGGCTCTTAAAGTGTAATAGCCAATTGAAACAAGGTTTCAGCCAAGTGCTCGATTTTGTAATTTGCGTTCACTCCATTAACGGACTTGGGTTTTAGGTCTATTAAACCGAAGCCCGTGCGCGGGTATTACATGTCTCATAAAACCTATTTTATCGTGTTTTTTTTTAACCGGGAGTCACCCACATTTCCAAGTGTGTGTTTTTCTTTCTAAGTAATTTGCGTCTGGGCCGTCACCGGTAATCTCAAATTTTGGTAAATTGTTTGACTTAAAAACCAGGCTCCGACATGAGGGGAGCAGAGGACACCGAGGATGAGTGACATGTTTAGTCATGCTTTTTGTTTGACAGATTTTAAAGGCGTCTGAATGAGATGACGCTTTCTCTCGTTCAGCTGATCAAAATTGTTATCAAAACCATCTGAGGTACCTTCTGCTATGGCAGGGATCTTGCTGGGTTGAGCTTGTAAAACATCATGCCGCACACACAGCAATGCGACGCTGCCAACAACCGCCAGCCCTCCGAGCGAGAACAGCCTCCCCAGCTTGACAAGTGACTTTCCTATGTGCGCTGTCCATGTTTCTTTATATCCTTCAATCCCTGCTCGCGTTCATCATAAAGTCTCTGCATGTATAAAATGGGAAACAAAATTGACCTGAAAGGCGAAATTGCTCTTTGCAATGGTTGTGACCCTTCCAATCCCCATCACCTTTTGTCCATCTTGTGGTCGGGGTACAAAGAGCCCTATGACGGCATTTATTTACATGGCCCACACAGTCCTCCTTGAATATGGGTCATTGCCTCTATCTGTTGGTGTACCTCAAGGCTCTGTCCTTGGTCCTCTGTTCTTTTCCATCTACACCTCCTCCCTGGGCAAAATCATCAACAGCTTTGGCTTTAATTACCACCTCTACGCTGATGACACTCAGATCTACCTCTCTACCCCTGATCTCTCTCCCCCTGTCCTTTCAAAAGTCAGTGACTGTTTATCTGGCATCCCCTCCTGGATGGCCTCCCACCACCTAAAGATCAACATGTCAAAGACTGAACTCCTACTTATTCCTCCCTCCAATGCCTCCCCACCTCCTGACTTCTCTATCACTGTGGAGGGTATCACCATCTCCCCATCAAACTAAGTTCGCTGTCTTGGAGTTACACTTGACTCTGCTCTTTCCTTCCTCCCCCACATCAAGTCTCTTTCCTCCTCCTGCCGATACCAACTGCGTAATATTTCCAGAATTCGGACATTTGTTACCGCTGTCACCACAAAACAACTCATACACGCCCTGGTAATCTCCCGATTCGACTATTGCAATAATCTCTTATCTGGCCTCCCTCTGTCCCGCCTCTCCCCCCTACAATCCATCCTGAACGCCTCCGCCAGGCTAATTCACCTCACCCGCCGCTCTGTCTCTGCCGCTCCCCTCTGCGAGTCCCTTCACTGGCTCCCCATCCACTGCAGAATTAAGTTCAAAATCCTTATCCTTACCTACAAAACCCTCACTAACTCAGCTCCCCACTACCTGTCCTCACTAATCACCAAATACACCCCAGCCCGCTCCCTAAGGTCAAACAGTGACCTGCGCCTAGCTTCTCCCCGCATCACCTCTTCCCATGATAGACTGCAGGATTTCTCACGCGCAGCCCCCACTCTCTGGAACGCTCTCCCTCGTACTGTCAGACTTTCCCCTAACTTCTCTTCCTTCAAACGCTCCCTGAAAACATTCCTATTTAGGGAAGCCTACCACCCAACTCACTGACACAACCATCAATCACTCTCACCTTACAGTCCTCTCCTCCTGTTTCCAACCCCAACCCTCCTAGATTGTGAGTTCCTACGGGAATAGGGCCCTCATCTCCTCCTGTACTGTTTGTCAAATGTTGTTCAATGTATTGTAACCCTGTCTGTACTGTGCTTATTGTACAGCGCTGCGGAATATGCTGGCGCTTTATAAATAAAGAATAATAATAACTGAGAAGCGACGCTTGGCAGCGACCATACAATTTGTGTTTGTTTTGGTATGGGCCAAAATGGAGATAACTCTACAGAAGACTCTACGTTCTGCACAAACCTCTTGAAACCTCTACAAAAGAGGTTTGTGCCGAACGCAGAGTCTTCTGTAGAGTAATCTCCATTTTGGCACATCACTAACAAACACACATAGCAGATGAGGACATGCCTTGCTATATGCTAAGTTTTTGACCGAAAGTGAAAATGAGTGGTGCTATCCACCGAAGCGAGAGCTTCCGATCCACCAGCTGGGACACCTGGTGCTCCTCTGGCGGAGTCTGCTTCCCCCAACAGTATCCAAACAGAAAATGGCGGGCAATACTGGTGTTTTCCACACCATGAATTTTTCTAGCCATAAGGGTGCAGAGACGAAGAATAAAATACGACTTTTCGGCACATAGCCTTAGTCCTGAATAATGTTTCATTTTTTTGGACCCAACCAGGATTGGTGGTGATAGAGGTTAGAAAACATAATTGTATGTTTTTGGGCCTGAATGGTTAAACTTGAAAATATTTTCCAGGACAACAATGTCTCTAACTTGGTGATATTGTCATACCCGTCTATGTATTTTCCCTTTTTGGTTTTCTTCATTTTAATAATTAACCTCAGAAGTACTTTTCTGGAGAGGAATATTGAGGACCATGCTTCTTTCTTCTAAAGCTTTTGAAAAACTATCCTTTTTAGACCATGTTGAAAGAAGACCTGTCTGGTTACCTAATGGTGATAGAACATTTTGATACATTTCAAGGCAAAATAGTTTGATGGAACTGAATGAGAATCCTGGTATCTTTCATATTGAAAGGTCAAGGTTAGGAATGGCCAAGATGTCGTGGGTGGATTTGTCGAGCTTATTGACCCAATTCGCTATCAGAGAAGCAACATGGCTGCCTGACCTCTTCTGACAATGAGTAGAGAAGCAACTGACAAAGCTGAACCTCCTGCTTTTGCATAGTTTCCAACACTTCTGTTTTCAGTCCCTTTTGTTAAGGACTACTGAATTTTCTTCTGTCAACACATATGTTGGTCCAGGTTGGAAGAACAATGGTTTCTAGAAGATAAAAATTAAAAGGATGAAGATGGGAGGTTCTAGAGTCTAAGATCATGGGGGATATTTGTTGCCATTGAGTTTATTTCTTTCAGTTTTTGGTAGGTTGTCACCATGTTCATGCTTGTGCTCCATAATGTTGGCTTTGGTCTTCTAAAAGTCGAGACATATCTTTAATTGAATTTTCATTTTAACACTTTGAAACGGGGGCTGTTAGTGCCAGCTTGTGTCATCTGTCTCACACCAGATCCGCCTGTGTAACGGCACATGAACTGCCAGAGTCATCTCCACCATTCAATCCTTTCCACTGTAACAGACAATCGAGGGATCTACATTCCTTCGAATGTGCTATACACCAAGAAATATGTAGACAACACAGTTTAATTGACTAGCGTTTTATAGATTAAGGAATCTCCTGTGTATTTCCTTCCTCGCAGTCTTTCTGTTAGGACATGTCTCCTCATCAATGGGCCACATAAATTTCCTCAGTAGATATGGTGGTATACTAGCTGGTTATGCCATCTTTTTATGCAATGAGTTAAGGCTTGTGTTGGATACAATGGAGCAGGCGAAAGATGACTTTTGTTTAGAAATGTAAGCACTTTCTGTACTTTGTTCTGAGAGTTGTATAAACTGGTCATGGTCTTGGTTACGTTGCTGGAAAATGATGCCCATCTTCTGAATGTCAGCTAAGGCTGGGGTCAGACGAGCGTGATTTCTACGGGCTGTACGTCCGTGCAGTACAGACATCGTCAGTACGGATGACGCAGTAGTGGTCACACAGTCCGTTTTTTCACTGAAGTTATTTTTTGACGGATGTAGGAGGGAAAAATAAATTACAATGAAAAAACATTCTGTCCGTCAAAAATGCTGGACGTATAAATGCAGTCCATCTGACCATGCTCCATCACTCACACACAAAGCTATGCAGACGTTGTGGACGCAGCGCACTCCGCACGTCCGTTCTAGCAGTATTACGTTCTTGCCAACCTGCGTCCGTTTGCCGAGGCCGTTGTGCGTCCGCAGTTCAGTGCGGACGTACTTCATGTGTCAGGCTCCAATGGACTTTCTTTCATGCTATCACGGACGTACTTTTAGGCGCAATCACGGACGTGAACACTACGCTCGTCTGACCCCAGCCTAAAAGACTTCTATGATTATTGTGTTCAACATGGAACATGTTTCATAAGCCACTCCTAAATTTCCACATCCTTTGGGAACAGCTTGGAGAAAACCATTGAATGCAGGCTTTAACCCCTATTGTCCCAAATCATCGGAGAAGAGATGTCGCGGCCTTTGTGCTTCATTTCTGACACTGACCTTTACTGGCCAATGTCTATTTACGACATTTCCAGTTTGCATCAGTCTCCATCGTTCAGGTTGACCATATGATGACCTCATGATCCAGTGCTATTTAATCTTCACCCAACGATGGTTTGCTGCCCATTGATTGGTCTTCTTAGCCTTTTGGCATGTGCTATTATCCAGATGGTTTCGTCTTACAACTTTGACTTTACTGACTTCAAAGTCCTCTGGAGTCCTGGAGCAAATGTCTAGGTTTCTTGACCTTGCAGGCATTAGGTCTATCCTTTTGCCTACGTGAGGTGCCTAAGCATCAAACATGACACCTCTAACAATCGGTTATAGGATCCTGCCATTATATTCTACGGAAAACCTGATGTACACTCCACCATTGTATGGCTCGTATGACTTTGAGGCTCCTCTTGAAATCCATATATATATTTTCATTGATTTTAATTTATTAAATTTCATGTAAAATAAAAATATGGCTGCCTTTAGTCTACATAGAAGACCTTGGAAAACCAGATTTATTTTGCTAATTTTTGTTTTATTATTGGTTTCACCCCGTGTCTCGCCCCGTGTCTCGCAGAGATCCCCTTAGGCCTTCGCTCTGCAGAAATAACAAAAAAAAAACTGGAGTAAAAAAAAACCCCCCTCCAAATTGAATCCACCCTTTGGGTTACCATGTGTTTAATTAAAAAAACCAACATGCCGTTTACGAGGCTTTAACAAATGCTTTAGCACATGGGCAGCTGTACTCGCGCAGTCATTGACGGCTCAAATCATCTTTCTTTCATGTCTTTCTCGAAATGTAAACGGTGGGAGAAATTGTTTGTGCTAGACAGCCAGAGAATTTATGTAAAGCCATCAGATTTGGAAGATCCAACAAAAAAAAAATTGACATTATTTATTTATTAACTTCTTTGAGTTTTGTCAGATTTGGGAAATCGGAAAGTATTACATTTTTTTGTGTTGTCCATTTATGGTTATATAAAAGAACACACACACACACACACACATATACACACACACACACACACACACACACGTTTTTAAACTCATACACACTGATCAGCCACAACATTAACCCCTTAACGCCAGGTGGGTGGCACCTGGTGGGAGGGGATTAATTCTGGTGGGCTGTACTAATACACCCTGCCACAAGGTGCTGCGGCGCACCTTTCCTTAGGCCCGCCCACGCAGCTGTCACACGACGTTTGGGCTGTCCTGCAGCAGCTAATGGCGTGCAGCGCATGCCGAGTGCTGGGTGGGGCCGAGGCAGCCCATAGAAGTCAACGGGGAGTACTAGTACTCCCACATCTTCAAAGCCCACCCGCCGCATGGTATGCCTTGTGACGGGAAAGGGTTAAACCCCCTGCCTAGTGCATTGAATCCCATTCATTATATGTTACGATGGCCCCTGTCATGAGGTGGGATGTATTCGGCAGCAGGTGGACTGACGGTTCTTGGATTCCATGTGTCGGCAGCAGGAATAATGTCTGAAAAGGTCAGAGTGACCTTGACGTTGGCCAAATTGTGATGGCTAGACTACTAGAAGTCTTGTAGGGTGCTCCTGGTTTGCAGTGGTTAATACTGACCAAAAGTGATGCAAGGAAGGACAACCGGTGAATCAATGTCATGGTCATGGATGCTCATGGCTCGTGGATGTGAAGGTTAGCTTGTGTGGCATGATCACACAGAAGAGCTACTGGAGCTCAGATTGCTGAGAAACCTAATGCTAGCTATGATAGAGATTGCTGCAGACCATGTACACCCCTTCATGGTCATGCTTTCTGCTGATGGCACTGGCCTCTTTCAGAAGGATAATGCACCCAGTTGTTCAGGAATGGTTTGTGGAACATGACAAAGATATGAAGGTATTGCCTCGGCCTCCAGATTCCCCAGATCTCAATCTGATTGAGCATCTGTGGGATGTGCTGGTACAACAAATTCCATCCATGGAGGCCCCACATCTCGACATGCAAGACTTAAAAGGGTTTGCTGCTAATGTCTGGGTGCCAGATCCCACAGGATGCGTGCAGAGGTCTTGTGGAGTCCATGCCTCAATGTATCAGCACGAGGGGGACCTACACAATATTATGCAGGTGGTTTAATGTTCTGGTTGCTCAGTGTATGTATCTTCATTTATATGCCTTTCTGTCCCTCTGCAGTTAGTTAATGGTCACCTGTCCGACAGGCGCCACCATGTTTGTTCTCCATGGCATGGGTGACGAGCCCTCAGAGTCCCTTGGTGTAATTGTGGTCAGCGTCGCAAATTATGTTGTGACTTTATTCTATCATAGGTCGCTCACCACCCTTCCTATTTCAGACCTGCCAAAGGTGGCAGATCTGCTTTCCCCTTCTAATGCCGAAGTTGTCTGGCTTAGCTCTTAGAATAGCTTCCACCGGTGTTTAAACCAAAGCTTTTCAGCATAGTCTTCAAAGTTTCAGTGAATGTTGTCTAGTGTTGGTATTACCGTTGTTTCCATCAGTGGAGATCAATACCACCGTAAAATAATGGCGGAATATTCATTGGCGTTGCAAACACCGGTGGACACAGTCAATAGAGAATAACTGCTGTTTGCTCATTTTACAAAAGAATAGCGTTGGTACCAGCGGCGTAGCGTGGGTTGTCAGCGCCCGGGGCAGGGCAAGAATTGTGCGCCCCCCCAACCTGTGGACACGTTAACACACCATGATTCCCTGACACCAGTAGAGTATTGACCCCCCTTACCCCAAAAGCAAATGTATTGTATATTAACTAAATACTGATATAATAAAAAAATGAAGCACACATGCCCCCCACGCTACGTTGCTGCTACCAGTCACCCTGTCCCAGTATACCCTATCATAGGTCCACTCTCACACTATACCCAGTCACTCTCTCCCAGTACCCCCAGTCAGCCTCTCCCTCCAAGTACAACCAGTCACTCTCAGTACCCCCACTTTCTCCAAATACCCCCAGTCACTCTCTCCAAGTACCCCAGTCACTCTCCACGTACCCCACATTTTCCCAGTACCCCAGACACTCTCTCCCAGTACCCCCAGTTACTCCCCCAGTACCCCCAATCACTCTCCCAGTATCCCCAGTCACTCACTCTCTCCCTGTACCCCCAGTCACTCACTCTCTCTCCAACTACCCCCACTTTCTCCCAGTACCCCAGTCACTCTCTCTATCCAATAACCCCAGTCACTCTCTCCCAGTATCCCCAGTCATTCTCTCCCTGAACCTCCAGTCACCCTCTCCCTGTACTCCCTGTACCCCCTCACTGTGTAGTGGTCACGCTGCTTTGGTGTCATACAGTGTTGCCGATCTGCGTGGCGTTGCTGGTGGCCAAGGAGGGGAGCTGTCCAGGGGGCTTAGTGGAGACCAGATTTTAAATGTGCTGCAGGGCAGGCGCCTCCCTCCCTCCTTCCTGTTCAGCGGCTGCAGGGCTGCCAGCAGGGGGGGGGCTGGAACAGGGCTTCAAGGAGGGCTGACAAGCGTGGTACAGGGTGTTCCGTTGAATAATGCTTCGCCGCTTCATGTGACTCATGTCAGCATTAAGGAGGAGTCAGGAGGACGGCACCAGAATTTTATGTCCTGGTCCTCCCTTCTAGACGCTGAGTGCTAAGTCACCGCCGGCGTGGCAAAACTGGCGGACACTTTGCTGATCCCTGCTGGAAAATATTAGTGGTTCAAATTTCTTTTGAAATTTTGCGCCCCCTAAGAAAATTACGTCCAGGGCGACTGCCCCCGAGGCACCCACCACGCTACGCCACTGGTTGGTACCATTCTTTGCAGCAACTTCACTTGCCGGTGTTGAATTTTCCTTCTGGATAGCCGAAGAGCACCATTGGTGGTTTTTACCATTGTTTGCAACTACGATGAACTTTGATGCCACCACGTTGTTTCGTTAATATCTCATTTGAAGATATTTGCTCCCTCAGGAAATGAGCTAGATGTTCCACAGCCCCCTCTTCCTTTTATACCGGATTTGTATTTTTACTTTTGGCTGATCTCAGGTGGACCTGACGGCATTCTGATCCTAAAAGTAGAAATCCCCTCTTATTCTGTGAATAATACGACTTGTCCGTAACTTCTGGTGGTGGAGGAACTGGTTTTGTTCCGACCTTAACATAATTTAACTATTATCCCGAACTGGAAGTTTTATCTTTCATATTTATTGAGTTTTTTTTTTTAGTTTTTCTTCACTTTAATAAAACCAGTTAAGTGATTTGACGTTATTACAAAACGCTGCTGGGAAGGAGTGGGATGTAAGTGCAGCTCTAACAGATTGATGGGATATTAGTGTCAGTTATTTATAACTTGGTAAAATGAAATTAAATATTTTTTACTGATCTTGTGACACGTGATTCCCATGCAGGAGACGTCATAATGGAGAAGTCTGGAACTTGTGAGTCGTTTTTGTGTCCTCAAAAAGTACCAGGAGTGGAAAACACTCAACCTTCAATCCAAGATGGGTGGGATACCTCTATAAATCCACCAGAGGTTAATCATTCCCACTCACCGGTATCAAGTCTAGATCTCATGCCAGTATCGGTCGTGACGAAAGTATGAGCTGGTAGAACCTGGTGGTAGCATCTCTGGAAACCATAAATGAACATGTGGTTCATGTATGGTCAAGCATAGCAGCTCACCACTGGCCGCATCAGTGTACCCCCCACGTGTCCTGGCCATCATCATTGGCATGATGTCCCACTAATTGACTCAAGATCCTTGCTCAACTCATACTGGAGTTACATGCTCTTACGCTCACACTTGGCTTCACACCTCCTTTGTTCATGCATAGCAGCTCACTTCCTGGTCACTTCAGTATTTCCCTCTGAGTCCTGGTCATTTCTTGTGCCATTGGCCTTGGCATGATGTCTCATCGACTCTGGAGGTGCAAGGCCCTGGCTCAACTCATACTGGTATTGCATGCTCTTACACACTTGGCTTCACAGTGCCTTTGTTCTCAGATGGCAGCTCGCATCTGGCCGTGTCTGTATCCTCCCCCTCCGAGTCCTGGTTGTTTCTCATGCCATCCACCTTGGCATGAAATCCCACTCATTGACTCTGGAGCTTCAAGTTCCTGTCCCAACTCATACTGGTGTCGCATGTTGGTATGATCTTGGCTTGGCAGCCCCTTTGCTCTCGTGTTGATCAGCATGTTATGATGAGCACGTTTGAAAGGAGGGCAGTGGCAAGCTAGGCCTTGTGGAGCTTCTCGGAGCTGTTGGTGGAAGTTGACTGCGCAATTGCTCATAGCACTGGCTGGTTAGGAAAAAGATATCCCAAGGCAAGTGCTCTGGAGACCTCAGCCATGCCCACTGGGGTGTCCTTTCTAGAATTTCCTAGATATAGTCCCAGATACTATACCATGCTTTGTCTGGAATTGTTTGGACATTCTGGAGATCCTTTATGTCCTGGCCATGGCTATTACCTTACTGACAGTCACCTGCCCATGACCTGGCTTGACTTGTCTGACCTTGTTTTTTGGATATTCCCTTGGTACTATGCTTTTGAACATTCCCTTGCACCTAGACCCCATGCATATTGATTTCCAATCCCCAAGTGTGACGATACCACTCCTTATTTCAGTGGCTTCAATGAAGCGTCAACCATAGACTTGCCGCCTTTGCTTCCGAATATAGACATTCAATAAAGTATGTTGTTCCCTCCCACTCAGATTTACTAGGTAGTCCTCAAAAATACAGAACATGTTTATTTCAAGATCTCTTTTCATGTAAACTCAAGCACGCATCTTCTCTTTGTTCCATAATGCCTCCTGCATCTTTCACGTTGATGAGGTGGAAGCTCATGAAATCGGACCCATCTTTGTCCCATCTGCAAATGACACAGTAAAAGGTTGTATTGTTCTGCCATTGAGAAGTAACATGCAGCGAATGCCAAGGTGCAGAGCCCACTCATTAAATGCTTTCTTTGGAGTCCTCCAGTGGCTTGACCATGGCCATATGGTAACTTAGCCTCGCTCCTCCCTTTCTTGAATGTTGACTGCTGCCGCTCAATACGGTACAGGGTTAAGATGCAGGGGGAAATCCCTGTATACTACAGATATACAGTGTAACTGTACTTACCATATGTGGCACCCTGTGTTACATTTATGACCAAGGATGAAGATAAGGGTACTGCCTGTTGTCTAGGCATCTGCTGCAGGAGGAGCTGTTGATCCTACACTTTTGAGATGTTCTTCAACAGGATCCGTGTATACCCTCAATTTACTTCTAGGTAAAAAATATATGTAAGTATTAAATTAATAAATATTCCACGACTGAAAACCCTAACAATGTGGGCTACATACACACCAGGGGTTTTAGCCCAATAATATCTGGGTAGGGTGTAGACACATAAAATGGTGTAAATTTAAATGTTCTATAAATTGGTTTTCCGACACACATCCGTTTATGTTCCTCTCAAATAGTATAATTCAATGGGAAAATTAATGAAAGGAAGTTAGAGTATCGGGAAACAGACCTCCTCTTATGTTGAGCACATCGCATCACAGGAAATGTTGTAAGCAGCCTCTAGGTAGCAGCACAGCCACAAGAATAGCATTCCCATGGAACAACATGGCTTAGTCTTTGAAAGAGCACCGGGCTACTTCCAGGAAGATGGCACAACATGCCACATATCATGTGCGTCAAAGACGACAATATATAGAGTTTTTTGAGGACTGTGTCACTTCCAAGATTCTGTGATCACCCAGGTCTCCTGATCTCACCAGCCCGGACTATTTTTATGGGGCTATCTGAAGGAACGAGTGTGCCATAACAAGCCCCACACGACAACAGCTAACATTAGAAATAAGATCCAGAACATCGATGATACGGCTTCCAGCACTTGCTGTGATGGGATGTGCTCAACTTAAGAGGAGAGATGTTTTTTGAAACTCTAATTTCCATTCTTTCCTTTATGATCCATTGGGTTTGTATGAATCACCTTGTATAACACTCACTGGTTAAGATTTAAAACAATTTAAGGGTCAATTCACAAAGCACAGTGCCTTTCATTTCGGCTCACTTCTGCGATTCCATATAGTCAAAAATTCTGTGAACTCGCTATGTTTCGAGCATTCATTGTATTGCGCCAAAAATTGAGTTGCTGAAGAAGTTCTCAGACGTTGACAAAAAGTGAGGATAAGCGTCAATTTGGCATCAGCAAATTCCTCCGAAAAGAAAATAGAAATAGAAAGTCTCCTATTTTCATAAACGGAGGGTAAGTCAATAAAAATATAGTAAAAATGTGTCTAAATAATACAGAGCTCCTTTAAAAAGATAATGCAAAGGTTTGTTAAAAATCCGTAAAAAGATCTGTTAAAAAATGATTTAAAAAATACATTTTTTTTAAAAAAAGCCAAAAATGTCTTTAAAAAAGAAATGCAAAAAATACAAAAAATATCTTTTAAAAATAAAAAAATTCAAAAATGTTTTTGTAAAATATAAAAATAATAAATTGTCTTTTTTTTAAAAAAAAAACACGCAAAAAAAGGTCTTTTAAAAATAAAACATGTTTTTGGAAAAAATAAAAATAATAAATGGTCTTTTAAAAAAAAAATGAAAAAAAAAAGGTCTTTTTTAAAAAAAGGGTCTTTTAGAAATATAAAATGGTTTTGAAAGAAATAAAAATAATAAATGGTCTTAAATTAATAATTTTTTTTTTTTTTTAATTACAGTGAAACCTATTGGGTTCGCCTGTTTGAACCTGTCGAACTGAAAATCGGGTCATTTCGCTGCAATTTTGGTGCAATTCGTCGTTCTGCCTTGTGAATCGACGCATTGCTCTGAAGTTGCAGATACGGTGATATTCACCATTCGGCGGCAGATTCAGACGTTAGTAAACAACCCTCTCAATGTGGGACTCTCCATCTGCTCTGGCAGTGAAAGGGTGCATGGATATTTTTTTTCCCCTTTGCTCGTACCCCCCCTCCCGCCTCCCCCTGGCCATGCTACGCTGCTTTGAGGAAATGTCTCAAATCCTTTGTAACCAAATTTACAGACGCTCCAATATTCCGCGCTGATCGTTGTACGTGCCCCCCCCCCATCTCTATTCTATATTTTTTTGTTGTTGCCAGAAGTCTTTGTAATTTAGTGACAATTTGTCATTGTCACCGCGGACGTGTCACTTCCCTGCAGAAAGAATCGGATCTTAATGCGCCGGGTAATCTTCATTCAAACAAGCGATGGAGAGCGGCTCGGGTTTATTCTTACATAATTCTAACGCGCGGAAACCTCACCCTCTCACCATTATATTAATAAGGGCAATAATAACGGCAATAATTCATCCGCAGCCTCAATGGGCGACTGAAAGGAGAGGGATTCTGTAAAACTGATTGAAATCTCTGATTTCCAGATATTGATGCAATAAAGTTACATTTTCGATAGTAAAATTGGAATTTAATGAATGAATACCAACCGACTGCCCTGGATTCCACCATACAGTCCTGATTTAGGATGCATCACCTGCTGACGTCTTCCAATTCTCTGACATCCATCAAAACACCCAGAAATAATTATATCGAAACTTTCCCTTCTATTATCTACAATAAATAGCACCCAGAATATATAGGGAGACCCTAAAAACACACCCGCACACCCTGAATATATAGGGAGACCCTAAAAACACACCCGCACACCCTGAATATATAGGGAGACCCTAAAAACACACCCGCACGCCCTGAATATATAGGGAGACCCTAAAAACACACCCGCACACCCTGAATATATAGGGAGACCCTAAAAACACACCCGCACACCCTGAATATATAGGGAGACCCTAAAAACACACCCGCACACCCTGAATATATGGAGGAGCCCCTAAAAAGACACCCACACACCCTGAATATATGGAGGAGCCCCTAAAAAGACACCCGCACACCCTGAATATATGGAGGAACCTCTAAAAAGACACCCGCACACCCTGAATATATGGAGGAACCCCTAAAAAGACACCCACACACCCTGAATATATGGAGGAGCCCCTAAAAAGACACCCACACACCCTGAATATATGGAGGAGCCCCTAAAAAGACACCCGCACACCCTGAATAACATATGGAGGAACCCCTAAAAAGACACCCACACACCCTGAATATATGGAGGAACCCCTAAAAAGACACCCACACACCCTGAATATATGGAGGAGACCCTAAAAAGACACCCGCACACCCTGAATATATGGAGGAGCCCCTAAAAAGACACCAGCACACCCTGAATAACATATGGAGGAACCCCTAAAAAGACACCCGCACACCCTGAATGTATGGAGGAACCCCTAAAAATACACCCGCACACCCTGAATATATGGAGGAACCTCTAAAAAGACACCCGCACACCCTGAATATATAGAGGAGCCCCTAAAAAGACACCCGCAAACCCTGAATATATGGAGGAGCCCCTAAAAAGACACCCACACACCCTGAATATATGGAGGAACCCCTAAAAAGACACCCGCACACCCTGAATATATGGAGGAGCCTCTAAAAAGACACCCGCACACCCTGAATAACATATGGAGGAGCCCCTAAAAAGACACCCGCACACCCTGAATATATGGAGGAGCCTAAAGGAAAGCATGACTATGGGGTCTCCCCCTCTTACACCGGGACGCTCGGGAGTTTTGCGTTAGAGGGAGCACACTGTCAGATGAACACCTGATCACTCCCACATTTCGTGTCAGCCATGAACATCACGCAGAGACTTTGGGCTCGGAGCAAAATATTTATCACTTCTCCGGATCCCGTATATTCCGCCCTCCTTAATGTATTCGGCTGATATAGGCCGAGGGGCCGGCGCGCTTTGTGGCGTTCTTAAATTGAAAAGCCGTGCGGAATAAAGCGATAGGATCAGGTTCAATTTCACACGTCCGAATGCGCTGAAACAGATACTTAGCGACATCCGAGCGGAACGGATCCTCGCGCTGCGCGCTTGTCAGGCGGCTCAGGCTCGGGATGCGCCGCGCGGTATGCACGCACACGACGCCGGGATCATATCTTTTTCCAATTTCAGCACAGATTCGGTTGAGAGGAGATAGCCTTTAATAACGCGGCGGCACGGCGGAGAAATCTACTTAAAAGGCGCATTAACTGAGGCAGCGAGAGCAAAACACACACACATACACAACCCCTCACCCCAAAATGACATGTGACTGTATATAGACCCCTAAACATGACATGAAGATATAGGGGTGAGATGATCATATGCAGAATGAATGTCCATTAACACCCACACCCACCAAGTGTCCCTAATTACAAGGGCCAGTCCCTATTATGGCTCAAATCCCTCTTTTCTCTCTCAATATTTATAGGTGCTCCTCCCCGTATTCGGGGTGTGTGTATATCAATTTTAGGGACACCTCTATATATTTTGGGTGTACAGATATCCTCATAGGGACTGTGCAGGTTTCCTTTTTTTTCTGTTTTATTGCTGTGGAGCTCTGTGATATGCTCATCCACACTGCACATTACTGTGAGTTGTATTGCTGTGGAGCTCTGTGATACCTTCATACACACTGCACATTACTGTGAGTTTTATTGCTGTGGAGCTCTGTGATACGCTCATACACACTGCACATTACTGTGAGTTTTATTGCTGTGGAGCTCTGTGATACGCTCATACACACTGCACATTACTGTGAGTTTTATTGCTGTGGAGCTCTGTGATACGCTCATACACACTGCACATTACTGTATTATTGCTGTGGAGCTCTGTGATACGCTCATACACACTGCACATTGCTGTGAATTTTATTGCTGTTGAGCTCTGTGATACGCTCATACACACTGCACAGTGCTGTGAATTTTATTGCTGTGGAGCTCTGTGATACCTTCATACACACTGCACATTACTGTGAGGTTTTATTGCTGTGGAGCTCTATGATACGCTCATGCACACCACACATTACTGTGAGTTTTATTGCTGTGGAGCTCTGTGATACGCTCATACACACTGCACATTACTGCGAGTTTTATTGCTGTGGAGCTCTGTGATACGCTCATACATACTGCACATTACTGTATTATTGCTGTGGAGCTCTGTGATACGCTCATACACACTGCACATTGCTGTGAATTTTATTGCTGTGGAGCTCTGTGATACACTCATACACACTTCACATTACTGTGAGTTGTATTGCTGTGGAGCTCTGTGATACACTCATACACACTGCACATTACTGTGAGTTGTATTGCTGTGGAGCTCTGTGATACACTCATACACACTGCACATTGCTGTGAGTTTTATTTCCTTGGTTTCATGGTTAAGGTTATTTTAAGGTATATACAGTAAATATTTTTGTGCGTGGACAGGATTTAATCATTCTTTTTGTATTTTTTTCTGTAATGTGTTCCTTTTATTGATACTTTATTTTGAGTTGTCACTTTGTTGTATATGACGGTATATATGTGTTATACCTCTCGGGTCTCCTGGCGCTTTGTGTTGCTGGCGGTTTACCCGTTTCGCTCCACATTGTGTGTTAGAGGTGATAAAGGTGGAACAGATCATATCGACAAAATAAAACGTGTGTGCGCGCGGCAATACGTAAATTATTGACTGATGCTAATGGATAACTCAGGTCAGGAATTATCCGAGCGTGACGAGGTCCCTGGCCAAGGACTTGCTGTGTGCTAGGCCCGGCGCAGGTATTTAAATGGCGTAAATGTGGGAAACGTGCCGGGACACGCTGAGGGTTCTCAGGACAATTAAACGCTGCTCGCTGAGGCTTAAAGTGGAACTAAGACAACAGAGGCATTTGTTTCATGGTTGAAAAGATAAATGTATCAAAAACACCACTATCTAGTCATTGTTTATCTATCCGTCCGTCCCTCTGTCCATCCTTCTCAGGATTATTGGATTTTTGGGGAGCACCAGAGAAGATGCATTTGGTGCCCGTCCATAAACCGCCTTATATATATCATGTGTGAGATGAGAGTCTGTTTGTGGGTGAACGTATGCTTGTGATGTGAGTGTGTAACTGCCTTGGTGTCGTGAAACATGTGCGATTCACTGTAATGGAATGGAAGTGTTTTACTGTGTTTATGTGAGTATATAAGTGTTGTCTGTGTGGGATGGGAGTGTCTGTGTGGGATGGGAGTTGCTATGGATTTGTAGGATGGGATCTAGCATGGGGAGTGTCTGTGTCAGATGGGAGTGGCTGTGTATTTGTAGGTTGGGATTTAGCACGGGGAGTGTCTGTGTGGGATGGGAGTGGCTGTGGATTTGTAGGATGGGATTTAACATGGTGTGTGTGTGGGATGGGAGTGGCTGTGGGTTTGTAGGATGGGATTTAGTACAGGGTGTGTCTGTGTGGGATGGGAGTGTCTGTGTGGGATGGGAGTGGCTGTGGGTTTGTAGGATTGGATTTAGCACAGGGAGTGTCTGTGTGGGATGGGAGTGGCTGTGGATTTGTAGGATGGGATTTAACATGGTGTGTGTGTGGGATGGGAGTGGCTGTGGGTTTGTAGGATGGGATTTAGTACAGGGTGTGTCTGTGTGTGATGGGAGTGTCTGTGTGGGATGGGAGTAGCTGTGGGTTTGTAGGATGGGATTTAGCACGGGGAGTGTCTGTGTGGGATGGGAGTGGCTGTGGATTTGTAGGATGGGATTTAGCATGGGGAGTGTCTGTGTGGGATGGGAGTGGCTGTGGATTTGTGGGATGGGATTTAGCATGGGGAGTGTCTGTGTGGGATGGGAGTGTCTGTGTGGGATGGGAGTAGCTGTGGGTTTGTAGGATGGGATTTAGCATGGGGAGTGTCTGTGTGGGATGGGAGTAGCTGTGGGTTTGTAGGATGGGATTTAGCACGGGGAGTGTCTGTGTGGGATGGGAGTGTCTGTGGGTTTGTAGGATGGGATTTAGCACGGGGAGTGTCTGTGTGGGATGGGAGTGGCTCTGGATTTGTAGGACGGGATTGTCACGGTTCCCAGATCCCACCACGCAGTTCTTAACGCCCAACACTACACAGATCCCAAAAGCTACCAACAGAGTAACCGTGAAGAATCCCTAACTGTCTGGTCCTTAGAATTGGCCAGGTAAACTAGCTAGACAGAAAGGGTTAAGCAAAAGACAATGTTGTAATACAAAACCAGGTTAGCAACACGGGGGTAGTCAGACGAGCCAGAATCAGGAATACAGAGTATAGAATAGTCAAATGGAATAGCCGGGTCGATATCAGTGCAGTAGCGTAGTACAAGAAAATAGTCTAGGGCAACGGAAGGCAGAATAGTCAGAAAACAAGCAGAGGTCAATAACAGGTTAAATCACAATAGAATTCAGGTACAAGGAGCTCAGGTATGGATAACCACGTAACTGAGGGTTTCTAAAGACCTTCACCAGACCGCACCTCCCACTCAAGCCACGCCTCATGCAGCCACCTCCCTGCCTGTCTCCATTTAAACCGGGCGTTGGTCAGCGAGCAGCATCAGACATGCTGCCCTCAAGCACACAGGAGAGGCTGGTAGCCCCCAACGTTACAGTACCCCCCTCTCCACGGGAGGTCACCGGACAACCAACAAGATGACCACCAGGGCGGGTGGCAGGACGACCACCAGGGCGAGTGGCAGGATGACCACCAAGGCGAGTGACAGGACGACCACCAGGGCGATCGGGGTGCGAGGCATGGAACGCCCTGAGCAACCTTGAGGCAGACATGTTGGAAGCCGGAATCCAGGACCGGTCCTCTGGACCAAACCCCACCCAATCGACCAAGTACTGCAGAGCACCCCTGAACAGCCTAGAATCCAGAACCTTCCTATCCTCATACTCTGATTATCCATCAACCTGAACAGGTGGAGGAGGAGGATCGACCCGCGTGTACCTGTTACACAACAAAGGCATCAGTAGGGAGGTGTGGAAGACGTTGTGCAAGCGAAGATGTTTAGGAAGGGCAAGAGCATAAGCCACAGGGTTAACGATGCGAATGATCTTGTATGGACCTATAAACCGAGGTGCCATTTTCATAGAAGGCACCCGCAACTTCACGTTCCTAGTGGACAACCAAACTCTATCCCCTACGTTATAGGAAGGAGCTTGTAACCTATGCCTGTCAGCCTTGCGTTTCTGGACAGCAACATTGCGCTCCATGTTGTCGCGAATCTGTCTCCAAATCTCTTGTAGTTGAGTGAGATGTTCATCGAGAGCCGGGATGGCCTGTTCAGCAAACTGAAGCGGTAGAGCCGGAGGGAAAAAAACATAAACGGCAGAAAAAGGAGAGTGGCCAGTGGTCTCATTAACGGCGTTATTACGTGCATACTCAGCCCAGGGCAACAACTCTGACCAATTGTCTTGTTGTTGTGTGGTAAAGCAACGTATGTACTGCTCGAGACCCTGATTTGCCCTCTCTGCTGCCCCATTGGTTTGTGGATGATAGGCTGAAGAGAAGGCCAATCGCACCCCCATCTCCGCACAGAAATCCCTCCAGAAACGAGAGACGAACTGAGCTCTAGGCTTGTGCACCGATTTTTTTTTCGGTTCGATTCGGTTCGATTTGTTCGGATGTTTAAAATTTTCGATTCGGCTCGTTTCGACCGATTTCTGTTTCGATTCGGTTCGATTCGGCTCGTTTTTCGTGTACATTTTTTTCCGGAATATCGACCATTTTTCGAGTTTTCGGGTCACTTTGCTCGTTTTTTGTATCGACTTTTCGGAAATTTCGGAAATTTTCATTTTTTCGGAACGTCTGTTCTCCTCGTTTCAAAGTGTCTACGATAATTCTGGCGATTCTATCGTGCTTTTTTTTTATTAAATAAAGATCCTTTTTTTCTTATGAATATACATTTCACAACTTTATTTAATCATATTAAAATGGTATGAAAGCCAAGGAACAAAAAAATGAACAAAACGATTTAAAAAACGCTAAACTGACCCGAATGCCACAAGAAACAAGTGATACGCATTTACAAATACAAAATTTACAGAATCAGCGATATAACCGATAATAGTTAAATATACGATTTCCAGAATTACCGAAATGGAACCGAAATCATGAATGGAACCGAAATCATGAATAGAGCAAAAATAAATTTCGATTTGACACATTTCAAGTCCATTTGAAAAATCCGAAAATTTTTCGTTTCGGCTCGGAAAATTTTTCGGATCTGTCGGTTTTCGGGTCCGACCCGATTCGGAAATTTGGCCGAATCCGAAGACACGAATCGGGAAATTTCGTGAAAATTCCGAAACCCGAAACGCACATCCCTACTGAGCTCCTCTGTCAGAGACTATTTCAAACGGAACCCCATGTATTTATACAATCTCTCTAGCAAAGACAACCGCCAGTTCTTTGGCTGTAGGAAGCTTAGGTAAAGGGACAAAATGAGCCATTTTGGAGAAGCGGTCTACAACTGTCAGAACCACAGTATGACCCTTGGACTTCGGCAAGTCCACAATAAAATCCATAGATAGATGAGACCAAGGCCTCTTAGGCGTGGGTAAAGGCTGCAAAAGACCGACAGGCAAGGTTTTACTGGTTTTGCTTCTGGCACAGACTTGACAAGCCAAAACAAACAGACGTACGTCCTGTCGCATGGTGGGCCACCAGAACTGTCTGGAGATACTGGTAAGGGTCTTCGTAATACCAGGATGACCTGCTGGTTTAGAATCATGAAACATTATGAGTAATTCTTGTCTTTCCTTTTCAGGTACAAACAACATATCTGGAGGCTTGTTAGGTGGAGCCCCCACTTGAGCTGCCTGGAGGCGTTCCAGGAAAGGCGAGGAGACAGACAAAACCGTGGAAGCCACAATACGTTCAGGAGGAACTATAGGATTGTGGTCTTGTGTATTTGATTCATACGGGTCATATTGACGAGATAAGGCATCAGCCTTTACATTGCGGTCACCTGGTCTGTAAGTCAAAACAAAATTAAACCGAGACAGTAGCAATGACCACCTGGCCTGTCTCGAGTTCAAACGTTTAGCATCCCCGATGTACGTAAGGTTCTTATGATCAGTGATTATCAACAAAGGGTCAGGAGTACCTTCCAACAAATGTCTCCACTCTGACAGGCCAGACACAATAGCAAGCAATTCTCTGTTACCGATATCATAATTGCATTCTGCTGGTGATAATTTTCTTGAAAAGAACCCACAAGGATGTAGAGGCTTCCCTGGAGACTCTCTTTGAGACAGGACAGCCCCAATGCCTATCTCGGAAGCATCAACCTCAAGAACAAATGGAATCCTGGGATTAGGATGCCGTAACACGGGAGCGGAAGTGAAAGCCTGTTTGAGAGCTTCGAATGCCTGTTTGGATTGTGAAGACCAGACCTGGTTCTTCAGACCTTTACGTGTCATATTAATGATAGGAGAGGCTACAGTGGAATAATTCTTGATAAATCTCCTATAATAGTTGGAAAACCCCAGAAACCACTGTATGGCTTTGAGACCTTGAGGGAGAGGCCATTCTGAGATGGCCGTGAGTTTGGAAGGATCCATCTCAAAACCTTCTGGAGTAATAATGTACCCAAGAAATTTTACAGTAGTAATGTTGAATAAACACTTCTCCAGTTCGCAATAAAGACCGTTGTCTAGTAATTTTGCTAATACTTGTCTGACATGTTCATGGTGGGTTTTCAGATCGGGAGAGTAAATCAATATATCGTCTAGGTATACTATAACAAAGGTTTGCAAGAAATCTCTGAGCACATCATTAATAAAATCTTGGAATACCGCTGGAGCATTACAAAGACCGAAAGGCATGACCAGATATTCATAATGCCCACTCCTGGTGTTAAATGCTGTTTTCCACTCATGCCCTTCTTTTATACGTATCAGGTTGTAAGCCCCTCTTAAATCGAGTTTTGTGTATACTGCTGATCCCCTTAACCTGTCGAACAGTTCTGATATAAGAGGGATAGGGTACACATTCTTGATGGTGATCTTGTTAAGCCCCCTATAATCAATACACGGGCGTAAATCTCCTTCTTTTTTAGACACAAAAAAGAACCCAGCCCCTGCTGGAGAAGAGGAACGTCGGATAAAACCTCTCTCCAAATTCTCCTTTATGTACTCTTCCATGATTTTGTTCTCCTTTATGGATAGAGGATATACTTTGCCTCGAGGAGGCATGGTACCTGGATGAATATCTATGACGCAATCATACGGTCTATGTGGAGGTAGTTTCTCTGCCTCTCTTTTATCAAATACAGCCCTGAGGTCGGCATACTGGTCAGGAACCTCTGTAGACAATGGAGGAGCTGTAGGTGTGTTCAGGGCACCAATATGTTGATTGGGTATTAAACAATTCCCAAAACAAGTAGGACTCCAAGACAATATCTCTCCCTTAGCCCAATCAATATCAGGATTATGTTCCACCAACCAAGGGAAACCAAGCACAACAGGATTGGAAGGTGAACGGATAACCTGAAATATGATCTCTTCTTTATGTAAGAGACCAGTGGTAAGAACCACTGTAACCGTATCGTGAGTAATCCTAGGGCAGGATAACGGCCTACCGTCTATGGCTTCAACGGCTAAGGGTGTCTCTCTTACAACCAGAGGGAGAGAAATGGAAGACGCGTATTCAACATCGATAAAGTTACCAGCAGCCCCTGAATCAACAAAAGCGGTAGTATGCGTGGTCTTGGTCTCCCAAGCCACGGATACTGGTAACATAAGTTTAGTGTCTTTGACAGGAGACATGCACGTCACACCCAAGGCCTGTCTCCTCAGCTGGATTAGGTGCGGTAGTTTTCCGACTTATCATGCATTCTAGGGCGAGTGGGACACTGAAATCATAAATGTCCTTCTAAACCTCAATACAGGCGCAATCCCTCACGAAAACGCCTTGTTCTCTCTTCCTCTGTAAGCCTAGTATGGCCTAGTTGCATAGGCTCAGAGGGAGGAGATGACTCTCTGGGTGGTGCCTGAAAGACAGGGGCCAACCTTGGTAACAGTCTCTTAGGTTTCTCTCTTGGAGTTCTTCTGTCCCTTATCTGATCATCCAGATCTATACAATAATCAATGAGTTCACACAATACCTCAGGTAGTTTACGTCGAGCCAATTCATGCATCAATGACTCTGATAACCCCTCCATAAAAGCCAGAACCAGAGTCTCATTAGTCCAGTTCACATCAGAAACCAATGTTTTAAATTCTATGGCATAATCAGACACAGTCCTGTTCCCTTGACGTATGCGGAACAAGGATTTGCCAGCTACCTTGGCCTTTCTGGTAGTATTAAATGTACGTTTTAACTCGGCTATGAATTCTTTATAATCCCGTACGATAGGCTTCTCTGCCTCCCATAAAGGATTCGCCCATGTCTACGCTCTGCCAGACAGATGGTTAATAATGAACCCCACTTTGGCAATGTCAGTGAAAAACATTTGTGGATTTAATTTAAAATGAATATCCACATGGACCAAAAATCCCGGCACTCCGAGGGAGTACCGTCAAACCTCATAGGAGCGGTCATGTGTACCTGGGATGTCTGAACGACAAGGGACACAGGTATAGCAGGTGGAGGTGCAACCCCAGCTGGTTCCAGGTGAAACGTACGAGTCAGGATAGTTTGTAAGGCGAGAGCAAACTGATCCATCCTATGGTCCTGTCTGGAAACAAAGTTACTCAAATGCTGTGCTAAGTCTGCGGGATCCATTTGGCCAGATCGTAATGTCACGGTTCCCGGATCCCACCAAGCAGTCCTTAAAGCCCAACACTCCACAGAGCCAAAAAGCTACAAACAGGGTAGCCGTAGAAAAATCCCTAACTGTCTGGTCCTTAAAAATTGGCCAGGTAAATATATACTAGCTAGACAGAAAGGGTTAATCAAAGACAATTTCGTAATACAAAACCAGGTTAGCAACACGGGGGTAGTCAGATGAGCCAGAATCAGGAATACAGAGTATAGAATAGTCAAATGGAATAGCCGGGCCGATATCAGTGCAGTAGCGTAGTACAAGGAATTAGTCCAGGGCAAGGGAAGGCAGAATAGTCAGAGAACAAGCAGAGGTCAATAACAGGTTAAATCACAATAGAATTTAGGTACCAGGAGCTCAGGTATGGATAACCACGATCTGGCACTGCTGAGAAGTAACTGAGGGTTTTAAAGACCTTCACCAGACCGCGCCCCCCACTCAAGCCGCGCCTCATGCAGCCACCTCCCTGCCTGTCTCCATTTAAACCGGGCGTTGGTCAGCGAGCAGCATCAGACATGCTGCCCTCAAGCACACAAAAAGGCTGGAAGCTAGGGATGTGCACCGATTTTTTTTTCGATTCGGTTCGATTCGATTTTTCGAATTTTTAAACTTTTCGATTCGGCTCGTTTCGACTGCTTTCTGTTTCGATTCGGTTCGGCTCGATTAGTTTTTCGGGTACATTTATTTTTCGGAATATCGACCATTTTTCGTATTTTCGGGTCACTTTACTAGGTTTCTGTATCGACTTTTCGTTATTTCGGAAATTTTCGTTTTTCGGAATTGTACATGGTTTTCGGTATATATCGACTATTTTTCGTATTTTCGTGTCACTTTGCTCGTTTTTTGGTTATCGGCTTTTCGCTATTTCGGAAATTTTCGTTTTTTTCGGAACATCTGTTCTCCTCGTTTCAAAGCTGTCTAACTCTATTGCCCCAGCAGTCCAGCACATGGATTTTCCCCAGCACATGGATTTGCCCCAGCTCATGGATTTTCCCCAGCACATGGATTTGCCCCAGCACATGGATTTGCCCCAGCACATAGGATATTGCCCCAGCTCACACATGGATTTGCCCCAGCTCATGGATTTGCCCCAGCACATGGATTTGCCCCAGCACATAGGATATTGCCCCAGCTCACACATGGATTTGCCCCAGCTCATGGATTTGCCCCAGCACATGGATTTGCCCCAGCACATAGGATATTGCCCCAGCTCACACATGGATTTGCCCCAGCTCATGGATTTGCCCCAGCACATGGATTTGCCCCAGCACATTGATTTGCCCCAGCTCACGGATTTGCCCCAGCACATTGATTTGCCCCAGCACATGGATTTGCCCCAGCACATGGATTTGCCCCAGCTCATGGATTTGCCCCAGCACATGGATTTGCCCCAGCTCATGGATTTGCCCCAGCACATGGATTTGCCCCAGCTCATGGATTTGCCCCAGCACATGGATTTGCTCCAGCACATTGATTTGCCCCAGCACATTTACAAAGACAAAATTTACAGAATCAGCGATATAACCGATAATAGTTAAATAAACGATGTTCAGAATTACCGAAATGGAACCGAAATCCCGAATGGAACCGAAATCATGAATAGAGGGAAAATAAATTTCGATTTGACACATTTCAAGTCCATTTGAAAATTCCGAAATATTTTCGATTTGGCTCGGAAATTTTTTCGTTTTTCGGAAAGTCTGTTCTCGTTTCAAAGCAATAGATTTCGATTTGACACATTTCAAGTCCATTCGAAAATTCCGAAATTTTTTCGATTCGGCTCGGACAACATTTCGGATTCGACTTTTTCGGATCTAAAAAATTTCGGAATTTCGGCTGCATCGAAAGACCCGAATCGGGAAATTTCGTGAAAATTCCGAAATTCCGAAACCCGAAACGCACATCCCTACTGGAAGCCCCCAACGTTACAGGGATTTAGCATGGGGAGTGTCTGTGTGGGATGGGAGTGGCTGTGCATTAGTAGGATGGGATTTAACATGGTGTGTGTGTGGGATGGGAGTGGCTGTGCATTAGTAGGATGGGATTTAACATGGTGTGTGTGTGGGATGGGAGTGGCTGTGGGTTTGTAGGATGGGATTTAGCATGGTGATTGTCTGTGTGGGATGGGAGTGGCTGTGGATTTGTAGGATGGGATTTAGCACAGGGAGTGTCTGTGTGCGATGGGAGTGGCTGTGGGTTTGTAAAATTGGATTTAGCAAGGGGAGCGTCTGTGTGGGATGGAAGTGGCTGTGGATTTGTACGATGGGATTTAGCATGTGGAGTGTCTGTGTGGGATGGGAGTGGCTGTGGGTTTGTAGGATTGGATTTAGCACGGGGAGTGTCTGTGTGGGATGGGAGTGGCTGTGGATTAGTAGGATGGTATTTAGCATGGGGATTGACTGTGTGGGATGGGAGTGGCTAAAGATTTGTAGGATGGGATTTAGCATGGGGAGTGTCTGTGTGGGATGGGAGTGTCTGTGTGGGATGGGAGTGTCTGTGTGGGATGGGAGTGGCTGTGGGTTTGTAAGATTGGATTTAGCACGGGGAGTGTCTGTGTGGGATGGGAGTGGCTGTGGATTAGTAGGATGGTATTTAGCATGGGGATTGACTGTGTGGGATGGGAGTGGCTAAGGACTTGTAGGATGGGATTTAGCATGGGGAGTGTCTGTGTGGTATGGGAGTGCAAGTGGAGTGGTTGGTTGTGTATTAACGTAGAGAGTTGTCCGTGGGATTAGTGTGTGTATGTGGCTGAGTGGAAAGGTAGTGATTGCGTGGTTGATTGTTTGGGAAAGGAGCGTTTCAGGGTTGGAAGTGTTGCATGGGATTGTATTGGGGCTGTGGGAGTGAGTGTAGGGTTGGATGTTTGCGATTAGAGTAATGATGGGGCTAGAAGTTTGGCATGGGAGTGTGTGCGGCTGTGTTAGATGGGTGTGAGGGTGGGGTTGATGATTTGGAATCAGAGTATGTTGGGAATGAGGTTTGGAATAGTATTGTGTGTGGCTCTGTTGAATAGGAGTGTGTGTTGCTGTGTGGGATGGTAGTTTGTGTATCTCTGTTGGATGAGACTGTGTTGGATTTGGCTGTGTGGGACAGGAGTATAGGTGACTGTGTGGGATGGGAGTGTGTTTGTCTGTGTGTTATGGTACGTGTGGAATGGGAGAGTGTGGGGCTGTGTGGGATGTGAGTGTGCAGCTGTGTGGGATGTGAGTGTGCGGCTGTGTGGGATGTGAGTGTGCGGCTGTGTGGGATGGGTGTGTGTGTGCGGCTGTGTGGGATGTGAGTGTGCGGCTGTGTGGGATGGGTGTGTGTGTGTGTGTGGCTGTGTGGGATGGGAGTGTGTGGGACAGCATGGGATGGGAGTGTGTGTGGCTGTGTGATATGGGAGTGTGTGTGGCTGTGTGGGCTGAGAGTATGTGCGGCTGTGAGGGATGGAAGGGTTGCGGCTGTGTGGGATGGGAGTGTGAGTGTGGCTGAGTGGGCTGAGTATGTGCGGTTGTGTGGGATGGGAGTGTGTGTGGCTGTGTGGTACAGGAATCTGTGTGGCTTTGCAGGAAGGGAGTGTGTGAATGTGTGGAGTGGGGTTGTGTGTGGCTGTGTGAGATGGGTTTGTATGTGTGGCTGTGTGGGATGGGATTTTGTGACTGTGTGGGATGGGAGTGTATGGCTGTGTGGGACAAGAGTATGTGGCTGTGTCATTTGTGTGTGTGTGTGGGATGGGTGTGTGTGTGGGATGGGGGTGTGTGTGGGACAGGGGTGTGTGTTGGCATCCTGTCCTCATCTATTGGATCAATGTACCACCCAAATACTCAACCCACAAGTCAAGGAGAACACAGCGCCATATCTCACCAGAAAAGATTAAAGGGTTTGAGCCACTAGCTCCTCTCAATGGCTTCCAGTCTCTCTTTAATTTTTTTTATATATGTGTAGTCCTGCTATAAAAAACACTGTGTTCTGGTGCATTGAACTATTGCGCCACCAGAGGGAGACAGAGACATTGTGGGCTATGCTGGACAAAACCAAACTACATGTACCATCATCCTTTGCGTGAGGACAGGAAGGAGGTGGTACAGGAAGAGGAAAGAGATCAGCAGCCTCGTGCAAGGCATGGGCAGAGTGAGCGGAGCAGTGAAAGGTGGAGGACGCACGTGGGAGCTGTCAAGGATCGCAACCAGGCCGGAGTACAGACGCTGTCTCACTGGTGCTGGAGATCGGGACAGTGACCGTGTTGAGACCTACCTACGCAGCGCTGAGAGGTCTGGAGGACAAGCTGGTTCCGGCTGGACCCCGAGTTAGGAGACCGCGCTGATCGATTGGGAGTGCAGGCGGTGGATCGTTGTTCCAGTTGCGGAGATTCAGCAAGCAGGGAGCAGATTTAGTGGCACGGAGTCCCAGTACACAGCGGAGACGATCTTTTGATTGAGGCATCGAGTGCTGGACAGTTTCGTTCATCGGATGGGTGAGAGGCCTCCAGGCCACAGTTCCAAAACAGAAACGCATGCTGCAATATTGTTTAAATCCACAGGGCCCCAACGGTGACTAGTCGAAGATTGCTCTTTTCGTTCACTGGCCAGTTGAACATAGTACCCGGGTACCCTAAACAACACACATATATATTTTTGAGCTATTATTCACGGGACTTACACTCCAGAACTGAGGGGGTTAACGGTTTTCTTTTACCGCCGCGTGTTTTTCCCGCGTTACCAATTCTTGTTACTCAAATACCGTATATGCGTATTATATGCTGCTTTATTGGGATCAGTAAAGAATATAATATATAAAAATCCACAACAGTGCTGGTGTATAGTTATTTCCTAGTGCGGTGAGACTATCCCGAGGTTATTCAGCGGCTCCTCTGGGAGTGAGCGCTACATTTGTTTTATTTTTTCTTGTGATGACAGCATTAACACTTTACCAGATCATTTGGTGTCAGGTCGCTTCAGTCCCCACCCCATTTTTTCATAGAGTCCGGAGGCAATGGTCAAACACTCTGGTAACCGGTGGGAAATCCAACTTGTCGCTTGACATGCCAATATATGAAGAAATAAAACTTTTCCTCGCTTGCCGTTCCCGAAAGCTCCGTTCTCTCTTGCTTTTGAAGGCCTCTAATGTGATGCCATCTGGCACGCAGAGCGCAACCTTTTGAGAAAAGCAAAAAAAAAAAAAAAAAGTTAAGTGTCTGTGAATTTTAATGTACAAGATAAATATCAGCAGTTGGAGACATTTCAATTAAACAATTTCTGAATCCCGACCCTCATGGCTGCTAATTCGCCAATATGGGCTGAAAAAAATGTGGAAAAACTAACAAAAAAATAAAATATATTTATAATATATAAACATCTACTTTATGGAGAGTATAGGAGAGGAGATTCTGGCTGATCTTATCAAAACTGCCATGTCTTCTCTTCAAGTAACTACAAACTCCCATAAGTAGGTGATCTGACCACGTTAAGGGTTGTTCAACCCCTGACTGTAATTGCTGTATATTACAGCTGTACTTACTGTATGTTTTAATTGTATTTGCAGTATATTACAGCTGTACTCATAATACATTGTTACAGAGCTTTCTGAGTGGTGTAACAGTATATACGTACATTGATGATGCAATATTAGTATGCCTTCAATGAGACCTCACTCCTATCCCCCTGTATTAGTGTAAAGAAGCTGCAAGACCAAGGAGCCCCCATTCTCACTGTAACAAACTGTACTGCGACATTCCAGCAGCCAGGGATTTGGCAGAATACAGGGAGAGTTATTGGGTCACTCACTGCTGTACAGGGATAAGATTCCGGGGGTTATAATGAGTGTAAATCCCTGTACAGTACAGATAAAAGGTGTTGCTGTAATTGCCATACACAGGCATTATGCAGCACATACAGATACAAGGTGTTGCTGTAATTGCCATACACAGGCATTATGCGGCACATACAGATAAAAGGTGTTGCTGTAATTGCCATACACAGGCATTATGCAGCACATACAGATACAAGGTGTTGCTGTAGTTGCCACACACAGGCATTATGCGGCACATACAGATACAAGGTGTTGCTGTAATTGCCATACACAGGCATTAAGCGGTACATACAGATACAAGGTGTTGCTGTAATTGCCATACACAGGCATTATGCGGCACATACAGATAAAAGGTGTTGCTGTAATTGCCATACACAGGCATTATGCAGCACATACAGATACAAGGTGTTGCTGTAGTTGCCACACACAGGCATTATGCGGCACATACAGATACAAGGTGTTGCTGTAATTGCCATACACAGGCATTAAGCGGTACATACAGATACTAGATGTTGCTGTAATTGTCATACACAGGCATTATGCGGCACATACAGAAACAAGGTGTTGCTGTAATTGCCATACACAGGCATTATGCAGGACATACAGATACAAGGTGTTGCTGTAATTGCCATACACAGGCATTATGCAGCACATACAGATATTGCTAATAATCTCATTCTGATCACTACAAATCCCCATAAGCAGGAGATCTCACCATTGTATTATCTGTCTGCAGCACATTTACTGCATCTGCCTGTATGCTGATAACGCAGACCCCGTGTATGCAGATCTCATAATTTTTATTATCTATGCAACACATTTACTGACACAAAGACCATTTCTGCCTGTATGGTGATAATGCAGACCCCGTTTGACATTGTGCCAGATAAAGGGCGCCATCTAGAGTTTAGATCCTTTCATCCCAGTGATATTTCTGTAAAGTGTAAACATTAAAAAGTGAATAAAAAGTAATGAAAAGTAAAAAAATTAGCAAATTCACTTTATTTTAATATTTTGACTATCTCAGAATAACAATCTTTATGTAAAATTGCCATTTTACCCTCTATTTAAGTGTTATCTAAGCATCCCATGTTTCAAATAAATTTTATTATAATATTATTATCAACAAAACTGCTTGGTAGTGAAAGGGTTAAAAATTGCTTCAATGGAGCAAGTAACCTCTAGCCCATTCAAGTATAAAACCCATTTCTCTATGTGTAGATATGGCTATTCATACCAATTTTCCGAACAAAACACCATTATTTGAATTTTCTGAAATATAAAATATGCTAATAATACGAACCCTGATTATTTATTTAACTTTTATTACTATATTTTTATTTATTAAAAAAATGTGTTATCATTTTTGTATTCAATTTTTTTTATTTATTAAATTTAAATATATATATATATATATATATATATTTTTTTACTGTAGAACGGGTTGAGTTTTTCCAGCACGTTTCCAATTATTACAATAAATAAATCACTTTTTAAAAAAATAAAAAATGAAATATAACATATATAAATAACTGTGGTGTCACGATCCACATATGTAAAAGTAATTACGAATAATTAGCGGTAAATTATAAGACAAAAGGGAACGATACGGAGCAGTTATATTAAGAGCTTAGATACAAGAAAAGGGGGGCAGGCGTCAAACGATCTTATTTCATATTTTAAACACAGTTTATATACAGAGACTAATTGGTTAGTAAGACTGCGTCCAGGATCGGGGGCTGCCAGGTACGCGGGAAGCCGGGTTTCTTCATCTAAACAGAAACAAGTAGCTTGGGTTGTAAACCTGTACCTCTTGAATTACCCATTTTCCCTCATTGAGCGCCCTCTGGTGGCTGGAGTGGCTTGAACGCTGGACAAAGCCAGTAGATCTGCATGTCCCACAGTGGCGCCATAACCAAGGGCCATTTCTAAGAATTCTCTGCTAACCTGTTCGTTAACAGGACTATAAAGGGCAAAAGGACATCGGTTAAGACTTGAAGAAAAGAGATTTCACTTACTGCTATGGAAATGTGGAATTCGTTGCCTAGGACAGACGTCAGCAACCTTGGCCCTCCATATCTTTTGGAAGTACATCTCGCATGAGGCTCTGTCAACCTAAAGATCAGGCTGAGCATCATGGGATATGCTGCTCCAAAACATCTAGAGGGCCGAGGTTGCTCACCCCTGGACTAGAGCGTTTGCCAAAAATTTTCCGCCGGTCAATGCAGAACGTGACAGCAGCTTGTAGGTAGGGATTTTCATTATGGAGTCCAGGAGTGTTTTCTTTGTTGCACAATAAGAATCGGATGCAAAGAGCTTCCGCGTCAGCTGAGGTCCTCCATCGCTTGTAGCCCAGGCTGGGGTTAATTTGTATCAAGAACAGTTTAGCCCGATTTAAATATTTTATATTCTGTGTGGTGGTGATGGGGAATGTTTTTTTAAATTTTTTTTGAGCATGAAGAATGGTGGGCGGCGGGCGCCTTTTTTTTTTTTTTTGCCGGGGAGCTGGCTGCACCGCCTGTCACGTACATTTATATCAATTTCTCCTGCTTGTATTGGCACTGCTGGGTACGAACACGACTGATCAAGTGGCGGCCTCTCGCAGCTGAATTGAGGCAACAAATCAGCCATGTTACCAACAGATGTTTTATTGTTTGGCGCCACCGGGAATACGCTGTCCAGATTTCCTCGCCGCGGCACGGTTAGGTTCCATAAGCTGACAATTTAAAGGGATGTCGGCAGTTTAACCTCCGCACGCCTCCCGACCGCCTGCCTCTACGGGACCGCAGCCAGTCACGCAGCTCTGGAACGCAAGAGGTTAACTAGGGAGGGGGGGAACGTTATTCAAAACGCACGATTTTCAGTCTTTCGGGTAACAAAAAAATATCCCATTGTTCTTTTGTGCTGCTAGGACTGTGATGCGGCAGAAATTCCAGGTTTTTTTCATTTTTTCTCCTTACATTAACATTAAAAGGCGGCTGCGCCACAGATTTGCGTCTGAAAATACATATTATATAGAGATATATTGTATATGTAAATATGGAGTTAATCGCTGCAAACAAGATGTGAAATAAAAAATAAGAAAAATATATATAAAGTAAAAAAGTAAACAATTTACATAGTTCTGCTAAAAAAAAAAAAAAAGAAGTATATTCCTTCCTGGCCACAATTATAAAATCCTGGAATATTCAGTTTTTTTCGTTTTAAAGATCCAACGTTTTTCAAATGATTTATACAATGATAACAATGAATCTATGCAGAGAATTCTACACCTTTATTCTTCTTGTAAAGATTCCTTTCTTTAGATGTAGGTTAAATCTCCTTTCTTCCAGTCTTGATTGATGGTCACTTGTTAAAGTGATATGCTCATACACACAGCACATTACTGCGAGTTTTATTGCTGTGGAGCTCTGTGATACGCTCATACACACTGCACATTACTGTGAGTTTTGTTGCTGTGGAGCCCTGTGAGATGTTCATAAACAGTGCACATTACTGTGAGTTTTATTGCTGTGGAGCTCTGCGATACGCTCATACACACTGCACATTACTGTGAGTATTATTGCTGTGGAGCTCTGTGATACTCTCATACATACTGCACACATTACTGTGAGTTTTTTTGCTGTGGAGCTCTGTGATACACTCATACACTCTGTACATTACTGTGAGTTATATTGTTGTGGAGCTCTGTGATATGCTCATACACACTGCACAATACTGTGAGTTTTATTGCTGTGGAACCCTGTGATACGCTCATACACACCGTACAGTACTGTGAGTTTTATTGCTGTGGAGCTCTGTGATATGCTCATACACTCTCTACATTACTGTGAGTTTTATTGCTGTGGAGCTCTATGATACACTTATACACACTGCACAATACTGTGAGTTTTATTGCTGTGGAACCCTGTGATACACTCATACGCACCGCACATTACTATGAGTTTTTTTGTTGCTGTGGAGCTCTGTGATATGCTCATACACTCCGCACATTACGGTGAGTTTCTTTGCTGTGGAGCTCTGTGATACACTCATACACACCGCACATTAATGTGAGTTTCTTTGCTGTGGAGCTCTGTGATACACTCATACACACTGCACATTACTGTGAGTTTCTTTGCTGTGAAGCTCTGTGATACACTCATGCACACTGCACATTACTGTGAGTTTCTTTGCTGTGGAGCTCTGTGATACACTCATACACACCGCACATTACTGTGAGTTTCTTTGCTGTGGAGCTCTGTGATACGCTCATAAACACTGCACATTACTGTTAAGGTACGGGGTGCAGCGCATTCTCCTTTAAACATAACTCTGACTGGACACCAGCCACTTGAACCAACAATGGATATTACTACTTTTTTGAGTCTCCAGGTCATGAGTCAAGGTCTTAGGGTCTCCCTTAGTGACGCTTAAAAACACTCCAACAGTGGAATGAAAGCTTTGGTCCACCAAGAACATCTATGTAAGCAACTTGCTTCATCAACAACATAAAGACTCTACAGCCTCACCATCCACCAGTAAACATGGAAACAGACGCTCATCATCCGCATCTTCTCCTTTGGATTGACTCTTTCATCTGGGAGACAATTTCGGAGAAATTCCTGAGGACAAGGCTTTTTCGTTCCTGTGGGCATCACTACACTTCAACCGAGAAGATGCTCCATTCCAAATACCCAAGCTTCGGGGACAAGAAGCCCCTCGAGTGTTACGTTCCTTGTCATCCATTAGTATCACGTTGTAGGGTGTTTTATGCCCTCACCCAATTCCATATTCATGAGACCAGATCCCAGCCTGTGCAAGACGAGCCTTAGCATCATTTTTCTTGTTGTTCCGTACACATCAATAGATCATTCCGATGGTGCTTAAGGCCTCATAAATTGCTCATCTGGTGGCATAAATAAGTCCCTTTGATAGTTAGTGGAAGATGCAACGACACTCTGGGGTACGGAAGGGGACATTGGCACTGTCATCTTCTCTCTCCAGCCCTGGCACCCTGGCGCCTTCGTTTTTTTTTTTTTTTCTGAAGATTCAGGGCACGCGTTCTTCATTACGGTCTGGGCACCGGGGACTTGTTTTTTTTTTTTTTTGCAAGATTAATGAGCGCCACGGAAATTCTCCTGCGCATCTCGATAATTAAGTCTTTGTTTATCAAAAAACAAGTTATATTAGGAGCAGAAAATTCGCAGTAATTATTCATAATCCTAACAATTCAAGTGTAGCTACCTCATTTGCCTGTGTAATTCTGCTTTTTAATTTCTTGCATATATTTGCATATTAATTTTGCCCGTCGGCTGCGGCGAGGCTTTGACAGTTACTGTGTGATGGTTTTCGCAGGGGTGAAGACTCAGTTGGGTGGCATTTACACTGGGTGCAATGATAAATTATGATTTTTTTTTTTAATCTCCTGCATAACGAATTAACTCCTTAGGAGCCAATTAAGTGCCGAGGAGCCATATCAGGTAGCCCATCTGCCGGGAAGCTCTCCAGGCGTTCGCGGTTGCAAGGGATAGAGAATAATTCCACAAATGGCTACGGTTTCCTTCTCCGTAGCACGATTGCAAAAAACATCAAATGCGATTTAGAAAAAACCTCAGCCCTGGGGTCATCTCCCAGTTGACCACGCGAAGGAAGAACCCAAGGTCAACCCAAGATGAAAGCTTCTCCACTGAAGACCATTTTGACTCCTTTGGTTCTGAGTGACAAAGGTTTCATGGAGATGAGGGAGGGGTTCATTGTGTCCATATTTACGAGGAACATCAGAGCACAAAAGCTTCTCTTGTTGAAACTCGGTCCATGCAGAGAACTAAAAGAGTTAGATCGAGAGCTCTCAAGAGCGAGGCCTTCATCTCGCCACGTTTCATGTACGGCTCGTGGCCTGTCAATTTGTTTTGTAACCCTGTTGTGCGGCCGCGTGGAACGCGTTGACGCTTTATAAATTATATATGGTAACGACATCAAAGCATCTTGCAGGATTGTAGAAGAAACGAAAAGGAAATAATAGCAGCATTATAGCTTAGTAGGATGTCCACCCTACAACCGGTAAGAACCGGACCCTTCCCGGTATCTGACAATGTGCTGTAGGTAAAAGGTGCAGAGGTGGAACCAAGATTATTTTAAAGCCTGTAAAATAGGTGTGATGGACAAGAACATATGTATTGGCAGTTTCATTTTTCGGCAGGAGGTATTTCCATTAATCCCTTCAATACCAGGTGGTTTTCCATAATACCACTGTCAGGAATTGGTGGTTTTGTGTAAAGCCACTGTCAGGAACCAGTGGTTTTATGGAAAAGCAGTAACGGGAATCAGTGGTTTTAAGGAAAACCATTGTCAGACAACAGTGGTTTCATGGAAAAGCACTCTCAGGAATCGGTGGTTTTGTGTAAAGCCACTGTAGGAACTCGTGGTTTTATGGAAAAGCAATGACAGTCATCAGTGGTTTTATGGAAACCCATTGTCAGACAACAGTGGTTTTATGGAAAAGCACTCTCAGGAATCGGTGGTTTTGTGTAAAGCCACTGTTAGGAACTCGTGGTTTTATGGAAAAGCAGTGACAGTAATCAGTGGTTTTATGGAAACCCATTTGCAGACAACAGTGGTTTTATGGAAAAGCACTGTCAGGAACCGGTGGTTTTATGAAAAACCATTGTTAGACATCAGTGGCTTCATGGAAAAGCACTGGCAGGAACTGGTGATTTTATGGAAAACCAGCCAGGAATCGGTGGCTTTGTTTAAAACCACTGTCAGGAAGCAGTGATTTCATGGAAAATCAGCCAGGAATCAGTGGTTTTATGGAAAAGTGCTGTCAGGAACAAGTGGTTTTATGGAAAACCACTTTATAGTAGCTATAGGGTAATAATGTGGTGCTGAACCCCTACACCAAATTTCGATATGTATGCACTACTTGACAGGATGAGGGTGCCATATGCCGGCCAGTTCATGTTACTACTAATGCATGCTAGTGTACATCTGAGACTGACGTTTCTCTAACAGGAGACAAAGACATGTCCCAGCTGTTCATCCCATTTGATCGCATCAGCTTTAATATCCAATGTGCTAGAAGCACGATCTGGAGCCCATATGCAAGTTAAATAAGATCAGACGAACGTGTCTCGATCTCTGGTCCCTGCAGGCGGCTTTGCGGATCAAGCTAAGACAATCTTGGTAGTGAAGGATTCTAATGTGGTTTAGTGTTGATTGTACTGTGCTACTAACATGTCATAATGGTTGGATCAGTGACCCTTGAGATTGGGTGGTCTGACGTGACGATTTCCTGAGATTTGCCTTTGGTGGACTCTTTCTGTTTTGGATTATGATGTCATACACATAATGTCTTTTGTAAATTTCTCAGTCGCTCTTTCCGTTATTACAGAGGAACCAAAACTCTTCACGTTCTCAAAGCAGGATCTGGACCATGGTGGACATAAGATGCTTGTTGATCACTACTGCATGCCCCACCTCAACGATGGTTAGTCTTGACATAGTAGATGTCGGCAGCCAGATTTTGGAAATCGTAATAAAGGGTCCAATGGAATGTGGTGGAGAAGGCATCAGCACATGACATCATGGGGCTCGTCCACTTTGGCTCAATTTCTGAAATTAACTGTTTTCGACCATTCTTTCGGTTCGATTTAATTAAGGGCATACCAGCATTTTGATTCGCGTGAAACAATTGGGTTCAATTTTTGGCTTTAGTGTCTATGGCAATTTCGGCTTTAATGACTCTATTCAAATTTAATGGTAAGCCGATTTTCAAAAAATAATATCAAGTGTTGAAAGGGGTTAATAATTATTTTTTTTCCGACAGGAAAACAGGGAAAATCAGACTGAAACCCTCATCGAAACACCGGAATTTGAAATAGGCAATACTCGGTAGCGAGAAACGATATGATACTGGCTGAAAATATGCTTTTTAAGACATTTCATCAGGCGCCATTTTTTCAGAATGACATCGGTTTTACGATTTTCAGCTGTGGTCGAATTTTTTTTGATTAAGAAAAAAAAATGATCAGTCGAAACTCTCTTCAGGAAAACTGTCTGAACTGATTTAATATGGGCAATAGTTGGAAAAAATTATTTCAATAATAATACAAATGAATAATGAATTATTGATAATTATAGTAATAATAAAAAAAATATTAGTAATAATTTAAAAATAATAATAATTACTTAAAAATAATAATAATAATAATAAAAACGCATTATAACAATTATTAATAATTATAACAATAAAATAATTTGAGTGTATAAAAAAGTCTGATGTTAAACATCGTTTTTAATTGTTTGTATTTGCGCCTTGACTACCAAAAATAATTATAATGAGCATAATTGTGCTAATGTGAGGGGGAAATAAATAAAATAAGAAATAGAACACCTTGAAAAGAAAATATCAGTAGAATAAAAGAAATTTCAAAATCAGTTAAATTTGAAAATGAGTTATTATTATCAGCACAGTAGGCATCGTGGTGTATTTTTAATGTGTGATCGGCTTACGTGTTCGACAAATAGCCCGAATCTGTCAATTTACAAATAAATAAATGAAAAATAATTTACAAAAAATAACAGAAGTGTTAATTATTTTATACTGGGAATCTGACAGCTGTAACCAGTCGAGGTCAGGATATCAGCATGGCTGGGTCAGGGTCGGGAGGGGGGGGTAGATCTAGCGAGCTGAATAATAAAGAAACATGTAGACGTAAACAAAACAAAAACTCGGGAGGCTTGAAGAACCACTGGAATGCACAGAGCTTTGTGATTTCTGAGGCTAAACATGGTCCCGGTGGAGTGGAAGAATTCTTGTGGACAGGCATAGGAATGATACACCTGGAAAAGGGCATTACGAGCCAGAAGTGACACCGGGAGATAATACAACACGTCACGAGTGAACCATTCAGTACCTTCCAGTTCCAGCCATCGGATCAAAGAAAAAACAATGTAGATCACTGCTCTATATTGATTATTTCCCCCATGGAGGCATTTCAGGATGGCCCCATCTTGGCAATCTTTGGTTACATGATGCCCCATCCGGATGACCCCTCAATGAGACTCCATCATTATGGAAGTCTCGTAGGATGATAGCCTCCATGATGCGGTTTTGGGATGACTACTTCATAAGGGTTATTTCCTCTTATGAAGATTATTGGTCTCATGACGTTGATGTTTTCTTAGTGTGAGCCACCTTCCATGATACTCTAGCATAAACATATCTCAAGAGGAGATTCCCGAAGATTATAAAAGATAGAGGTGTCCCATCATCATAATGCTCCATCAGAATGTCTTCCCATGATGCTCTACAGCAGGGTGCTCAACCTTGGCCCCTTAGATGCTTTGGATCTACACATCCCACAAGGCCCTGTTAACCTAATGAGTGGTTGAATAACATGGGGAGATGAAGTTCTGAAACATCTTTAGGTTCAAGGTTGAGCACCCGTGCTATGAGCTGACTGATCCAGTTGGTGGATCTCGAGAGCATCTAGGGTGTATAGGGTCAGACAGGGCACCAGATATGGAACCAGACCTTGTATACCAACTGCTCGGGTTATTTGATCGTTCAGTGTACAGGACCAGCTGGATTTAGCAGTTTTTAGCCTTGTAATTGGATATGTTTTGATAAATTCTTGCGTATTTTCTAAAAATTTAGGTATTTTCGGCAGCAACGCTTCTATTAAATGCATGTTCCAGGTTCCGTTTCCCACAATGCATTCTTTTTCTCTATGGAGAAGGTTCCAAAGTTTGTGAGTCTTATATTTTATACTTAACTTATTCATTTCAAATCACTATCGTGCCCAAATGAAGTGAGGTGGGGGATGGGACGTCAGCAGGGACCACCGATGCCCAGATACCAATTCCCAGAGACGCGGGGATCTGCAAGGAACAGCCACAAGGCAGGTAGCGTCTCAGAGCCCCGCACAGACTCAACGCGTCGCATTGCGTTTCCCCCTGAGGGACAGAGCAGATACCATAACTCCGATTTCTGGAATAAAACAATCGCCGATAAGAATCGAACGAGCTCGGCGCTTGTCAGGCTGAAACCCGCAGCAACCGAAATGCGACGCTTCCCTTAACTTTATGTAAATTCGTCTGTTGCTTTGATCAGATAGAAAACTCTGCCTCCAGCTTCATCAGCCGGTGTGGACTCGCAACATTTTGTTGTTTAATAAAAGTAAAGAAACATGTTTGGCTTCGGAGCCTTAAAAAATAAGCAGCATAGGTTTTTCATGTTGACTCGACATTAGTTGCCCGATTCGGCCACGTTGTGATGGGATGACTGACCTCCCGCGGCAATGGGTCAAGGTAACCATAAGTCTGCTACACCAAAGGGTAATGACTGCATAAAGTCGGATTGAGATGTTGGTCTAATTGACTGTCAACTGGCCAATAAATTCTTTAGAATCAGATGTAGAAGGAGGCGGCAGCCAATGGTCAACGTCAGAAGATGTCCTTGAGAAAAATGTCTTTTAAGAAGGTTTCATAGATAAACATTATAAATAAAAAGATATTAGGACAATTGTTAGGCATGATTCCACCATAACATACTGTATGTGTCAAATAATCATCTTGTTGAAGGTCTTCTGGTTCTTCTATAAGAATTATCATATGAGTAGGACATGTGCAGCTCAATGACATCCTAAACGTGTGGGAGAGGTTGGTGCTAGAAAAACAAAAGTAGGAAACTGCGTTAACGGGTACTGGCACTCTCAGTCAGGCTGCCCTCGCGGGGTTAATACTTTCACTGTCTATCATTGTCATTAACTCATTAACAATTGATTAAAACTACAAGTGAAACCTGGGGACTTGTCGTTGGTGGCTCTCATTAATCATCCAATATCCGCAGGACCCCGGGGAGCTGTGGTGAGAGTTTTAAGAGGCGAATGGCAGAGATTTCAAAATTCTAAGAAAAAATAACATAAAAACAGGAGTGATTAGAACGAGAGAAAAGGAAAAACCATTTGCCCGTCCTTCTTTGGGGGTAATCGAGGGTCTGCTCCAGAGGTGCTCAGTCTTGGATCCCCAGATGTTCTACATCTCCCATGATACTGAGCCAGTAATTTGGTGGACAGAGCTTTGAGGGAAATGCAGTTCCAAAACATCTGGATGGCCAAGGTAGAGCACTCCTAGTCTACTCAATGATGGTCGAGTCGAAATGACCGATGAACCATGCCGGCACAAAACATTAATTTGCTGCATTCACACATAAAGGATCGAAAGCCAGGGGATATAATTCTTCAACTCTCTGATTGACAGGGCTTCTGTGTAGAGCTACAATTTTTAAATTCTGTATCTGCATTAATAAGGTTCTAGCCCCATAAAATATTTAGTAAGCCCATTATGCTGCTTTGATAGCTCTCTCCTCTCCTATCCATGGCGCAGTGGTGATAACAGAGAGGCCCGCGACAGCTGAGGAGGATATAATGGAATAAGCACTCTACCTGGATGGCCAAGGTAGAGCACTCCTAGTCTACTCAATGATAGTCAAATCGCATGTCCTATAGACCAAGCCGAAACAAAACACATATTTGCCGGATTCACACATAAATAACGTATAATTAGAAAAATAATCTTATAATAATTGTGCCATCTGGATTGCACTCTAAGAAGTGTCTGCACGTCTCTGTAACATGACCTCAGTGACACTTCAGGATCGAAAGCCGGGGGATGTAATTCCCCGGCTCTCTGATTGGCAGGGCTTCTGAGAAAAACAGCAATCTCTGCTTTAAAGCTCATTTCAAGAAAACAAAATATGTTTTTTGTTTTTTAATTCTGTATCTGCAGGGACATGGTCATGACCCCACAACATCTATTCTAAGCCTAGTGTGTTCCTTTAATAGCTGTCCATTGTCATGGCCATGACTCAGTGGTGATACCAGAGAGGCCCGGGACAGCGGTAGATATTAAGGCTGATCAGAAGGATATTGGAAATGATGTTTCTGCTTTGTTTTGGGCCACGATACATTCGTATCCGGAAGTAGGTGCAACTCAGTATGACTCTCTTTCTGGTTCAAAACACATAAAAAAAAGTGTAAAAGTTTGGTTTGTAGTATTATATATACAATAATCCACATACACGCATATATATGTTTGTGAAGGTCGCAGAATGTGTTTTTGCTGCAGGGGGAAAGCTGCTATTTATTCCAAGTTTCCCTTTAAGACACTGAAGTGAGGTGACTATAGAAACAAATGGCACCATCTGACATGCTAAATAATGCAGAATAATTCTCACTTGAACAGGCTAATGTTCCTTCTGTTAAGAGACCTGGAAAACATTTCGACATTCACAGGTAATTAAAGGTGCTAATCCCCAGTGAACAAATGGTTAAAATGTTATTCTTTGGAAGTTTCTCCTCTTGGGCCCTAAGTCCCTCCACGGTCGTTTTAGTTCTAGAAGTTATTGGTTCTCGGTGACCTAGTTTAGGGTACAGACTCCAGGGGTTAACCCTTTCACTGCCATGTGCTTTTTCTAGACAAATCTTAAAATAGCATTTATTTCAAACATGAGATTTGAAGATAACACTTAAAAATAGGGTAAAATGGTAAATAATGTAAATTTTCTCTTTTTTAACTTTTCATGTATTAGTTTATCCTTTACAGAAATATTACTGGCATGAAAGGTTGTAAACTCTAGATTGCATCTCTTATCTGGAACAATGGCACGCGGGGTCTGCATTATCAGCATACAGGCAGATGCAGTAAATGTGCTGCCGATAGATAATAAAATGGTGAGATCTGTTTACAAGGAGTCTGCATTTTTCAGCATACAGGCAGATGCAGTAAATGTGCTGAAAAATGATAATAAAATGGTGAGATCTCCTGCTTACATGGGGTCTGCATTATCAGCATACAGGCAGATGCAGTAAATGTGCTGCAGACAGGCAATAAAATGGTGAGCTCTCCTGCTTAAAGGGGTCTGCATTATCAGCATACAGGCAGATGCAGTAAATGTGCTGCTGACAGAAAATAAAATGGTGAGATCTCCTGCTTACAAGCGGCCTGCATTATCAGCATACAGGCAGATGCAGTAAATGTGCTGCAGACAGGTAATAAAATGTTGAGATCTCCTGCTAATGGGGATTTGTAGTGATCAGAATGAGATTATTAGCAATGCAACATCTGCATATGCCACATAATGCCTGTGTATGGCAATTACAGCAACACCTTGCATCTGTATGTGCAGCATAATGTCTGTGTATGGCAATTACAGCAACACCTTGTATCTGTATGTGCTGCATAATGCCTGTGTGTGGCAATTACAACAACACCTTGTATCTGTATGTGCTGCATAATGCCTGTGTATGGCAACTACAGCAACACCTTGTATCTGTATGTGCTGTATAATGCCTGTGTATGGCAATTACAACAACACCTTGTATCTGTATGTGCTGCACAATGCCTGTGTGTGGCAATTACAGCGACACCTTGTATCTGTATGTGCTGCATAATGCCTGTGTATGGCAATTACAGCAACACCTTGTATCTGTTGGTGCTGCATAATGCCTGTGTATGGCAACTACAGCAACATCTTGTATCTGTACAGGGATTTACACTCATTATAACCCCCTGAATCATATCCCTGTACAGCAGCGACTGACCCCACAGCTCTCCCTTTATTCTGACAACTCCCTGGCTACTGGAATGCAGCAGTAAAGTTTGCTAAGCTTTTTGTTACCGTGAGTATGGGGGCAGCTCCTTGCAGCTTCTTTATAGTAATCAGGATGACTGGAGTGAGGTCTTACAGGGGCATCAAAAATGTATGTACAGTGGCAAGAAAAAGTATGTGAACCCTTTGGGATTACGTGGAGTTTTGCATGAATTGGTCATAAAATGTGCTCTGATCTTCATCTAAGTCACAACAATTTGAAAAACACAGTCTGCTTAAAATAATACAACACAAACATTTTAAGTTTTCATGTGTTTATTGAACATAACATGTAAACATTCACAGTGCAGGGTGGAAAAGGTATGTGAACCTTTGGACTTAATAACTGGTTGACCCTCCTTTGGCAGCAATAACCTCAACCAAACGTTTCCTGTAGTTGCAGATCAGACCTGCACAACGATCTGGAGTAATTTTGGACCACTCCTCTTCACAAAACTGTTTCAGTGTAGCAATATTCTTGGGATGTCTGGTGTGAATCGCTCTCTTAAGGTCATGCCACAGAATTTCAATTGGGTTGAGGTCAGGACTCTGACTGGGCCACTCCAGAAGGTGTATTTTGTTTTGTTGAAGCCATTCTTTTGTTGAATTACTTGTATGCTTTGGGTCATTGTCCTATTGTATCACCCATCCTCTGCGGAGCTTCAGTTGGCGGGCAGATGGTCTTAAATTTTCCTGCAAAATGTCTTGATAAACTCTGGAATTCATTTTTCCATCAATGACAGCAATCCGTCCAGGCCCTGAGGCAGCAAAGCAGCCCCAAACCATGATGCTCCCTCCACCGTGTTTTACAGTGGGGATGAGGTTTTGATGTTGGTGTGCTGTGCCTTTTTTTCTCCACACATAGTGTTGTGTGATTTTTCCAAACAACTCAATTTTGGTTTCATCTGTCCACAGAATATTTTGCCAGTAGTGCTGTGGAACATCCAGGTGCTCTTTTGCAAACTTCAAACGTGCTGCAATATTCTTTTTGGACAGCAATGGCTTCCTCCGTGGTGTCCTCCCATGTACTCCATTCTTATTTAATGTTTTCCTTATTGTAAATGTGTCAACAAAAATGTTAGCATGTGCCAGAGATTTCTGTAAGTCTTTAGCTGACACTCTAGGATTCTTCTTTACCTCATTAAGCATTCTGCGCTGTGCTCTTGCAGTCATCTTTACAGGACGACCATGCCTAGGGAGAGTAGCAACAGTGCTGAACTTTCTCCATTTGCAGACAGTCTGTTTTACCGTGGACACATGAACATCAAGGCTTTTGGAGATACTTTTGTAACCCTTTCCAGCTTCATGCAAGTCAACAATTCTTGATCATAGGTCTTCTGAGAGCTCTTTTATGCAAGGCATGGTTCACATCAGGCAGTGCTTCTTGAAACCAGTAAACCCAAAACTGGTGTGTGTTTTTAAAGGGCAGGACAGCTTTCAACAACACATCGCATAATATCACACTGATTGGACTCAAGGTTGGCTCACTCCTGGCTCCAATTAGCTCTTGGAGAAATCATTAGACTAGGGGTTCACATACTTCTTCCACCCTGCATTGTGAATGTTTACATGTTCTGTTCAATAAACACATGAAAACATATAATGTTTGTGTTGTATTATTTTAAGCAGACTGTGTTTTTCAAATTGTTGTGACTTAGATGAAGATCAGAGCACATTTTATGACCAATTCATGCAAAACTCCACGTAATCCCAAAGGGTTCACATACTTTTTCTTGCCACTGTATATACTTTTACACCACTCTGTAAGCTCAGTAGCAATGCACACTAACTACAGGTGTAGTACACAGTAAATCCAGGCACAGGTTGAGGATTCCATATCTGGGGGTGCTTGGACCCTGAGCATTCCAGATTTCGGATTCTTCTGTATTTCAAAATCTGGCTATAATTGGAACCTGGTGGAAAAGCAACACCTTTGACCTGATTGAAGAAGGCTGCTATAAAACCCTTTTATGCTGTACCTAGAGCCCGTCCAGTCGTGGTGACTATACCCTTCACCTTCATGACTCTATGGATGCAGCCAAATGTGCTCTTTTCCAGGGTTGGTAAGGTTCCAGGGTTTAAACGGGCTCTAGTCCTGCCTTAATGCAACCGTTTGTTAGTTTTAAGTATCCTAGCACTTGAAATAGTAATTTTTTCCCCAATTCAACATTTTCATGACCATTTCTTCTCCACCGGAGCTTCACTGGAGGTGCCACCAATCACCAACTACAACAGACATCCGAGAACGCAAGTGGAGATGGATTGGACGTACCTTACGAAAGGGCACAAATGAGATCTCTAGGCAGGCGTTCAACTGGAATCCCTAAGGACAGCACCAGAGAGGAACACTGAGAGGCTCCTGGTGATGGCTGTTGACGAGAACCTGACCTGGCAGCATGTCAAAGCAAAAGCAGTGATCCGTCAACAGTGGAAGTCTTTCTCTTGGACCCAGTGCTCCTTGTTGCAGAAGGAGGACATATGAGTAAGTATGTCTTTTTCACTGGTTTCCATTGAGAGGTCATTGGGTCAGTCCACTCATTCGACGTTCTGGATCAATACTGGCCACCGTTCGATAGAAGTCAATAACGAGATTTTTTTTGCGAGGAGAGTTTTCTTGCTACCAAATATTTAAATTGTTTGTTCTATTTTGTTCTGAAATCCTGTCATCTGCAAAAAACTAATTATTTCAGAGCTGGTGCCAATACACGGACGTTTCGGGAACTCGACGGACGTAAACATCATTCTACACGAGGAATTAGATATTCCGATGAAGATACAAGAACGGAGTACAAAGTCTTCACTCTTGGATAAATTCCAGATTTCTTGTTTTTTTCTCATTTACTTCCAAACAGCTGCCCCCGTCCTAATTGCATTTTGTGTATTTTTTCACAGCGCCGGGTCACTCTCAGATGACGGTACGTATTGATATCAGCAATTGTGGTAAATGTGATCTGAATATATATTGATTTAGCAAATACAATGTACCTAGAATGGAGTTTTAACCAACCACTGCTCTTTTGTTGATGAATGGTGGTTTTATTTCGGGGAACCAGGGGCTCGATTGAATCCTTTCGGCCATTTCTCTAAAAAATAAATATATAATAACAAAAAATATAAATACTGTATATATATCAGTGAGTTTTGGTCAATATTTTTTTTAAATATTGGCTGATTCAATTCTAAAAATTGTGTTAGATTTTTAGTATTTTATTGCATTATATATCCTTGAGAAAGCCGCCTGTGCGCGCCGAAACGCGTTGGATGTTTTTTTTGTGGTTTTTATTGTTTTTATTGCTGATTAGTAAAATTTTTCCTTTTTTTTTATCTTTCCTGATTCTAAAATTATAAGCACGTGCAAAATTTCAGGCAATTATGAAAATTTTCGGATTTGCCTGAAATTTCAGATCACTCTGAATCGTTAAATTTGGTAAACTCTGAAATACATATATTTTGGATTCTGAAATTTGTCAAAACAAACTGAAATTTTGTGCTGTTCACTCGTCTAATGACTATTTTAAAATCCCATTTTTAAATAAGGGTTTCAGTCAGATTTTCCATGTTTTCAGCTGGAAAATCCATTTATCGACTACCTTTCAGCACTTTCTTCGATAAATGGCTCATCCATAATTTCCAATTGGATGGCCAAAGTCAAATTTTCCATTACCAAGTAAGTTGCTAGTGCCGATAACTGAGAATCATTTTTATTGGGAATTGAAGTGACGTTTAGTCCTTAATTAGGTTTCCCGAACTGAAAAATGGCCGAATTGTGGTCAACAATCCATTACAAATGGGGCCAAATTAAGAGCCCTTGAGTGGATTAAGTACCATAATGCCCGGTCTCCAATGTAATCTCGAACATCCTAACCTAAGAACACAAGGTGGCACAGCACTGACCAGGCTCCTCGGCCTAGTCGGCCAGTGTTGGAAGTGCCATGTGTCACCGGGTCAGTGTCATACGGCAATGTGTTCTTCGGTTTGGACGACTGTAATGATGTTGGCATCAAGAAATTACATAAACAGGACACTAGGACTGAGGTAATCTGGTGTCACCATTGCAACCTTGTGCCCTGGCATTGCCAATGTTCGACAAGGATGAGGCCTGAGCCTTGGTAAGCGATGCTGTTTGGACCATGACACCCTGCAAGGTCCACCAAGGTTAACGTTTACATTACTTATATTTTGGGATCGAGAAGTGACGACTGCCTTTTCACAACCCTCTGTTTACATCATGGCCTCCAAGACATGTTCCGGCTTGACTCCATAGGTGATGGACATTTTTTGATGTCAACGTATTCCACGCTCCAGTTGGGTCTGTTTTTTTGAGTGAGGTCATGATGAATACCCTCTATGGTGGACTGTGACACAATGGGAAAGCATCGCCGTCACCAGGATTAAATATGAACGGAATCGGCTCAAACTCGCATTAACCCGCAGCCTTCTAAACAGCCTTTCCCTGAGCCCTCGCCCGTATCTCTGCCATATGTCGAAGGGCAGGATGGTAGACCATACTCGGCCCCCCTCGCCTCCTTTTATCGCCACTCGATCATTTGCATGGAGCTGACATTCGGAGGGTTTACCCAGGGCCGTGTAATTGTATTCTTTCCCGAGTTCTGCATTACCAACCATGAAAATGGAATCTCATCATCCCTGACCAAGTTCTAATGTACAAAATGATTTGGCCGAGGTTCAAAGCAAAGCGCAATTGAAATCAGGTGAAGGAGACATGTCTTCTTCGTATTCTATTTTTTTTTCCTCTTTCATCAGAATGAGCCCAGATTTTTCTGATATGTAACTGGAGAACTATATGAATGTATAAAACATTCTGCCCGTCTCTGTCAATAGCTCCAAATAGCAGTTAGGGTGACCATTCGTCAGCGCTGGTTACCGGAGCAAGAAGAGAAGGATACAATGTATCTGGCTGACAAAATAAAGGGGTTCTTGGGGTGGCAGGCTGGTGCAAGGCGAGTTCTCCAAAAAAATGCACAAAGAATGTGGATTTAATAATATTTATAGAACCATAACACTTGAATACCTGAGTATTTCTGTCTCAGGATGCGCCCAACATTAAATTACGTGGATTGATGAACAGTTCCAGATATTTTGGGAGGGTAGACCAGCCCCAGAAATTGTTTAAGGAGCTCCTTCCTGTTCTGGGACCTCTTAACATTGAGCTTTTAAATACAGATATTATTCATTAAAGGAATTTCTCTCTGTAAATGTTTTACCATGACGGGATACGTTGAGATGTCTCTCATTTTCAAGTATGTCCTGGGATATGCACATTGTGTGGTGTCTTGGACATGGTGGGGTGAGATGATCTGACCGGGATCTGAATCTGCTGGTCATGGTTCTAGAGCAGAGACTTGCTGGTGATGTTGAACCTGCTTCTCCACAGATGTAAAGCATAGACCTGCGTCTCCATGTACCTGTGAGGGGTCATGACCCGAATTGGAAATTGCTTCTCCGCGGTTGTAGAGCAGAGGTGTTTCCACTATGCTCCGCAGCTGATATTGTAAGACGAGTAGGTATTGAGAGGCGTCTTGTCCGAGGACACTTGCTGCTGAGTTGCTCGGAACGTGAGTCTCTGGACGTTATAGCTCCTGGCATTACTCTTGATGTTGCCACTACTTTACCCAGCCGTCACCCCTAAGATCTCAGGTACCAGGTAACCAGGGATGGTCATGTTCAACCCTCTTATCAGTCAATCTTATAAATTCTGTGATTCCCTGGGATCTGGTTACCCACAGTGCACCTAGAAGAGATATTTGGAAATTGTGGCCAATACCAGCAGGAGAAGAATAGAAAAGCAAATCATCGTGTTTCAGGACCTGGGACAGCGGCATGGTCATTATTCTTGCTTATTCACGTTAACTCACTCTTCTCTATCAAACCGTGGCTCAGCAGATGTTCCATGCTTTTAATCCAGCTGAGCATGATGGGATTTGTAGTTCTTTGGCATCTGATGCCAAATTTCAACTCCAGTTTACAATTTCCGTAAATCCCAGACTCCCTGTATTGTGTCCTCTCTATGTATTATGTGTAACGCAGACATACAGTATCAGTAAATCCCAGGCTCTCTGTATTGTGTCCTCTCTATGTATTATGTGTAACGCAGACATACCAGTAAATCCCAGGCTCTCTGTATTGTGTCCTCTCTGTGTATTATGTGTAACGCAGACATACAGTATCAGTAAATCCCAGGCTCTCTGTATTGTGTCCTCTCTGTGTATTATGTATAACTCAGACATACCAGTAAATCCCAGGCTCTCTGTATTATGTCCTCTCTGTGTATTATGTATAACTCAGACATATCAGTAAATCCCAGGCTCTCTGTATTGTGTCCTCTCTGTGTATTATGTGTAACGCAGACATATCAGTAAATTCCAGACTCTCTGTATTGTGTCCTCTCTGTGTATTGTGTGTATTGGAGACATATCAGTAAATCCCAGGCTCTCTGTATTGTGTCCTCTCTGTGTATTATGTGTAACGCAGACATATCAGTAAATTCCAGACTCTCTGTATTGTGTCCTCTCTGTGTATTGTGTGTATTGGAGACATATCAGTAAATCCCAGGCTCTCTGTATTGTGTCCTCTCTGTGTATTATGTGTAACGCAGACATATCAGTAAATTCCAGACTCTCTGTATTGTGTCCTCTCTGTGTATTGTGTGTATTGGAGACATATCAGTAAATCCCAGGCTCTCTGTATTGTGTCCTCTCTGTGTATTGTGTGTATTGGAGACATATCAGTAAATCCCAGGCTCCCTGTATTGTGTCCTCTCTGTGTATTATGTGTAACGCAGACATAACAGTAAATACCATTTATCTACATATAAAAGGCAGGAACTCAAGCCGTCCCGAGAGCGATCGAGCCGAGTTGTGACTACATGGTAGATTTCTTGAAGCTTGCAGTACAGAGCGTAATGCGCAGCAGGTAAAGCCCATGGTGGCAGACCCACCGTTGCTTAGATACACGAGCAGGTCTCCATCAAACCCTGTAAAAATTAACCGCGGTGCTCTCCCAGATGAAAACAGGCCATGTCTGCTCTGTGCAAACCATTGATCATGCCAAACAGTCTGGCGTCATGCCTCGATTACATACACAGGTATCAGGAAACAACAAAGACAGCCCCCCGAGGAACCCGCCGAATAATTAGTAGCCACTGTAATCGTAGCTCGACTTTTATGGGATTCTCTTCTCTGAGAAAGAAAGTTTGAGTGAAAGTAGAAGCTTCCGATTAATGACTTCTCCATGAATTGTCTGCGATGGAACATGTCGTGTATATCTCAGAAACGTGATGGAAAGGAACCCGGGAGATCAACATTTTCTCTCAGACACGAAGCTGGTGGGGTGGAGGCATGAGGTACCGACTTGGGCTTGACTTGCTCAAATAGATGAGTAGCATTGGTCAAGCTGACGTCTCAAAAGGCAGCTCTTCTTCTCATCGTCAACCACATTGTTGCGCTGATGTCTAGGTCTTTCTGCTCCGCAGGAGGTTTCTGTCCTCCATGAGCTGCTTTTTTGAAGAACACCACATGGGCATTTGATGATGTTCGACAACCTATGAGGTGTCCAACTTGTCCAACTCACTAAGTGAAATCAGAAAAAGAGGTTTAGATCCTTGTAAAGGTCATGGAAAAATGAGCCAACACCAGTGATTTTGCTCTTGTTTGGTGTTTGGCCAAAGCTTGGACTGGGACTGGGTCATCATCTGGATTGTCCTTTATTACAAGGAAAGGATAGAGGAGGACATAACCTCAAGTCTTTTAATTAGGGTAATAGGAGCAGATATCATTGTTTATCGTGTGGACTGGAGACCTCTTTTCACACCTCGTTTTGACCCTATACTGGAGGTCAAAGGGGTTTCCATACCTGGTTATATGGGTCGTAAAGGAATGATGAGGGAATCTTTGTGTCGGTATATCCAGCAGTGTGTTGTATGACACAATGAGAAGAACATTGAGTATTGTGGTCATCACAATAATAACCGTTTGTGGCCTGTCTTGGCCAATGCAGTTTGGCTGTGGATCAAGGATCATGACTGCCGTCCGTCCGGCTTTTCCGAGGGTCACTAGTCACAGGCAGTGGTGAGATATTATTAATGAATTCACCTACACACTTTCCAAACAATGGACCTACTTATCTATTTAGGATTTGGATCCGCAGAAGATGTCGCCATTAAAATCCACAGGGCTATTCAGAGAGAGGTGAAAACCTTGAGAATTGACAGGAGAATGAATAATCTAGACCAAATAGCCAATTTGGAAAGTGAGATGAATGGGAGAATTTTTCTGGTTTGGCTATTTTGACCTAGAATATTCAATTCTCCAACCAATCTCAAGGTTTCACCTCTTTCTGAATAGCCCTGCCGGTCTCTGGGTTGAAAATATTTTGGTGTCAGACAAACCTTTATGATATCGTGGATGTGGAGCAGCCAGAAATCTATGGTTTTTCTAGCAACTTTTTGTAATTTTTCACCAAAACCTAAATGTTTCATGTGAGCTATGAAGGTTTGGGGGCAACAAGCAAACTTATCAATAATCGCTTTAGAGATAATGCAATCGCTTAACATTATCATGGACTCTTCCTTCTCTCTCTCTCTTTCTTTTTTCTCTCTTTCTCTCCTTTTTCTTTCGCTCTCTTTTTCTTTCTTTCTCTATTTCATTCTTTCTTTCTTTCTCGATCTTTTTTCTCTCTCTTTTTTTCTCTCTCTTTTTTTCTCTCTTCTTTCCCTTTCTTTCTCTCTCTTATACTTTTTATTTCTTTCTCTGTCTCATTCTTTCTTTCTCGAACTTTCTTTCTTTCCCGCTCTTCATTCTCTCGCTTTCTTCCACGCTCTTTCTTTCTCTATTTTCTTACTTTCTCTATTTTCTTTCTTTTTCTTTCTTTCTTTCTTTCTTTCTTTCTTCTTTCTTTCTTTTTCTTTCTTTCTTTCTTTCTTTCTTTCTTTCTTTCTTTCTTTCTTTCTTTCCTTTCTTTCTTTCTTTCTTTCTTTCTTTCTTTCTTTCTTTCTCTCTTTCTTTCTTTTCTTTCCCTTTCTTTCTCTCTTTCTTTCTTTCTTTCTCTTTCTTTCTTTCTTTCTTTCTTTCTTTCTTTCTTTCTTTCTTTCTTTCTTTCTTTCTTTCTTTCTTTCTTTCTTTCTTTCTTTCTTTCTTTCTTTCTTTCTCTGTCTCATTCTCTTTCTCTCTCTTTTCTTCCTGCTCTTCCTTTCTCTCTCTTTCTTCCCTCTTTCTTTCTCTATTTTCTTTCTTTTTTCTTCTCTTTCTTTCTTTCTTCTTTCTTTCTTTTTTCTCTTTCTCTCTTTCTTTCTCTGTCTCATTCTTTCTTTCTCTCTCTTTCTTTCCTGCTCTTCCTTTCTCTCTCTTTCTTCCCCCTCTTTCTTTCTCTATTTTCTTTCTTTTTTTCTTTCTCTTTCTTTCTTTCTTTCTTTCTTTCTTTCTTTCTTTCTTTCTTTCTTTCTTTCTTTTTTCTCTTTCTCTCTTTCTTTCTCTGTCTCATTCTTTCTCTCTCTTTTTCTTCTTTCTTTCTCTTTCTTTCTCTGTCTCATTCTTTCTTTCCCGCTCTTCCTTTCTCTCTTTCTTCCACACTTTCTTTCTCTATTTTCTTTCTTTCTTTCTTTTTTCTCTTTCTCTCTTTCTTTCTCTGTCTCATTCTTTCTCTCTCTTTTTCTTTCTTTCTATTTCTTTCTCTGTCTCATTCTTTCTTTCTTTCTCTCTCTTTCTTTCCCGCTCTTCCTTTCTCTCTCTTTCTTCCCCCCACCTTTCTTTCTCTATTTACTTTCTCTATTTTCTTTCTCTTTTTTTCTTTCTCTTTCTTTCTGTCTTTCTTTCTTTCTTTCTTTCTTTCTTTCTTTCTTTCTTTCTTTCTTTCTTTCTTTCTCTCTTTCTCTTTCTCTCTTTCTCTCTTTTCTCTTCTTCTTTCTTTCTTTCTTTCCTTCTCTCTTTCTCTCTTTCTCTCTTTCTCTTTCTCTTCTTTCTTCTCTTCTTTCTTTCTCCTCTCTTTCTCTCTCTTTTTCTCTTTTTCTTTCTCTCTTTCTTTTTCTCTTCTTTCTCTCTTTCTCTCTTCTTTCTTTCTTTCTTCTCTCTTCCTTCTTTCTCTCTTCTCTTTCTCTTCTTTCTCTCTTTCTCTCTTTCTTTCTTTCTTTCTCTCTTTCTTTTTCTCTTTCTTTCTCTCTTTCTCTCTCTTTCTTTCTTCTCTTTCTTTCTTCTCTCTTTCTTTCTTTTTCTTTCTCTCTTCCCTTCTTTCTCTCTCTCTTTCTTTCTCTCTTTCTTTCTTTCTTTCTTTCTTTCTTTCTTTCTTTCTCTCTTTCTTTCTTTCTCTCTTTCTTTCTTTCTTTCTCTCTTTTCTTTCTTTCTCTCTCTCTTTCTTTCTCTCTTTCTTTCTTTCTTTCTTTCCTTCTTTCCTTCTTTCTTTCTCTCTTTCTTTCTTTCTTTCTCTCTTTCTTTCTTTCTCTCTTTCTTTCTTTCTTTCTCTCTTTCTTTCTTTCTCTCTTTCTTTCTTTCTATCAGAGTAATTCAAAGAGAATCAAAAAGGCACCGAACGTTCAGTGACTTTTTGTTCTCTTCAATTCGGCTCGTTTTGCCGATCCCATTCCGGCGATCCTGCGGTGTATTCAGCAAGCACCACAGGGCCGTCGAAGTGCAGGGAAAAGCCGCCGCAAACCCGACGAAAACTAACCGCAAACACCCGGCGAATGCACACCGAAAACCTGCAAAAACATCTGTATTAACCCGCTGAGAATGCCGGAAAAACCCGAGCAGGAGCCAATCACCCGCAGCGAAGCCGCCGGAGAAAGCCGAGACCACAGATGAGTGAAGTGAATAAATTAGAAAACCAGTTTGTTTAAATGTTTGAAAAGTGAAACGTTGTTTGCAAAGAAACTACTGAGCGAAAATGTCTGAAATTTACATATAAAATCCAATGAATGATAATAAAAAGGGCTGTTACAGAAAAAAGAAGTAAAGTTAAAAAAAAATATAAAACAAATCTGACTTTTTTTAAAAAAAAAAGAAATCCAGAAAAATGCTTAAAATATCCTAAAAAATCTATAAATAAAGAGACACTTTACTGCAGAATTTTATAATGAACGGTTTATTAGATATTGAATTAAAACGGGAATATTTTTAACATTGAAGCCTATGGGATTCTCCTGAATAAATCTGCCGAATTAAACCACCGAATGGCAGGGCATTAGGGGAACCTTTCACTGCTGGTTTGTGTTCTCTGAATAGACGAAGCAGTGCTTCTCTATGGGGATTTCACTGCCCTCGAACAGGCACCGAACAGGCACCGTATGTGCAGGCAATTCGCCAGGATTTGGCGAATTGCCTGCTCTCTGTATAGCCGAATGGTCAGGAAAGGTAACAGAACGCCGAAATTCAGCGTTCGGTTACCTTTCTCAAGCAATTCGGATCTCTTTGAATAACCCTGTTTGTCTTTCTTTCTTTCTTCTCTTTTTCCATTTCTTTCTCTCTCTCTCTCTCGCTCTTTATTTCTCTTTCTTTCCTTCTCTCTTTCTGTCTCTTTCTCTCATAATACACAGCACATTCAGCACCTTCCTGCTGGACAGCTCCAACGGATCATCTCTGCTAAAATAAATGTATATACAGGATGATACTTATAGACCCCAACCCAAAGTCTTTGTTATGGCTCTTAAACATACTACACTATTAATCTTGTGTGTGTTTTTATTGTGTTTAAAGTGACGCTCTGTGCACCCTGATCACCTCAGACAATCAAAGCAGTCAGTTTGCATGGAATGCCCCCCCAGCATCGTTTTGCTGATTGCGCTGTATCAAGCCCCACGCAGCTATCACTCAGCAGACTGGATCCTGATGGGTCCAAATCTGGGACTGATGGTGTCAGCACCCCCTGGTGGCCAAAACATCCTACTACATGTACATTTCAGCCTGGGCTCTGGGTTTTGTTGAAGGAAAAATGGAATTCAAAGCTTTTCAGACAATTACGTCAAATCGGCTACCTTGTCCGATGAGCTGATACTTTAGGGTACGTTCTGGAGCTTGTTTGCGATTAAAGTCCCTGACAATAAACAAATTCCTTTTGCATTGCTCCGGATTACAACCAAATCGAGTATGCACGATTTAACGCACCTGCGTTTGACAGTTGAGTATAACTCGATCATGGTAGGGAAAGGGTTAATCCTGTCTAATCAGCAGCCTTCAGCATTCTGCAGACGACGGCTCCTTGCTTGTCGCCTTCCTGGTTCACTGTAGAGGTAGTCAGCGTGGCTGATGTAATTTGCAGGGGATCGATATCAAGTTACAGTGTGGAGAGACAGCAAGACAGACAGCTGTGCTGCAAAACGCAAAGGGTTCGTTCACTGTTCTATTTCAAAAGTCGATAAAACATGCAGTGGGGGGCAGAGGTCAGGGGGGAGGACCTTCCTACATCTTGTGGAAGTGGATACAGTGCCTGTAGGGTCCCTCATATGCTCTACTGGATACTCTTGATGCCTCTCAATGTAGGTTATCACAGTGATTAAGGAGTTAAGTCTCTGTATACCAGCGTTCTGCCGGATGAGGCACTTACAATAAAAATCCGCCCCCCACCGCGCAAGAGGCACGAGGGCGTGTTTGATTATTCCATTGTTCCCAGAGACCTTATTACCGGCACTTAGAATTTATAGTATTACCATTCAGCATCAATAGTGTTATCACACGAACAATAGCGTCCCCGCAACATTCCCCGGGCATCAGCGCCTTATAATTTTGCTATATCCATATATTACAATGAAATAATAGCACTTGGATCTCACGCTGTTATCATTTCAAACGGCTTCCGCTAAGAGCGCTTTACATTCTTTACTGATGTTTTTTTTTTATTCTTAAGGTTTTTATTTTTTTTATATATCTGTAAATTAAAAAAAAAAAACATAAAGTACATTTTGTTTTATTTTTTTAAGCGCTCGGCACAAAGACCATCTCGCGGGTTTTCTCTGAGGTCGAAACGAGCCAGCGCTGAACCGCCGTGAAAAAGTCTTATTGCGATGTTTTCTCTTCGTTTAAAGGAGGAAACTTTAACGAGCGCTTCAAAAGGAAACAACAATAAAATAAAAGGAGTCGCGTACGTACGCGTAGGACAGAACAAGCGGGAAAAGACAGAGTTTGTGACAATGAGCGGACGGCCTTGACGCGTATCGGCTGTAAGACGCGATCGCCGCTGTGAGCAGAGCAGGGGAGAAGTTCGGTGGAAGATGCCGGAGAGCGAGAGAGACGTCTTTGCGTTTATTCTTCTGCTAAATTACACGAGATATTAAGAATTTAATGTTTCTGGTTTCACTTTTCTAGGGTTTATGTCACTATATGTTTTACTCACGCTGCGCCGTAAATTCAGCACCTTCCTGCTGGACAGCGACCGGCTCCTAACGTTCTAAACCACGGCTCTCAAACTCCGCCTTCTACAGATATTTCAGAACTACGACTCCCATGATTCCCCGGCCCACCATTACATTCGTTTCAGTTAATAATTGGTGTCGGTTTACATATTAAATTGACGATTATTAGCTCGTGTTTGGTGAAATTGCTTAATCAAGCACATGGCTGTAATGACTAAACAATCCCAGACTTACTCTCACTTTACAGCAACTATTAAACACCTGCCTAAAACTTTTGCGCAGTAGTGTCTATAGAGAAACATATATAGATATTAGATGGATAGATTGATGTCAGGAACATGATAGATAGATAGATAGATAGATAGATAGATAGATAGATAGATAGATAGATAGATAGATAGATAGATATAGATAGATAGATAGATAGATAGATAGATAGATAGATAGATATAGATAGATAGATAGATACAGATAGATATATACAGATAGATAGATAGATAGATACAGATAGATAGATACAGATAGATAGATAGATACAGATAGATAGATAGATAGATAGAGAGATACAGATAGATAGATAGATAGAGAGATACAGATAGATAGATAGATAGATAGAGAGATACAGATAGATAGATAGATAGATACAGATAGATAGATACAGATAGATAGATAGATAGATACAGATAGATAGATAGATAGATAGATACAGATAGATATATACAGATAGATAGATAGATATATACAGATAGATAGATACAGATAGATAGATACAGATAGATAGATACAGATAGATAGATACAGATAGATAGATACAGATAGATATATACAGATAGATAGATACAGATAGATATATACAGATAGATAGATAGATAGATAGATACAGATAGATAGATAGATAGATAGATAGATAGATAGATACAGATAGATAGATACAGATAGATAGATAGATAGATACAGATAGATAGATAGATAGATAGATAGATAGATACAGATAGATATAGATAGATAGATACAGATAGATATAGATAGATAGATACAGATAGATAGATAGATACAGATAGATATAGATAGATAGATAGATACAGATAGATAGATAGATAGATACAGATAGATATAGATAGATACATATAGATAGATACAGATAGATAGATACAGATAGATACAGATAGATAGATAGATACAGATAGATAGATAGATACAGATAGATAGATACAGATAGATAGATAGATAGATAGATACAGATAGATAGATAGATAGATAAATACAGGATAGATAGATACAGATAGATATAGATAGATAGATACAGATAGATAGATACAGATAGATAGATAGATACAGATAGATAGATAGATACAGATAGATAGATAGATACAGATAGATAGATACAGATAGATATATAGATAGATACAGATAGATAGATAGATACAGATAGATAGATAGATACAGATAGATAGATACAGATAGATAGATAGATAGATAGATACAGATAGATAGATAGATACAGATAGATAGATACAGATAGAAAGATAGATAGATACAGATAGATAGATAGATAGATAGATAGATACAGATAGATAGATAGATAGATAGATAGATATAGATAGATACAGATAGATAGATAGATAGATACAGATAGATAGATAGATAGATAGATAGATACAGATAGATAGATACAGATAGATAGATAGATAGATAGATAGATACAGATAGATAGATAGATAGATAGATACAGATAGATAGATAGATAGATAGATAGATACAGATAGATAGATACAGATAGATAGATAGATAGATATAGATAAATAGATAGATACAGATAGATAGATAGATACAGATAGATAGATAGATAGATATAGATAAATAGATAGATACAGATAGATAGATACAGATAGATAGATACAGATAGATAGATAGATACAGATAGATAGATAGATAGATAGATAGATACAGATAGATAGATAGATAGATAGATAGATAGATACAGATAGATAGATAGATAGATAGATACAGATAGATAGATAGATAGATACAGATAGATAGATAGATAGATAGATAGATAGATACAGATAGATAGATAGATAGATACAGATAGATAGATACAGACACACAGATAGATAGATAGATAGATAGATACAGATAGATAGATACAGATAGATAGATAGATAGATATAGATAGATAGATAGATAGATAGATAGATAGATACAGATAGATAGATAGATAGATAGATACAGATAGATAGATAGATAGATAGATACAGATAGATAGATAGATAGATAGATAGATAGATAGATAGATAGATAGATAGATAGATAGATAGATAGATAGATAGATTAAACTTGTGATGTAACATTTTGTTGCTCGGTGATGTCTGTCGTGCGGTGTTTGGCTGAGCTGATGCTGTGGAGTAATATGACCGTTGTGTGCGCACTAGTAATAAAGATTAAGTAGACGGTAATGGCGTCCCAGTCGCACTCGTGGAGGTAATCTCCTCTCTGAAAATTCAAAATGAGATTTGGAGGATCGAAGCAAACAGGGGGCGAGACTTTGGCATAATATTTTAATCAAATTGTCATGAATGAGTGGATACAATTAAGGATCCTGTCAGTCAGTCGCCGCGCTTAGCCCCTTTTGTTAGTCAGATGTGGGGACGGACGCATCGGGCCACCGTGGGCACAGATTAAAGGCGACCTTTCCCAGGATCTTCATTTTTGACCCTCTGGCAAAAAGGCTTTGCTTGTCACGTGGCCGGTGGTATTATTTATTTATTTTATTTCGAGAGAGACCGGACAGACAAAGAGTCTCGTGTTCACCAGGGGGTGAGGGGAAAAGACCCTCCGCTGGGCTTCGAACAAATATTTCCCTTTGACGGTGGCAACAATGAGTTATAATTTGCGTAACGCCAAGCGACGAGCAGCGCGGAAATCCAGGTTTTATCAGTTACATAAAGTTTAATGTGAAACACAAGTCTTACGTTGTTGATTCCTGTTCGATTCGGGTTGATACGTCTTTTTAGACTTTCCAACAACAAATTACTGCAGACACACACAAAACAGAAACACAAACTCACAGAACCTTTATTTAACTTTTACACAAACAAACTAATGCAGAAACACAAACAACAACAGATACACAAAATCACAGATACAGACAAAAACAGGCACAACATACACACAAAATTCAGGTACAATGTAACTACATGACCCACCATTGTAACATGTTAAAGGAGCTAAACTGGCTGTCGCTGGAATCCAGACGCACCCTTCACCTTTCCAACCTGGGGTCCTATCTCAATCTTAGCGTTAAAGTGCTCGCACAACGCTTGAAACGTTAATGCGCATAAATCAACGTGGGAATTACAATCCTCGCCCATTTTTTCATCAATCGAGCATTAAACGGACGCGCACAAATGCGCGCGCAGTAACGTTGCGTGCAGAAATCAGTGTGCAGACTGTTTTTTTCACGTGATTCAGCCAATCAGAATTAAGAATCACAATTATCTCATATTAAATTTTTGCGCCTGTCAAAGTCAATCTGCGCATATATGCTGCATCAATAAAAAAAGCACGCGCAACTTCTCAAATTTATTGGTTTGTTTAGAATGTGTAACTATACTTTGGTGCGTATTTTTTTTTGGGCTGGTGTATTTGGTTTCGGCCAGGTTGTTAGAATTTGCCATTAAACACCAGCTTTTAGGTGTTGCTAAAATTATGCGCGCAAAGGCTGTGCGTTACAAACTGCGTATAGACTGTAATACCATCCGCGTACCAGCGCAGAAACGCATTTGCGCTCACAATGTTAAGTATAGGACGCAAGACATACAGTAAGCTCGCGCAGCGTTCGCTCAGGTTCACCCGCGGTAGACGTATACGCGACTTTGTTGCGCTGACATTGTAATACGACGTTCAGCACCAAAAGGTCTTACCCCTCGCGTTAATGCGTTTTCGCGCAGGCACAAATGTTTGCGCGAAGATTGTAATAGGGCCCCTGGTGTTTAAGAGCTTTTCTGGAAAGCTACCAGGGCCTGCACTTTACTTACAATACCGCAATACAAAAAGAAAGTGTCACGATCCTCATTTTCCTACAGAGCGCCAAAAATATGGAATAACCTTCCAGACGCCATCAAATCTTCCCCAGTCTAAAGTCACTCAAGAGATCTCTATTAACATACCTCAATACGGAATGCACCTGTAAACATGTAACACAGTGACTATATACAGAATGCGCCTGTAAACATGTAACACAGTGACTATATACAGAATGCACCTGTAAACATGTAACAGTGATTATATACAGAATGCACCTGTAAACATGTAACACAGTGACTATATACAGAATGCACCTGTAAACATGTAACAGTGACTATATACAGAATGCACCTGTAAACATGTAACACAGTGACTATATACAGAATGCGCCTGTAAACATGTAACACAGTGACTATATACAGAATGCACCTGTAAACATGTAACAGTGACTATATACAGAATGCACCTGTAAAAATGTAACATAGTGACTATACACAGTATGCACCAGTAAACATGTAACAGTGACTATATATAGAATGCACCTGAAAACATGTAACAGTGACTATATACAGAATGCACCTGTAAACATGTAACATAGTGACTATATACAGAATGCACCTGTAAACATGTAACATAGTGACTATATACAGAATTCGCCTGTAAACATGTAACAGTGACTATATACAGAATGCACCTGTAAACATGTAACATAGTGACTATATACAGAATGCGCCTGTAAACATGTATCATAGTGACTATATACAGAATGCACCTGTAAACATGTAACATAGTGACTATATACAGAATGCACCTGTAAACATGTAACACAGTGACTATATACAGAATGCGCCTGTAAACATGTAACATAGTGACTACATACAGAATGCACCTGTAAACATGTAACACAGTGACTATATACAGAATGCAACTGTAAACATGGAACACAGTGACTATATACAGAATGCGCCTGTAAACATGTAACATAGTGACTATATACAGAATGCACCTGTAAACATGTAACACAGTGACTATATACAGAATGCGCCTGTAAACATGTAACATAGTGACTATATACAGAATGCACCTGTAAACATGTAACACAGTGACTATATACAGAATGTATCTGTAAACATGCAACAGTGACTATATACGGAATGCACCTGTAAACATGTAACATAGTGACTATATACAGAATGCGCCTGTAAACATGTAACAGTGACTATATATGGAATGCACGTGTAAACATGTAACATAGTGACTATGTACAGATTGCGCCTGTAAACATGTAACACAGTGACTATATACAGAATGCACCTGTAAACATGTAACACAGTGACTATATACAGAATGCACCTGTAAAACATGTAACACAGTGACTATATACAGAATGCACCTGTAAACATGTAACACAGTGACTATATACAGAATGCACCTGTAAACATGTAACATAGTGACTACATACAGAATGCACCTGTAAACATGTAACACAGTGACTATATACAGATTGTGCCTGTAAACATGTAACATAGTGACTATATACAGAATGCACCTGTAAACATGTGACAGTGAATATATACAGAATGCACCTGTAAAACATGTAACACAGTGACTATATACAGAATGCGCCTGTAAACATGTAACACAGTGACTATATACAGAATGCACCTGTAAAACATGTAACACAGTGACGATATACAGAATGCACCTGTAAACATGTAACACAGTGACTATATACAGAATGCACCTGTAAACATGTAACACAGTGACTATATACAGAATGCACCTGTAAACATGTAACACAGTGACTATATACAGAATGTACCTGTAAACATGTAACACAGTGACTATATACAGAATGCACCTGTAAACATGTAACACAGTGACTATATACAGAATGCGCCTGTAAACATGTAACATAGTGAGTATATACAGAATGCGCCTGTAAACATGTAACACAGTGACTATATACAGAATGCGCCTGTAAACATGTAACACAGTGACTATATTTCCTACATATATATTTTCTGGGTTAATCACTATATTTGTGTTTTGTTTTTAATATCTTACATTTTATTATTTTGTATTTCTGTAACAATTCAATGTTCTTGAATCCAGGACAAACTGAAACGTGAGAAATCTCCATCTGTCCTTCCTGCTAAAATACTTTATAAATTAAATAATAAACCAATCAACTGACAGACAAACACGTCAGCACTCAGATACAAAGACACGGATACAAAGACAAACATCCACATTCTTTGTCAAATAGGTCTGGGGTCAAGTCATACTAAGAATTGCAGAATGGGGGCAAAGACAGTGAGATTTGAACAAACATACTTGATTAAGGTTTCCAGGTTGAGGTAGGTTGTTTGTCACCTTCAGATAGACACAGAGAAACACACACACACACAAAGGACCAGTGTCACAGCATCATACACCGACACAGACATTACGAGATACATACTGTAGTAAACTTTGAATGATAGATTCATAAAGACGGGCTCTATTAACTTCTTTGCGCAAAAACGCACGTGCAGCGCGTTAATTTGTGCGTGAAGCGTTAAACGTTAATGCGCGTAAATTAACGCTGGTATTAAAATCCGAGCGCATTTTGTCATCCGACAAAAAATAACGTGCGGAGAAAAGATGCGCAAAAACGTGCGCACATTAACGCTGAGCGCAGAAATCGGTGGGCGGTCTATTTTTTCACGCGATTCAGCCAATCAGAATTTAGAACCACAATTGTCTCCCGCTAAGTTTTTGCGCCTGTCTAAATCAATCTGAGTATACAGTCAGGTCCAGAAATATTGGGACATTGAAACAATTCTAACATCTCTGGCTCTATACACCACCACAATGGAGTTGGAATGAAACAAACACAATGTGCTTTAACTGCAGACTGTCAGCTTTAATTTGAGGGTATGTACATCCAACTCAGGTGAACGTGTAGGACTTACAGCAGTTTGCAGATGTGCCCCCACTTGTTAAGGGACCAACGGTAATGGGACAGAATAATAATCATAAATCACACTTTCCCTTCTTAATACTTGGTTACAAATCCTTTGCAGTCAATCACAGCCTGAAGTCTGGAACTCATAGACATCACCAGACGCTGGGTTTCATCCCCGGTGATGCTCTGCCAGGCCTCTACTGCAACTGTCTTCAGTTCCTGCTTGTTCTTGGGGCATTTTCCCTTCAGTTTTGTCTTCAGCAAGTGAAATGCATGCTCAATGGGATTCAGGTCAGGTGATTGACTTGGCCGTTGCATAACATTCCACTTCTGTCCCTTCAAAAACTCTTTGGTTGCTTTTGCAGTATGCTTTGGGTCATTGTCCATCTGCACTGTGAAGAGTCGTCCAATGAGTTCTGCAGCATTTGGCTGAATGTGAGCAGATAATATTGCCCGAAACACTTCAGAATTCATCCTGCTGCTTTTGTCAGCGTCACATCATCAATAAATACAAGAGAACCAGTTCCATTGGCCGCCATACATGCCCACGCCGTGACACTACCACCACCATGCTTCACTGATGAGGTGGTATGCTTAGGATCATGAGCAGTTCCTTTCCTTCTCCATACTCTTCTCTTCCCATCACTCTGGTACAAGTTGATCTTGGTCTCATCTGTCCATAGGATCTTGTTCCAGAACTGTGAAGGCTTTGTTAGGTGTTGTTTGGCAAACTCTAATCTGACCTTCCTGTTTTTGAGGCTCACCAATGGTTTACATCTTGTGGTGAACCCTCTGTATTCACTCTGGTGAAGTCTTCTCCTGATTGTTGACTTTGTCACACATACACCTACCTCCTGGAGAGTGTTCTTGATCTGGCCAACTGTTGTGAAGGGTGTTTTCTTCACCAGGGAAAGAATTCTTCGGTCATCCACCAGAGTTGTTTTCCGTGGTCTCCTGGGACTTTTGGTGTTGCTGAGCTCACCGGTGCGTTCCTTCTTTTTGAGAATGTTCCAAACAGTTGTTTTGGCCACGCCTAATGTTCTTGCTATCTCTCTGATGGGTTTGTTTTGTTTCTTCAGCCTAATGATGGCTTGCTTCACTGATAGTGACATCTCTTTGGATCTCATCTTGAGAGTTGACAGCAACAGATTCCAAATGCAAATAGCACACTTGAAATGAACTCTGGGCCTTTTATCTGCACATTGTAATTGGAGTAATGAGGGAATATCACACACCTGGCCATGGAGCAGCTGAGAAGCCAATTGTCCCATTACCTTTGGTCCCTTAACAAGTGGGAGGCACATCTGCAAACTGCTGTAAGTCCTACACCGTTCATCTGAGTTGGATGTACATACCCTCAAATTAAAGCTGACAGTCTGCAGTTAAAGAACATTGTGTTTGTTTCATTCCAACTCCATTGTGGTGGTGTATAGAGCCAAAGATGTTAAAATTGTGTCGATGTCCCAATATTTCTGGACCTGACTGTATACTTAAAGACACACTGGTTGAAACGTACAAGAACATAGACAGACATTGGTAGTGACATACAAGGAGATACACACCCACAGACACACAATCGTCGACAAATACAAGCCCACAAACAACAACATACTAGCTTATGTATACAGTGGTAGAGATATACAAACACAAAAACAGAGACACGCAGTTGCAGAGACAAATACAATGGCACAGACACATACAAAGACTCACACACGCACACAGTAGAAAATACATGCAGGTGAGAAATAAACACAGTGATGAGAACATATAGACACAGATACATTAACACATACTCACACACTATTAAACATATACAAGTACACAATAGTAGAAACATACAGGCACAAGTGCACACAATGACAAGGACAAAAAGACACATATACGGACTAGTAGAGACAGTCAGACACACCATTTTAGAGACATACAGGCATATATACACAATACAAAAGATAGTATATGGTGGAATCCTTGGAAGACACACCAGCACAACGACAATTACAGTTGTTTAAAGACATACATGGATATTGATGCACATAAACAGAAACACACACATACCATTAACACAGACATACTAAGTCAAAGGCAGTAGGCAGACACTAACATACATAAAGACACAAAAAGAAAGTGATACACAAAAAACACACATACCATTAGCACACACAAAGACAAAAGCAGGAGACAGACACTGACAGTCACATAAAGAGAACATGGAAAGTGATAGACAAACTAACACACACACACAAAACAGATACACCACCAACACAGAAATACAGACACATAAAGACACAAATAGAGAGTGATACACAAGAAATCACACATACCATTAACACGCACAGTCAGACTAAAACAAACGTAGCAGACATTGGCAGCCAAATAGACACAAATGGAATGTCATGTACAGAAGAATACACATACCATGAACACACACAGACATAGACAAAAGATGCAGACACTGACAGTAACTTAAAGGCACAACCAGAAAGTGATACACAACAAAACACACATACAATTAACATGCACAGACAGACTAAGACAAAAACAGCAGACACTGGAAGTCACGTAAAGACACACATGAAATGATGTACATACACAGAAGAGCACACACACCATTAACATGCACAGATAGACTAAGACACGATGCAGACACTGACAGTTACATAACGACACAAACAGAAAGTGACACATAAGAAAACACACATACCATTATCACACAGAGACAAAAGCTGCAGACAGACACATAATGACGCAAACAGAAAGTGATACACAACAAAACACACATACCATTAGCATGCACAGACAGACTAAATCTAAAGTAACAGACATTGACAGTCACAAAAAGAAGTGTAATGTGATACACATATAAACAGAAAGACACACATACCATTAACAAAAACATACAAAGATGAAAGCAGCAAAACACACTGACGGTCACGTAAAGGCACACATAGAAAGTGATACAAAGAAAAACACACCAACCATTAACACACACAGTCAAAGACAAAAGACACAGACACTCACAGTCACATAAAGACACACACATGGAATTACAGTATGTACATATACAGAAGGCCCACAGACCATTAACACACACAGACAAAGACAAAAGACACCGACACTGACAGCTACATAAAGACCAAACAGAAAGTGATACACATACAAAACAAACATACCGTTAGCACAGAGACAGAGACAAAAGTCGCAGACAGAAACATAACGACACAAACAGAAAGTGATACACATACAAAACAAACATATCGTTAACACAGAGACAGAGACAAAAGTCGCAGACACATAACGACACAAACAGAAAGTGATACACATACAAAACAAACATACCGTTAACACAGAGACAGAGACAAAAGTCGCAGACAGACACATTACGACACAAACAGAAAGTGATACACATAGAAAACAAACATACCGTTAACACAGAGACAGAGACAAAAGTCGCAGGCAGACACATAACGACATAAACAGAAAGTGATACACATACAAAACAAACATACCGTTAACACAGAGACAGAGACAAAAGTCGCAGACAGACACATAACGACACAAACAGAAAGTGATACACATACAAAACAAACATACCGTTAACACAGAGACAGAGACAAAAGTCGCAGACACATAACGACACAAACAGAAAGTGGTACACATACAAAACAAACATACCGTTAACACAGAGACAGAGACAAAAGTCGCAGACAGACACATTACGACACAAACAGAAAGTGATACACATAGAAAACAAACATACCGTTAACACAGAGACAGAGACAAAAGTCGCAGATAGACACATAACGACACAAACAGAAAGTGGTACACAACAAAACACACATAATATTAGCATGCACAGACGGACAAAGACAAAAGCGCTGGAAGGTAGGCGCACAACCGCAGAGACGCAACGCGCAACATACAGACGAGACATTACACACTATCAAGAAAAACACACCAACCATTAACACACACAGTCAAAGACAAATGACACAGACACTCACAGTCACATAAAGACACACACATGGAAATTACAGTATGTACATATACAGAAGGCCCACAGACCATTAACACACACAGACAAAGACAAAAGACACCGACACTGACAGCTACATAAAGACCAAACAGAAAGTGATACACATACAAAACAAACATACCGTTAATACAGAGACAGAGACAAAAGTCGCAGACAGACACATAACGACACAAACAGAAAGTGATACACATACAAAACAAACATACCGTTAACACAGAGACAGAGACAAAAGTCGCAGACACATAACGACACAAACAGAAAGTGATACACATACAAAATAAACATACCGTTAACACAGAGACAGAGACAAAAGTCGCAGACAGACACATAACGACACAAACAGAAAGTGATACACATACAAAACAAACATACCGTTAACACAGAGACAGAGACAAAAGTCGCAGACAGACACATAACGACACAAACAGAAAGTGATACACATACAAAACAAACATATCGTTAACACAGAGACAGAGACAAAAGTCGCAAACACATAACGACACAAACAGAAAGTGATACACATACAAAATAAACATACGGTTAACACAGAGACAGAGACAAAAGTCGCAGACAGACACATAACGACACAAACAGAAAGTGATACACATACAAAACAAACATATCGTTAACACAGAGACAGAGACAAAAGTCGCAGACACATAACGACACAAACAGAAAGTGATACACATACAAAATAAACATACCGTTAACACAGAGACAGAGACAAAAGTCGCAGACAGACACATAACGACACAAACAGAAAGTGATACACATACAAAACAAACATATCGTTAACACAGAGACAGAGACAAAAGTCGCAGACACATAACAACACAAACAGAAAGTGATACACATACAAAATAAACATACCGTTAACACAGAGACAGAGACAAAAGTCGCAGACAGACACATAACGACACAAACAGAAAGTGATACACAAACAAAACAAACATACCGTTAACACAGAGACAGAGACAAAAGTCGCAGACAGAAACATAACGACACAAACAGAAAGTGATACACATACAAAACAAACATACCGTTAACACAGAGACAGAGACAAAAGTCGCAGACACATAACGACACAAACAGAAAGTGGTACACATACAAAACAAACATACCGTTAACACAGAGACAGAGACAAAAGTCGCAGACAGACACATTACGACACAAACAGAAAGTGATACACATAGAAAACAAACATATCGTTAACACAGAGACAGAGACAAAAGTCGCAGACACATAACGACACAAACAGAAAGTGGTACACATACAAAACAAACATACTGTTAACACAGAGACAGAGACAAAAGTCGCAGACAGACACATTATGACACAAACAGAAAGTGATACACATAGAAAACAAACATACCGTTAACACAGAGACAGAGACAAAAGTCGCAGACAGACACATAACGACACAAACAGAAAGTGGTACACAACAAAACACACATAATATTAGCATGCACAGACGGACAAAGACAAAAGCGCTGGAAGGTAGGCGCACAACCGCAGAGACGCAACGCGCAACATACAGACGAGACATTACACACTATCAAACCGCAATCATCTCCTCGCCCCCTTTATTTCCTCGTATTCATCTACATCAAACGTACGATCTCCTAAATCCTGGTGATTGCATTACACTTTACTCAGGCGGTATAACCTGCTCGCGACAGGATTAATGGTATATGTACTCAAATTTCATTGTAGCGGAAAATATAATATAGGAATATTAATAGCCTGGGTTTTAGACACTTGTGTTATTTGTCTTTTCATTACTTTTACACCCTTGTATCTCTTATACTTTCACATGAATCTAAAAGAGGCTTTTTTTTTTTTAACATGAAAAAAATATATATATAATTTTTCAGCAGTAATGAACGTGGGAGTGAGTTATCCAGATGTATCTCTCTCCCCTGGTTCACGGTGGGTGCCCTCTACAGTACAGGATCACTTAATTATGTTTTAACACTGAATTTACTTATATATAAATATATATATATTATTTTTTATTTATATTATTTATTTATTTTTTTTTAAAAATCTTTTAAAAAAATCAAGAGGCTACTTTTTCGTTGTGACATAAGAAACGCGCTGTTTAGGCAAAATAGTTTTTTTTTTAATTAAAAAAAAACAGCTTTTCATTAATTAAATTGCAAAAAAAATCTATAAATAATAAAGAATTTAAAAAAAATGCCATAACCCCAGAAAAAAAAAAAAAAAAAAACTACATTAGCGACATCCAACCAAAGTGTAAAACACGTTATATGGAATAAATGCTATTGCACTCTGAACGAAAAGAATATGCATCAAAATGCCTGGCATTTTTTTGTCTTTAGAAATTCAGCCAGTGACTTCTTTTGTGTTATGACATCACAGACGTGCTGTTTTGGAAAATTAAAAAAAAAATATTGAACTTTTTAAAACTAAGCCTTTCCTTATTTTATTGCAAATATTTTTTTTTTAATAAAAAATAAAAAAAATATTAGATTAATTCCATACCCTAAAGAAAATATATATTTATAAAAAATACATTAAGGAAAATCAACCAAAGTGTTAAACATGCTCAGGAATAAACACTATTGCACTCCGGGGGTTGAAACGAATATGCATCAAAATGCCTGGCATTTAATTTTTTTTTTTCTTTGGGAATTTAGCCAGTGAAATATAGCTGCCAGTGTCTCAGGCCTGCGTGTGTTCTTCTGCAATATGCTCTCGATCAATCAGATTTGCATAACTAAACTGTCGGCGTGCCCGCTCGGCTGCCCAGGTGCAGGGATATTTGCATATAGAACAGAGACGGGGGTCCCCAGGGTCTCTTCAGACTCCAGTGACTGCTGAGCCCGCAGTCCGAGCAGCCCTGGAAATTAAATTGGAATGACAAAAAAAAAAAAAATTAAAAAAAAAATGGTCGCCCTAGTATGCAAGGGTGAAATATGCATGTCGTGCTCCCCGAATGATGCACATGCCACAGGAAAGTGTACGCAGGAGAAATCGCAAGAGGATAGAGCCCGGGTAGAGACGAAACTGATATAAATAATTAACAAACATTTAAAAATAAAAAAGTTTATTTCTATAGGTCTTTTCTTTTATTAAAAATGGCATTTATCATAATATATCATTATATTTATAAATACATTATAATATAATTATATTATATATTATTTCTTATTGTTACTATATATTCTATTATTAATTAATATTATATATTATCATTTCTTATTATTATTACTATATATTCTGTTATTAATTAAATTAATATTATATATTAATATTTATTATTATTATTACTATAAATTATTTTATTAATTAAATTAATATTATATATTATTACTTATTATCACTGTATATTCTGTTATTAATTAAATTAATGTTATATATTATTTATTATTATTATTATTATTACTATAATTCTGTTATTAATTAAATTAATATTATATATAATATTATTACTATAAATTCTGTTATTAATTATATTAATATTATATATAATATTATTACTATAAATTCTGTTATTAATTAAATTAATATTATATATTATTACTTATTATCATTATTATTACTATATATTTTATTATTAATTCAAATAATAATATACAGTATATACATATATATATATATATATATATATATATATATATACTTTATATATATGATTCACCAGGGGACCCGCGGCCAGGATATCCACTTCTAATTCCTCCGGTGCTGACCGCCGGCGAAGGCAAACAACTCATCAAGAAGGCGTGCACTCCTGGAGTATATATAATAATACTATAATTAATATATGTATATATATTAATAAAAATAACTTATTTATCATAAATGGAAAAAGGGAAGTTTTCTTTTGGGGGGGGGTGGGAAACAATTTTTTGACCAGGTGCCATAAAAACAGTCAAAGGTATTCTGTGCTACTGGTTACTCTTTGCAAAAACAATCTGAATATCCTGCCAGAGAGGGATAAGTCCTGTTTGTGACATCATCGTGACCATCTGCGATGATGTCAGTGGGTGGGGTGAAATCCCACATTAAGGGCTGACATGCAAGATGTCATCAAGCTGCGAAAGAAGCCTGTGATCAGCCCCAGATTGGGACTTAGCCGACATGCTGAGCGCGTCTTCCGCATCCTAACATCGGATGCTTCGTCCACAGCCAAGAGGTTAAAGGATGATTCTAGTGGTTTTTAAACTCAGCCTTAATAAATCCAGTCTGGTAAAAGAAGCGTTTTAGCAGCTGAAACACTTTACTTACTATCTGTCTACAAGGAGTTAACCCCGGAACTCCACCCCCCCCCCCAGGATACTGGTGAAAATGTCTCAGGCCTTTTAGTCTTCTGGGATAGCAGCAGAAGAAGAGGGCTTCAACCACCGTGTCCAGTGTCGAGGAGGAGAGGGGAGAGGGAACGAGATCTTCTTACAAATGGACAGAAGAAGAGTGCTAACCTAACCCTTTAGGTCACAGAAGATGAACAAAAAAGAATCTACATTTACAACTTTATGATAAAAGCTCATGATTAGTTACATGTACGCATTTTTTTTGTCGGGGGGGGTAGAATCATCCTTGGATATTCAATGAAACTTTATTACGTTTCCTATCTGTGTTAATACTTTTGATACAAAAGGAGGAAGAAAGAAACCAACACGAAATGTCACATCTCTATTGTTTTATTGTAAGGACTCCTTTGTTGTAGGTGAAATCTCTTTTATTCAAGTCTAAGGCTAGGGTCAGACTGAGGCAGTGCGAACGCGCGTGCAGCCGCACTTAATCACGGCCGCACTAGCAGCAGATGCCGGGCAATGACGGCCAATATACGAAGTACGGTCGCACAAAAGTCCGGCTGCGCAACGCAAGTGGAAAATGAACGCATTTTTTCGAGAACGTGAAACCGCAGGTACTGACGTACAGAGTGCGCTGCGTCCGCTAGCGGCGTGTGTGCGTGATTAGGAGACGTCAGACGCTGCTAATGTCCGGCCAACATAACGTCCAGACACAAAAAGTGTTTTATTGATGATCCGTACAAAATCACGGACGAAAATGCGCATAGTATGACCACTATCACGTATTCTGTGAAAAAATGCGTCCATTCGTTCGAACGCACTTTTTCACAGACAACATAAAAATGCGTTCGTCTGACCCTAGCCTAAAACTGGGCAATCTCTTGTGCTTTGCTCAGTCCTGTTAAAGAACTGACTCCTAAAGAACCTGTATATAATATTTTGAGTTTATAATGATATTATAAACACACCGTGGCCTCTTTTCACAGAGTAAAGTAACCGTTTCATAGCGATTATCTTACGTTTGACTCAAATCAGCCCTTCTTCCAATTTAAATTCTTTTCGTTACCCTTTTTTTTGTAAACCGCAGCCCCCCCAACACACGCACTATGCAGCTCTGATTATGGGATTTCTGAGTCCGTGTGTTTATTGCTCCGAATGCAAAATGTTTGCGTTTTGCCGTTTGCACAGTCCTGTCAATGAACAGGTCAGCATATGTTTGTAGTCGTACTTACTATAAAGAGGCTTCGGAATCAGGCTGATATTTCATTACTATCTTGTTATGATCTTACTCGGTGTTATCCAGCGATCTGTTACGGTCTACATTCTCTCTGCGCATAAATTCCCATGATTCCACACTTCGGTGTCATTTGTGATCAGTGAGTGTTTAGTTAATATCCTCCTGGACAAGATCTAATGAGGAGACATGTGTTTGTTGATACTTTGACAGTTTATTTCTGTTTTTGATCACACGCTGGTAACGCATATGTGTTTTTATATTAATTTTAGCCGCTTTAAGTGAAGTGAAGATATTTTAAACTTTCGCCTAATTTTTCCGTAATTCCGTATTTAAATATGTTTTATTAATTCCTGTCGGATAATTTCCTCAATGCGCTTGTGAGTCTCTAACTAGTTTGGCTGATGGGAGCGCGCATTGGAGCAATTTATATATGCTCGGCGTCAGGCTCTGGGGACTAGTAAACAATTATAAATAATTCAGAACGCAAAGCTGTGAAACTCGGTGCAGAGACTGACGTTTTTTCCGGAGAACTAAATGAATACACTATATATCCGGCTGGTCTCATAGTCCAATATATAACAATAAATCCAGCACATGCTTAAAACCCTCTGAATCCCTGTCTATATTCATTATCAAATCATAGATCTATGATTATATATGCATAATCAATTATTTTTTAAGTAAATTAAAAATAATTATATATCATAGAATGTTCTATGTTTTTTTTATAAGAATATTCAAATTTTTAATGTTATATTCATTTTAGAATGTTCTATTTTTAGTCAATTTTAGAATGTTCCATTCTAAACTTGTTTAGAATGTTCTATTCATTTAAGAATGTTCCATTTTAACAGTGTTTAGAATGTTCTATTTAGAATGTTCTATTAATTTCAGAATGTTCTATTAATTTCAGAATGTTCTATTCCTTATGTTCTATTCCTTGTAGAATGTTCTATTTTGTAACCTTTTCTTTGAATGTTCTATTATTAAACTGTTCTGTTTTTTAGACTGTTTTAATTTCTAATGTTCTACTTTTTACAGAATGTTCTATTTAGAATGTTCTATTCATTTTAGAATGTTCTATTTTTAGTATATTTTAGAATGTTCTATTTTAAACTTGTTTAAAATGGTCTAGTTTAGAATGTTCTATTCATTTCAGAATGTTCTATTCATTTCAGAATGTTCTATTCCTTATGTTCTATTCCTTGTAGAATGTTCTATTTTGTAACCTTTTCTTTGAATGTTCTATTATTAAACTGTTCTGTTTTTTAGGCTGTTTTAATTTCTAATGTTCTACTTTTTACAGAATGTTCTATTCATTTTAGAATGTTCTATTTTTAGTATATTTTAGAATGTTCTATTTTAAACTTGTTTAAAATGGTCTAGTTTAGAATGTTCTATTCATTTCAGAATGTTCTATTCATTTCAGAATGTTCTATTCCTTATGTTCTATTCCTTGTAGAATGTTCTATTTTGTAACCTTTTCTTTGAATGTTCTATTATTAAACTGTTCTGTTTTTTAGGCTGTTTTAATTTCTAATGTTCTGCTTTTTATAGAATGTTCTATTTAGAATGTTCTATTCATTTTAGAATGTTCTATTTTTAGTATATTTTAGAATGTTCTATTTTAAACTTGTTTAGAATGGTCTAGTTTAGAATGTTCTATTCATTTTAGAATGTTCCATCTTAAAATTTGTTTAGAATGTTCTACTCATTTAAGAATGTTCCATTTTAACAGTGTTTAGAATGTTCTATTTAAAATGTTTTTTAATTTCAAAATGTTCTATTTTTTATGTTCTATTCATTGTAGAATGTTCTTTTTTGTAACCTTTTCTTTGAATGTTCTATTATTAAACTGTTCTTTTTTTTTAGACTGTTTTAATTTCTAATGTCCTACTTTTTTAGAATGTTCTATTTAGAATGTTATATTCATTTCAGAATGTTCTACTTTTAATCTTTTCTTAGAATGTTTATATTTTTTTACTGTTCTACTTTTAGAATGTTCTATTTTTTAACGTTCTGTTTTCTGAATGTTTAATTTTTTTTCCAAAACTCCATTAATATTAATATTACGTTATTGTGGTTGTCTGCATTTCTTCGTCTCAATGAAGATCGTCTCTTAAAATGTGAAAATTTGAGATTAATACTTGAAACTTTCTAAACAAAACAGGAATTTGCCGGAAAATCTACAAAACTATAAATTTAAATCTTGGAATATGGCAATTAAATCAAATTATTAAATTATTAATAAAAGCTATTGTAAACCCCCCCTCAATATTATATGTCCCAGTGTACGAGTTAATTTATATTCTATTGATATTAATAATAATATTTAAAGTAATCTACGGCTCCATCACGATGGAGTTGCCAGTAAGAAAATATTAACAGTTGCAGACGAAATTATAAATTTAAAAGAAATCAGATGCAATTACCCAGAAAAAAAATAAAGAAACTCATTCTTTTTTGATTAGTGATGAAGCGCAGAGCTCTGATATATAGTAACTGTAAAACCTCAGGCGGCAGCAGGCGTTCTGCTTCTCCAGGAAAAAATATGTTAATTGTTATTTAAATCGTATTGTACAATATTTTATCCCAACTATTCTTACCTCGGCACCAGAGAGCTCGGCCTGTAGGAAAACTTCCATTCGTGACCTTAAATTTAGGTATAATGTAAAAAAAAAAATATTTAAAAATATGTATTAATTATATCTAATTATTAATTAATTAATTACTTATTATAATTGTCACGGGATGCCCAGCACCCCCAGCCAGGGGCGGTGCAGTGACAGTGGTGACATGGACACTTGGGTGTGGTGGCACGCACCCCGTTTTACCAGTACTTTTATTTAGTTGTGATTATTGTGTGGTGTAATAAAGTGTTCCCCGTTGGTTATGGTGTAATGTATTTTTCCCTTTGTTTGCCTTGCTCGCCGCCATTTTCCGATTCTTGTGGCGCAGTTGGAATTTCGATTCGGAAAATGGCCGATCCGAACCATCCGGTTCGGATCGCAAAATGGCCGATTCGGACCATCCGGTCCGAATTGGCGACTCCCTGAAGGATGGTGGCCAATGGGTCCCGGAGGGCGGGCAAGGAGTCCCATTGTATTCTAATTATAATGAGAAGTAATAAAAGTCTGTAATGTAAACAATAAAGGCAGTTCCTGCAGTGCATTCAGCTGTGTCTGGTGTGGCTTGATTCTCTGCCGTATTTCGGATTTGAGTGTCCCCCGCGGCCTCAGAATACGGTGCCCATCCGATCCGAATCGAGCGCGCTGACCCTGCATCGAGCATCAGGGCAGCGGCGCTACATAAGAAGATTCGATCGGGGAAATTCAGAGATCCGAAGAATTCCTTCAGCCCTGGTCCGATCCGAAAAGTCGTCCACCGAGATCTCCGTTAGTTCCGAAAAGTTACCCGCACCGCGATCGGAAACGTTTCCCGCAAGAGCCGAAACGTTTCCCACATCGAACCGAAGATTCCTCCGCGGCTGGCAGATCCGATCTCCACGGACGTCCCACACCCGCAAGGTCAGTGAACCAGCTGCTCGGGACGCTGAGTGCCGTATGGCTCAGTGGTCGGGCTGGTTCTAGGCAGGGGTCCCCTCCACCGCCCGCTAACCCGTCCCCAGGGTCACGCCAGGCCGCACGAGACGCCGAGTGCGCGTCACTCGGTAGTCGGGCCAGCGGTAAGCGAAGGGGTCACGCAGATTGAGCACACCCGCAGGCGGAACAACATCCCATTCCGTCATACTGGTGGCAGCGGTGGGATCGCTCTCTGCAGGCCCCTAGGAGACCTACGCCATGGCGGTGTACAACCCCTACAACCGGGACACCCTGCGTGGGATGTTGGAGAACCGGGGAGGAACGCCGGGTAACAAGAAACGCAAGACCCTGATCAAGGAGCTGACCAGGATGGATCAGGACGAGGCGACGACGCCCGTCCCCAGCCCTGTCTATGCAGAGGTGGAGGAAGGCGCTGATCTCAGAGAGGTGCGGCGCCGGATCGCCCTGCTTGGAGATGCCCCGACGACAGAGGACCGATGTGAGGTGATTCGGAAGTTCTACCGGGGAGTTGAGCTGGAGAAGGAACGCCAGCACCAGCTGCGGTTGGCAGAGCTCCGCGGAGCAGTAACTGAGTACAATGACCCCGAACCCTACCCCGTGGAACCCTGGGTCGAGACTCACAGCTCGTCTGGAGCTTCACCCTGGGAATCCACAACCCCAGTGACGACGCTTGCGGGACTCTCAGCTTGCCTGGAGCCTGTACTGAGGACATCACTCATCCCAGCGACCCTCGGATGGAGACTCACAGCCCGCCTGGAGCTGCATCTGAGGACGCCACCTTCCCCACTGAGGAGCGGTGCTCCTGCGCTGGCACCTACGCCGACGTGAAGGTCGTGCTGGCCAGAGAGCTGCAGGAGGGCCTGGAGCAGGACCAGGAGTCCACAGAGGAGCTGTGGTACGAGGCCCTAGACCATGAGCGGGACTGCCATGACGTGGACATTCCCTCCGACGCCGACGTCTACCGGGAGCAGTACGCTGTGCGAGCAGCGTTCCTGCAGGGCCGGGCCCCAGAAGGGTGGGAGGACGAGCTCTGGAGTTTGGTGCAGGAGGAGGTCGCACTGGACGCCGCGTACCGCGCGCTCCGGTGGCTAACTGCCGCTCCGGCAGTACGGCCGTTGGGAGGCAGTTCCGTTGCAGGGCTCGCTACGGAGGCACAGGACTGCTCTACGAGGGCATGGCCGCCGACCCCGATTTTGGAGAGGAGACCGAGGAACGGATGGAGGACATCCTGGAGCGGCGGGAATTGGAGATCCCGTCAGACAGCAGGGACTCAGTGTTTGAGGAGCTGGAGTCCCTGGCTGAGCGAGAGTGGGAGCTCGAGGTGGCTTATCGGAGACTGTTGGACGGCGTTCCGCAGTCGAGCCTGAGCTCCCCGTGGTGGGACGGGTCGGCGGAGGAAGTCGACAGTCCCCAGGTTTGGGACCTATGGGAAGCCGAGGCGGACTCATGGGTGCCCGGGGGGTCGTCTGAGGAAGTTACCCCTCACCCCGCAAGAGGACAGGGTGGCCGAGGCCACGGGTCCAGCGGGGGAGGAGACGGATGGTTCCCCGGGATGGGTTGTGCGCAACCGTCGATTGCCCCGGGGGGTGAAGTGACCATCCTTCCCCAAGGAGATCTCCCACCAGCAGAAGAGCTGGCTACGGGGCAGAGTGCTGCTGGCCTCTGCCCACTGCCCAAAATCTGCCAGGAGGGGCAGACAGATGGTTCCCCGGGATGGGTTGTGCGCAACCCTTGGTTGTCCGGGGGGTGAAGCAACCATCCTTCGCCAGGGAGATCTCTCACCAGCGGAAGAGCTGGCTACGGGGCAGAGCGCCGCTGGCCTCTGCCCACCACTACTCAAAGTCTGCCCGGAGGAGCAGACGGATGGTTCCCCCGGGACGGGTTGTGCGCAGCCATTGATCGCCCCGGGGGGTGAAGAAACCATCCTCCCGCAGGGAGATCCTCGCCCAGCTGACGAGCTGGCCACGGGGCAGAGCGCCGCTGGCCTCTGCCCATCCCTCTCAGTTTGCCTCGAGGGGCAGCGCGAGGATGACCCCGTACGACTGCCGCGGCAGCGGTCCAGTCCCCTCGTCGGCGGCCAGGGAGAGCAGCCGGGCTTGACCCCGTTCGTCCTCCCGGTTGCCGTTTTCGTACCCGGCCAACCAGCAGAAGAGCTGACGCCAGGGCAGAGAGCCGCTGGCCTCTGGCCGCTCCGCCCGATTCGCCCCGAGGGGCAGAGCGTGGATGACCCTGGGCGACTGCCGTTGCACCCCGTGATTCTCCCTTCCAGCTGGCTGGAGGAGCAGCCAGGTTTGGCTCTTGTGGTTCCTTCAGTTGCCGTGTCCGTACCTGGCCCTCCAGTGGAAGAGCTGGCAACGGGGCAAGAGCGCCGCTGGCCTCTGCCCATTTTTTGCAACTTTGGGCTCGGGAGCCTTACCCGCCACGGTCCTGTCCCACGGCTGACCTGGGCACCTGGGGCGTGTGCAGTTAGCACCCGGGTTCCCCAGGTGAGGGACAATCCTGGGGGGGCACCGGAGGCCCTCCGGCCCGGAGGCATGTCCCTCGCCCAGCCGGACACCCTCAGGACATGGGGTCCCGACCAAGCGGGCACGGCCGCAAGGCCAAATGGAGAGGCCTGTGACCCGGCCTCCCCAGACTGACTATGGGCCTGGGAGCACCGACTTCCCCGGTATGACCCGGTGGGGTCAGACCAGGTGCGTCGAACTGGGGGAGGGGGAGGAGTGTCACGGGATGGCCCAGCACCCCCAGCCAGGGGCGGTGCAGTGACAGTGGTGACATGGACACTTGGGTGTGGTGGCACGCACCCCGTTTTACCAGTACTTTTATTTAGTTGTGATTATTGTGTGGTGTAATAAAGTGTTCCCCGTTGGTTATGGTGTAATGTATTTTTCCCTTTGTTTGCCTTGCTCGCCGCCATTTTCCGATTCTTGTGGCGCAGTTGGAATTTCGATTCGGAAAATGGCCGATCCGAACCATCCGGTTCGGATCGCAAAATGGCCGATTCGGACCATCCGGTCCGAATTGGCGACTCCTGAAGGATGGTGGCCAATGGGTCCCGGGAGGGCGGGCAAGGAGTCCCATTGTATTCTAATTATAATGAGAAGTAATAAAAGTCTGTAATGTAAACAATAAAGGCAGTTCCTGCAGTGCATTCAGCTGTGTCTGGTGTGGCTTGATTCTCTGCCGTATTTCGGATTTGAGTGTCCCCCGCGGCCTCAGAATACGGTGCCCATCCGATCCGAATCGAGCGCGCTGACCCTGCATCGAGCATCAGGGCAGCGGCGCTACATAAGAAGATTCGATCGGGGAAATTCAGAGATCCGAAGATTCCTTCAGCCCTGGTCCGATCCGAAAAGTCGTCCACCGAGATCTCCGTTAGTTCCGAAAAGTTACCCGCACCGCGATCGGAAACGTTTCCCGCAAGAGCCGAAACGTTTCCCACATCGAACCGAAGATTCCTCCGCGGCTGGCAGATCCGATCTCCACGGACGTCCCACACCCGCAAGGTCAGTGAACCAGCTGCTCGGGACGCTGAGTGCCGTATGGCTCAGTGGTCGGGCTGGTTCTAGGCAGGGGTCCCCTCCACCGCCCGCTAACCCGTCCCCAGGGTCACGCCAGGCCGCACGAGACGCCGAGTGCGCGTCACTCGGTAGTCGGGCCAGCGGTAAGCGAAGGGGTCACGCAGATTGAGCACACCCGCAGGCGGAACAACATCCCATTCCGTCATAATAATTACACAGCATTCCATGTAAAAAAAATAAATGTTTAGACCAGGTTTGTCAAACTCCGGCCTACTCGAATGCTTCTGAACTACATCTCCCATGATTTTCAGGCCGATTATTGCATTCAAAGAGTAGTTAACATCAATATCTGGGGCGCCCGGATGAAATTGAGTAGTTGGGGACATTAGTGGGATGTCCAGTTCGTCCAACCTAAGGCTCGATTTAATTTTGCCTGATTTTATTGCATTTTCGATCGCTATTTGGACATTTTTCGGGCCTGGAGATTTTATTAAGGCCTTACCGACACTTCTATTCCGGTAAAAAGAATTTGGCTTTAAGGGACACTCTAGCACACTTTAGCTTTTTAAAGGTCAGACTGCATGGACTGCCCCATCCCCTCCTTCTTCCTCTTCCCTCTGATCATGTTTCCTCCGCCCACACAAACATCACTAGGCAGACTGTATTTGAATATCCCACCTGCCGGTCACCAGGTCGGTCCCTAATGATGTCAGCATGCTCTACGTGTTGACATCATCCTGTCTCCACCCAAACATTTGCAGGAGCAAGCGTTCTGAGAGAAGGCCGCCAACGGATTGGCTCTGCGCCTCGGTCCGATCCATCGTTCTGCTCAGGTGCTGCATAACTCGAGTATGAAAGTTGACAAGTTCCGAATAAATCGCAAGTCGTGTACAGTACGACAGCTGCGATGTCTGCATTTTCAGAAGCCCCTGAGCTGAAGAGGAGGAGCAGGATGGAGAGAAGGTGAGTATTTTCACCTAACATGAAAATAATAATAATTGGACAGATGTTGTCAGGTCAATGGGCATCTAGCTGTACCAGGGCACCAAATTCAGCCAAGGCTTGCCCAAACCCTACCCATGGCCACCCACACTCCCGATCCCATGCATTCCATATGCATAGGAAAGTCTCATGGTCCAGCCACCTCTGACCCATTATCCTACCCCCTTAAGCTGCTCTTTGGCTCCAATCCATCTATGATCTCAACCTTGGAGATGGAAGGTTTTCAGGCACCCCAGGCAAAGCACATTAAACTGCTCCGGGAGGACATACCATGTAAGCAGTCCCAGGATAAAAGACAGAAGGAGAAAGATCAGAGGTGGAAACGTAGATTTGAGTGTCATCAGCACAAAGGGGGCAGTTGAAGCCAAAGCTGTTGATAGGTTCATCCTGTGATGAGATATTCAAGGAGAACAGTAGAAGACCTGAGACAGAGCCGGTGGGTACTGCAGCGCGCAGAGGCGTCGAAGAGGAGGAGTCACGAGGTCACAGAAAGGGACCTATGAGAAAGTCGAGTCAAACAAGAGCAATGCCAAAAATACACAAACAGTAAACACACCCAGTTTATAAAGACACACACAGTATAAACACACAGGCAGTATACAAACACATAATATACACACAAACAGTATACACACATAGTTTATAAAGTCATACCCTATACACACACACAGTATAAACACACAGGCAGTATACAAACACATAATATACACACAAACAGTATACACACATAGTTTATAAAGTCACACACTATACACACACACAGTATAAACACACAGGCAGTATACAAACACATAATATATACACAAACAGTGGCGACTCTAGGAACAATATTTAGGGGGGCACATAAGATACCGCAGTCAAAACTGGGAGGGCACTAATAATTTTCACCACTAAATCAAACCACTGAATAAAACTAAGGGCCCTTTCACCTGGTGTGAGCTAAAACACCATCACTAAAGGAAATATTTAGCGCGAGTCGCCAAAACTTAGTGCCTGACGACCTACTAACAGATCACCGTGTCCGTGGGAGTCTGTGTACAAGGTCATTTGGCGCACGACAGGGAAACGCTAAGACCCGGGCTGAGACCCAGCGCTAATGCGGTTGTGTACAGGATGGAACAGTTTTTCTCCAGTCCAGAGTGCCGGGCCATACCTATCCCCCGCCCTCACTAGATTGTATAAGTATGAACACATCCAGCCAAGAGCCCTCACCCCCTGCATTATTAAAACTCTCCAAGGTGGCCGTATCATCCATGTTTCTATGCACACATATTTTAATTGAGGCTGATGGGCATTGCATGATAAATGCCTCCCGACAGCATGTAGAATCATTACACTGCGTTTAATGGATCCAAAAGGAAGGCCTGGTGAGCCACAATAACTATCCTGCTGCAGCATATAAATAAAACATGGTTCAGGGCAAGACTTATTCACGTGTCCCTTTAGGCTAATGTCAGACTAGCGCAGGCAGAGCGCACTCTGCGTGCGTGCATAACGGACAGACGTACTGACGGAAGATACTGTAGACACACACAGTCCGTTTTTCTTGACGGACGTAGAAAAAAAAGGAACTATGGGAAATAAAATTAATATGAAAAATGCAAAAAATTTGAAAAGGATATGAAAAGGAATTGCGTGCGTCAGGGTGCTGGACGTCGCAAATGCGGTGTGTCTGACCTCTCATCAGCACTCACACAGAACAATAAGCGGACGTGGCGCACTCTGCGCGTCCGTCTAGCAGTTTTACGTTCTTGCCTAACTTGCGTCCGTTTGCCACGTGCGTTGTGTGTGCGCAGTTCGGTGCGCACATACTTTGTGTGTGGGTCTCCATTGATCATGATTCTATGCTACGACGGATGTGAAACTGTGCGGCGACACGGACGTGATCACTGCGTTAGTATGACGCAGGCCATAAACATGGTCCACACGGTCACCCCAATAATCAACCACTTCCATACTATGAATAACCCCAGCATAAAATGTTTAACAATAGACAATAGATTAGAATAAGTATATATGTGGATAAAGGATACATTTATAATAGAGCCGACTGCAATAGCAGCGACATTGCTGACCAGATCCATTACTATGATGTATGGGACCAAGAGAACACCTGTGCTGCATTCCAAACAATTGCCTGTTAATTGCCTGTTAATTTTGGGTGAGGATCTGTTTTTTCTGTTTATTCGGAGTTAGCACCAGGGTTGAGCAGTAGGTAAAATGTTGCAATTACTGCACCTCAAAGAATTAGCGCCGGGACCAAACGATCTGTTAACTGCAAAATCACTAGAGATCTCTGGCGCTCTCCGTGTTAAGTAAAGGACGCGGAAAGTACAGTAAGCTCGCGGTACAAATCACTAATAGCAATGCGCTAAGTGATTTTCCCCATTTGTAGCGGGAGGGAAACGATCTGTTGGTCAAGCGCTAAACTGAATTAACCTGTCGCTAACGCAGAACCATACCGACGCAAGGGTTAACTCACAACAGGTAATAGTGCCCTAAATAAGTATGTATAAATAAAATTCCAAACCCCCAGAGTAATGTGATGCAATGATACCTTTTTGTTGTACTAACCTGATAATTAAATTCAATATTTTATTTGCTGCAATTCGGCAGTTTACGCTGAATGTCTGATTGCTGCTTCAGCGACTCCAATTTTAGCAAATTACAGTGACCATTCGCTAAATAGGGAATTCACCTTTTTTTCGGTGAAATGAATTCCCTGAAATGTGACAAAAAGCAGAGGATCTAAAGATGATTAGTCCCTTTAGATTCATAATAACCCCTAAAATACAATAAACCCAGGGAAATACATTAAAAATAATAAACAATGTGGCATTTAGCTACCCATTAACCCCTAAAGTGCCATTAATCTAAGGAAAATATGAAATAAATACACTGTGAGGCATGTAGCGACCCATTAACCCTTAAAATGCCATTAATCTAAGGAAAATATGAAATAAATACACTGTGAGGCATGTAGCCGACCCATTAACCCTTAAAATGCCATTAATCTAAGGAAAACATGAAATAAATACACTGTGAGGCATGTAGCCTACCCAATAACCCTTAAAATGCCATTAATCTAAGGAAAATATGAAATAAATACACTGTGAGGCATGTAGCCTACCCAATAACCCTTAATACACAACTAAACCAAGGCAAAAAGTAACGTAATACACAATGTAATGTATAGTCTGAACATTAATCACTTCAATGCTGAGCCATTTCAACCCTGTGAAAATGTATAAGTTTACGTGCATGTTTTTATTTAATGTTTTATGACTTTTACGTCACAGTAAATATGGTCATGTTGGGTATCATTGGAAAAGCCAGAATCTGCCCTTTCCAATGTCACCCATTGTCCATATACGATGCAAAGGGACGGAGATACAGTGGTCCGAAGAAGTGTGGATAGCTGGATGCTGATTTCTGGTGGGGGGCACTTGGGGAGGCAAGGAATAACCTAGGGGGGCAATTGCCCCCCTGTAGAGACGCCTATGTACACAAAGTATGCACACACACACACAGTATATACACACAGTACAAAAAACACAGTATATATACAAAGTATAAACACATATAAAGTATACAAATATATAGTATATACACGATATGTACACACACATGCAGTATACACACAGTATAAACACACATACAGTATAGAAACCCATAGGGCACTATCAGCTTCCCTGAGCGAAAACGGGGACTCTAAGGGGAAAAATTACCGATCTCAAATCTCCCCTTAGCATTCCCCTTTTCCCAGTGGATTATGGGGCAGGTGCTGCTGAGTCCACCAAAAATATAAAACAACATGGAGCCTTCAGCAACTGGTGGTATCATCGGCGGTCATGTAGAAAATTCCAAATAGGAAAATTTCCCTTTATCCAAAATAAATGGAATGATGAGAAAAAAATATATTTCAAAATAAATTTTATTCAAATAAAATATCTTAAAATGGTAAAAACCTGACGCGTTTCGTCTATTTCTAGACTTTCTCAAGGGCAATAATCATAAAACACAACAAATCAAAAGCAGATAAAAATATGTTTTGATTTGTTGTGCTTTATGATTATTGCCCTTGAGAAAGTCTAGAAATAGACGAAACGCGTCGGGCTTTTAAGATATTTTATATGAATAAAATTTATTTTAAAATACATTTTTTATCATCATTCCATTTATTTTGGATAAAAGGCAATTTTCCTATTTGGAATTTTCTACATGACCGCCGATGATACCACCAGTTGCTTAAGGCTCCATGTTGTTTTATATTTTTTTCTGATTTGGAGTAGTGGACCATCTCCTGGGAGCAAACTTCAGCATTGCATACAGTTAAGTAATACTCCATCTCTATTCACCTGTTTTGTTATCTTGCTGAGTCCACCAGCCTGTCCCGTATCAGTCGCTAGCCTCCTGTATGCTCAGGGCAATGCTAAAGCGCCATCGCGAGCATCCCCTTCATGGAGTCCATAGGACTCAATGGCGGCTTCTGCTGCCGGGTCACATAACTGGCAGGATCGAGCCTCTTGCGAGATCCTGCAGATCGACGGAGTGATCATGGAGGGAGAATGGGAAAAAGGTCTAAAGTCTCACTCTGCTCCTGGCGGCCACTGCCAGAAGAGACAGATCGGGCCTTCGTTCTCACAGTGGGATGAGAGGTGAGTATATGAATTTTTGGGGGGTTTGCTGCAGCTAACTGATTCCGCAGAAGCTCTGAGCAGTTGTAAACTGTTTCAGTTAGTGGCAGTGGTTAGTCACGATGCCATCCTAACGCTAATTACTCACTGCTCATGTAAGCTATTTTAAAATATAAAATATTTTTCCGATTTTTTTTAAATATTTTTTTTCTGTAACAGACCTTTTTATTATTATTCATAGGATTTTATATATTAATTACAGATATTTTCGGCAAGTAGTTTTTTGCAAACGGTGTTTGAAATTTTTCGAGTTTCAATTGTTTGTTTTTTTACCCTGTTCGTCAGCCTGGTCGACGCTGCGTTCGGATGATCGTCGACTTTTTTCGGACGTGATCGGCGGGTTCTTGGTGGATCGTCGGTTACGTTCGTTTTCTGCGGCGTTCCGGATCGATCCGACTTTTCAGGTCGTATCGGCGGGATTTTCGGCGACCTTTTTCGATGACTTTTCGGATCCATTCAGCCTTTTTTCCCCTGCACTTCGACGACCCTGCGCGGAATGCTGAATTCACCGCAGGGTCGGGAAATTTTGAAGGAAGGGAATTTCAACATTTCGGTGCTCTCTGAATAATAGCTGACTTTTTTTTTTTCCCCATCGAGATATCAAGCTCATTCCATCTCCGTATTTATTTCAGAGACCGCACGTATCACCGGAATCCATACAAGTCATCGTGTTGTAAAAATTATTTAATACTTTTGCAGAAATCTCTTTCAGAGAAAGTCACAGATAGATTTTCTGTCCTCCGCTCTCCGGAATAATCACCGTTGCTTGTCTAATGAAAACTGTCATTCTTACATCCACACCACATTATTACTAATGCAATACCGGGAGACAAATCTGTATTTAAGTGGGTGATTTTCTATGTAATTACAGGTACAAGCACATTTTAAAATCCTCCTTTACAGGAGAGATCAAAGAACGGTCCGGAATATTTTTATTACGCGTTTCTGGATGTTCTCCAATTTCGATGGTCCTTGGCCAACGTGCTCGACAATCTTCTCCGACATATGTAGAGAGCCGTTTTATAATCCTTATAGGTGGAAAAGAAGAGAGAAAAAAAATAATAATGGTAAAAAATACGGAAGAAATTAACCAGAAACAAAAAATATTCCTATTATTATTTCCCGAGAGAGTAAATCGCAAATACGTACTAAAGTACCATTTATTTACGCAACTTTATTTACAAAAGTCGTTGACGGTATTACATTTTTGTAGTAGAGCGTCACATTTACAGGAAAAATAATCTGATATTTTAAAATTAAAGTGTAATTTTGTTAGATATTAATTAGAATTTATCTAATATTTAATTCTGTTTATTTTATGATTATTTAAAAAATTATATTTAATTGATATAAATGGGTTTAATTTAAAGATATAAACAGTAGATAATGAATATACACAGTGTTAAATACCAAAATGTAGACCTTGATTTTATTCGGTTCAGTCTCCAAAGTCTACTGCCTGTACGACCACCATTCGGCCATTTTTCGGATTAGGAGATTTAATTGAGGGCATACTGGCATTTTGATTCATGATAAAATTTATAAAAAATCAATTTGAATTTACCGGAAAGCTGAATATCACTTCCTGTAAGGTATTGCTAAATAGCTCTAGGTCAGAGGATCGGGGAAAATCACACAGAAACCTTCAGTTTTAATATTAATGCTAATTATAAACATAATTAAATGTTAATTAAAAACATAACTCTAACCCCAACCCTAGAAATAACCCTAACCCTAAAATTAATCCTAATGGAAGACTAAACCCTAAAAATGTCCCTAACTCTAACTCTAAAAATAACCACTGTAAAAATAACCCCTAACCCTAAAATAGGCATAACGCTAACCTTAAAAATAACCTTGACTCTATTCCTAACCATAAAAACATCCCTAACCTTAAAAATAATCCTAAAAATAATTCAAACCCTAAAAACGACCTTAACTCTATCCCTAACCCTAAAAAATAACCCTAACTCTATATCCTAACTCTAAAAGAAACCCTAACCCTAAAAATATCCCTAACTCTATACCCTAACTCTAAAAGAAACCCTAACCCTAAAAATAATCCATATCCCTAAAAAATAACCCTAACCCTAAAAATAACTGTAACCCTTAAAATAACCTTGACTCGATCCCTAACCCTAAAAAATAACCCTAACGCTGAACCCTAACCCTAACCCTAAAAATAACCCTAACAGCAAGTCTAACCCTAAAATAACCCTAACTTTAAAAGTAACCCTTTACCCTAAAAATATCCCTAACTCTAATCCTAAAAATAATCCATATCCCTAAAAATAACCATAACCCTAAAGATAACCATAAAAATAACTCTAACCCTATAAATAATCCCAACTCTAACCCTAAAATAACCTTAACTATATCTCTATTCCTAAAAAATAGCCCTAACTCTAACCCCAACCCTAGAAATAACCCTAACCCTAAAAATAACCCTAAAGGAAGACCAAACCCTAAAAATGTGCCTATCCTTAACCCTAAAAAATAGCCTTAACTCTAACCCTAAACCTAAAAATAACCCTAAGCCTAAAATAAACCCTAACCCTAAAAGAATTGCACCGTACAGGGAAATTCACTGTACGGTGCAATTTCGTGGCCTTTCGGCTACTCAAAAGCAGGCAATTCGCCAAATATTGGCCATTTGCCAGCGAAATACGGTGCCTGTTCGACAGCAATGAAATCCCCATAGAGAAGCAATGGTTAATCTATTCAAAGAACACGAACAGCAGAGAAATGTCAGTGAAATGCCCTGATGTTTGGTGGTTTCATTCGGCAGGTTTAATCAGGCGAATCCCATAGGCTTCAATGTTAAAAATATTCCCGTTTTTATCCAATATTTAATAAACTGTTTATTCTTTTAATCTGCAGCAAAAAGTCTCTTTATTTTTTTAAAGATTTTTTAGTAATTTTTCAGCATTTTTTCAGCAGTTTACACCCCCCTTTTTTCTTTAACTCCTTCACTACCGACATCAAGATATCTCAGGCTTTAAAGGCACCATCCGGTGCCCCGATATCGAGATATCTCAATATTATAATCTACAGCCCGAAAGCAAATGAAATTCCTTTGCTGCAAACAAATTTATTTAGCTTTTCAGCTGCCTGCAGAAGGTGCCCCCCAAAGCACCCTGTGGGTATAATGTCCAAAGAGCTAAAACTGTAAAACCGGTTGCTGAATGCTCTGAAATATCGGGCTTTCAGCAGCCGATGCAGGGAGAAATAGAAGAAAATAGATCTGCTGTTAAAACCTCTGTACCTCAATTTGGCAACAGATGGCGCCATCTACTGGCCAAATAGGTGATTTACAGTAATAGATAGGCATTACTGTACAATTTATTAAAAATGATTTTTCAAAAAATCACTTGTCTCTGACAAAGGTTTTTTGGAAAATCACTTGGTAGGAAAGGGGTTAAATAGTGGGTTTTTTCTGTAACAAACCTTTTTTGCCAGCAGATCGTAGGGTGTGTTCGGCTTTCCTAGGCGGTTTTTCGGATCACTCTGATTTGTTTTTGGCAGTTTTGCGGTGGTTTTTTTCAGATGCGTTCGGTGACTTTTCCCTGCAGTTCGGGGACCCTCCGGTGAATGCTGAAGTCACCGCAGGGTCGGGGAATTTGATTCCTGTGGAATTTCGGTGCTCTTTGAATAATCCTGATAGTTTCCTTTGCCCGGTGAGTGACATGCCACGATCTAAATACAAGCTGTCTGCAAACTTTCTAAAAGTGTTCAAAAACACAAAAAATTACAATAATATTCCATTTAAATACGATTTTACGATCACTGGGACAACGTTTCAGGCTGGATCAAAAGATAGACAATATAAAATGCTCTTTTTTTTTAATGACAACATAATCATGAATGTCTTCCAAACTTATCATTATCAGAATGACACAGGAACGATATTTTATTGTTCTGTTTTTCTCTTAAAAACAACATAGTCATGTAATTTTCTTAAAATTCTTATTACTATTATTTTTTAATTTAAAGAGAAAAATAAGAAAAAGTCTTTCTTCACTTCCGAAAATAATCTGCGAAACATATATATATATATAATATTTATATATATAGTCCATTTAACTGTAAATCATAATTTGATGTTTAACTGGGGATAATATTAAAAAAATAATTTTTTTATTAAAAAAAAATCACCCAAAATTACAGTGAAACCAGGAATAATAGTAATTTCCCCCTCCTGTATCTGTTAGTGAAAAATTTACTTTCCCATTCGGTGTATTGTAAAATTGTCTTTTTACCCATTGTTCCTCTGTACAGCACTGCAGAATGTGTTGGCACTTTACAAATAAAATAATAATAAAAATAATTCAAATTTTCGAGGAGAGTCTAAAATGTATTTTTTCGTGAGTTTGTTTAGAATTCAATTATCTTTTTTTAGACTCTAATAAGAAATATTTCCTTTTTTCCATATTTTGATGGCCCAGTAAAAATAAATAACAAAAACATGAATTAAATAATAATATATATTTTTTTAAAAAAAGTAAGTCCGGCTGTGGTTGATGTCTGACACAGTTCTCTCTTGTGAGTTTGTTTAAAATCCAATTATCTTTTTTTTAGGTTCTGAAAATAAATATTTCCGTATTTTTTTGAAATTTTCATGGCCCAGTAAAAATAAATAAATAAATAAAAAATATATAAATCAAATAATAATAAATTTACAAAAAAAGGTAAGTCCGGCTGTGGTTGACATCTGACACAGTCCTCTCTTGTGAGTTTGTTTAAAATCCAATTATCTTTATTTTAGGTTCTGAAAATAAATATTTCCGTATTTTTTTTAAATTTTCATGGCCCAGTAAAAATAAATAAATAAATAAAAAATATATAAATCAAATAATAATAAATTTACAAAAAAAGGTAAGTCCGGCTGTGGTTGACATCTGACACAGTTCTCTCTTGTGAGTTTGTTTACAATCCAATTATCTTTTTTTTAGGTTCTGAAAATAAATATTTCCGTATTTTTTTGAAATTTTCATGGCCCAGTAAAAATAAATAAATAAATAAAAAATATATAAATCAAATAATAATAAATTTACAAAAAAAGGTAAGTCCGGCTGTGGTTGACATCTGACACAGTCCTCTCTTGTGAGTTTGTTTAAAATCCAATTATCTTTATTTTAGGTTCTGAAAATAAATATTTCCGTATTTTTTTGAAATTTTCATGGCCCAGTAAAAATAAATAAATAAAAAAAAAATATATAAATCAAATAATAATAAATTTACAAAAAAAGGTAAGTCCGGCTGTGGTTGACATCTGACACAGTCCTCTCTTGTGAGTTTGTTTAAAATCCAATTATCTTTATTTTAGGTTCTGAAAATAAATATTTCCGTATTTTTTTTAAATTTTCATGGCCCAGTAAAAATAAATAAATAAATAAAAAATATATAAATCAAATAATAATAAATTTACAAAAAAAGGTAAGTCCGGCTGTGGTTGACATCTGACACAGTTCTCTCTTGTGAGTTTGTTTACAATCCAATTATCTTTTTTTTAGGTTCTGATAATAAATATTTCCGTTTTTTTTTAAAATTTTCATGGCCCAGTAAAAATAAATAAATAAATAAAAAATATATAAATCAAATAATAATAAATTTACAAAAAAGGTAAGTCCGGCTGTGGTTGACATCTGACACAGTTCTCTCTTGTGAGTTTGTTTACAATTCAATTTTATTTTTTTTAGGTTCTGATAATAAATATTTCCGTTTTCCGTACTTTTTAAAAAATTTCATGGCCCAGTAAAAATAAATAAATAAATAAAAAAATATATAAATTAAATAATAATAAATTTTTTAAAAAAGGTAAGTCCGGCTGTGGTTGACGTCTGACACAGTTCTCTCTTGTGAGTTTGTTTACAATCCAATTATCTTTTTTTTAGGTTTTGATAAAAAATATATCCGTTTTCCGTATTTTTTAAAATTTTTGATGGCCCAGTAAAATTAAATAAATAAATAAAAAAATTATAAATTAAATAATAATAAATAAAAAAATGTAAGTCCGGCTGTGGTTGACGTCTGACACCATTCTCTGTTGTAACCTCTTTGTTCCTCCGCCTGACAGAGAGCCCCATTATAATAAAAAGGGTAAAAAGCCCTGCACCGTCCCGGCTACCTTTCATGTTTTACTTTCATGTCGAAAAATCTGAATGTCGATTTTTTAAATTTTTTTTTTAGCATTTCTAATTAAAGGACAGAGCAGATGGTGATTTGTTGACTATATCCTGTCCATTAAAATGACCCGGATTGTTCGGCGTATATCAAAGACGTTTTATGGTCCGGGAACGTTGCGCCGTTCGCATTCATTCTAAATAATGAACCCTCCGTAAACGCGGCCCCCGACGCACGGACCCGCGCTACCACGCTGACAATAAATTTGCCGAATCGGTAAAAAAGCGTGAAATAATAAGATGTCGGGATATTTATTGCGCCATTTACTGCCGGCAATAAAATGGTTGCGGCTAGAAATCTTGTTTGTTCTCCCACCAATAAGTGCGGCTACTTTTAAACCAGCCGAGTGTTTAATTGATGAAATGATCAGCGTTGAATATTCATGGCGCGGATTATTATTATTATCATTTTTTTTACCCGGAGTGGGATCATAGGGTTTTTTTTCGCTCCTACGCTGTTTAGCAGACGGGAGGGAACGCGTTTTGCTGAGATTCTGCGCCTCCGAAAGGAGAGGCGATTAATTTATTGGCATGAGAGAGAGTGTCCCAATAAACAATGCCATATTGTCCTGATTTCCTCGCCATTCTGAGCACATCTTTGGTCCTGCAGGTGGTATTGTTACTGGCAAAGGAAGGCCGCCCCACTCAACGCGGGAAATGTGGCGTACATCATTTTACTCCACGTGAATTTGGACGGGTTCCCAGAATTGGGCCTCGATTTTTTTTCACTCTCTCTCCCTTAAATAACAGCACAGGCATGAAGCAGAATGATATCGGGGCAGACATGTCTGTTACGGAACGCAGGCTAGGATAGGAGCAAAAACCCACCATGTTTAATGGCAAGTTACCCTCTTCACCAAGCTAGACACAAGTTACAATGTGTATGGTGGAACTATGTGCTGGACTCGAGTTTCAATGTGTATGGTGGAACTATGAGCTCGACACGAGTTACAATGTGTATGGTGGAACTATGAGCTTGACACGAGTTACAATGTGTATGGTGGAACTATGAGCTCGACACGAGATACAATGTGTATGGTGGAACTATGAGCTCGACACGAGTTACAATGTGTATGGTGGAACTATGAGCTTGACACGAGTTACAATGTGTATGGTGGAACTATGAGGTCGAAACGAGATACAATGTGTATGGTGAAACTATGAGCTCGACACGAGATACAATGTGTATGGTGGAACTATGAGGTCGAAACGAGATACAATGTGTATGGTGGAACTATGAGGTTGACACGAGATAAAATGTGTATGGTGGAACTATGAGGTTGACACGAGATAAAATGTGTATGGTGGAACTATGAGCTTGACACGAGTTACAATGTGTATGGTGGAACTATGAGCTCGACACGAGTTACAATGTGTATGGTGGAACTATGAGCTCGACACGAGTTACAATGTGTATGGTGGAACTATGAGCTTGACACGAGTTACAATGTGTATGGTGGAACTATGAGGTCGAAACGAGATACAATGTGTATGGTGAAACTATGAGCTCGACACGAGATACAATGTGTATGGTGGAACTATGAGGTCGAAACGAGATACAATGTGTATGGTGGAACTATGAGGTTGACACGAGATAAAATGTGTATGGTGGAACTATGAGGTTGACACGAGATAAAATGTGTATGGTGGAACTATGAGCTTGACACGAGATACAATGTGTATGGTGGAACTATGAGCTTGACATGAGATACAATGTGTATGGTGGAACTATGAGCTCAAAACAAGATACAATGTGTATGGTGGAACTATGAGCTCGACACGAGATAAAATGTGTATGGTGGAACTATGAGCTTGACACGAGATACAATGTGTATGGTGGAACTATGAGCTTGACACGAGATACAATGTGTATGGTGGAACTATGAGCTCAAAACAAGATACAATGTGTATGGTGGAACTATGAGCTCGACACGAGATACAATGTGTATGGTGGAACTATGAGCTCGACACGAGATACAATGTGTATGTGGAACTATGAGCTTGACACAAGTTACAATGTGTATGGTGGAACTATGAGCTTGACACGAGATACAATGTGTATGGTGGAACTATGAGCTTGACACGAGATAAAATGTGTATGGTCGAGCTATGAGGTTGACACGAGATACAATGTGTATGGTGGCACTATGAGCTCGACACAAGATAAAATGTGTATGGTCGAGCTATGAGGTTGACACGAGATACAATGTGTATGTGGAACTATGAGCTTGACACGAGATAAAATGTGTATGGTGGAACTATGAGCTTGACACGAGATACAATGTGTATGGTGGAACTATGAGCTTGACACGAGATACAATGTGTATGGTGGAACTATGAGCTCGACACGCGATACAATGTGTATGGTGGAACTATGAGGTTGACACGAGATAAAATGTGTATGGTGGAACTATGAGCTCGACACAAGATACAATGTGTATGGTGGAACTATGAGCTCGACATGAGTTACAATGTGTATGTGGAACTATGAGCTTGACACGAGATACAAAGTGTATGTGGAACTATGAGGTTGACACGAGATACAATGTGTATGGTGGAACTATGAGCTCGACACGAGATACAATGTGTATGTGGAACTATGAGCTCGACACGAATTAAAATGTGTATGGTGGAACTATGAGCTCGACACAAGATACAATGTGTATGGTGGAACTATGAGCTCGACACGAGATACAATGTGTATGGTGGAACTATGAGCTCGACATGAGATACAATGTGTATGGTGGAACTATGAGCTCAACACAAGATACAATGTGTATGGTCGAGCTATGAGGTTTACACGAGATACAATGTGTATGTGGAACTATGAGCTTGACACGAGATAAAATGTGTATGGTGGAACTATGAGCTTGACACGAGATACAATGTGTATGGTGGAACTATGAGCTTGACACGAGATAAAATGTGTATGGTCGAGCTATGAGGTTGACACGAGATACAATGTGTATGGTGGCACTATGAGCTCGACACAAGATAAAATGTGTATGGTCGAGCTATGAGGTTGACACGAGATACAATGTGTATGTGGAACTATGAGCTTGACACGAGATAAAATGTGTATGGTGGAACTATGAGCTTGACACGAGATACAATGTGTATGGTGGAACTATGAGCTTGACACGAGATACAATGTGTATGGTGGAACTATGAGCTCGACACGCGATACAATGTGTATGGTGGAACTATGAGGTTGACAAGAGATAAAATGTGTATGGTGGAACTATGAGCTCGACACAAGATACAATGTGTATGGTGGAACTATGAGCTCGACATGAGTTACAATGTGTATGTGGAACTATGAGCTTGACACGAGATACAAAGTGTATGTGGAACTATGAGGTTGACACGAGATACAATGTGTATGGTGGAACTATGAGCTCGACACGAGATACAATGTGTATGGTGGAACTATGAGCTCGACACGAGATAAAATGTGTATGGTGGAACTATGAGCTCGACACAAGATACAATGTGTATGGTGGAACTATGAGCTCGACATGAGATACAATGTGTATGGTGGAACTATGAGCTCAACACAAGATACAATGTGTATGGTCGAGCTATGAGGTTTACACGAGATACAATGTGTATGTGGAACTATGAGCTTGACACGAGATAAAATGTGTATGGTGGAACTATGAGCTTGACACGAGATACAATGTGTATGGTGGAACTATGAGCTTGACACGAGATACAATGTGTATGGTGGAACTATGAGCTCGACACGCGATACAATGTGTATGGTGGAACTATGAGGTTGACACGAGATAAAATGTGTATGGTGGAACTATGAGCTCGACACAAGATACAATGTGTATGGTGGAACTATGAGCTCAACACAAGATACAATGTGTATGGTGGAACTATGAGCTCGACACAAGATACAATGTGTATGGTGGAACTATGAGCTCGACATGAGTTACAATGTGTATGGTGGAACTATGAGCTTGACACGAGATACAAAGTGTATGTGGAACTATGAGGTTGACACGAGATACAATGTGTATGGTGGAACTATGAGCTCGACACGAGATACAATGTGTATGGTGGAACTATGAGCTCGACACGAGATAAAATGTGTATGGTGGAACTATGAGCTCGACACAAGATACAATGTGTATGGTGGAACTATGAGCTCGACACGAGATACAATGTGTATGGTGGAACTATGAGCTCGACACGAGATACAATGTGTATGGTGGAACTATGAGCTCGACATGAGATACAATATGTATGGTGGAACTATGAGGTTGACACGAGATACAATGTGTATGGTGGAACTATGAGCTCGACATGAGATACAATGTGTATGGTGGAACTATGAGCTCGACACAAGATACAATGTGTATGGTGGAACTATGAGCTCGACACGAGATACAATGTGTATGGTGGAACTATGAGCTCGACATGAGATACAATATGTATGGTGGAACTATGAGGTTGACACGAGATACAATGTGTATGGTGGAACTATGAGCTCGACATGAGATACAATGTGTATGGTGGAACTATGAGCTCGACACAAGATACACAAATGTATGGTGGAACTATGAGCTCGACACGAGATACAATGTGTATGGTGGAACTATGAGCTCGACATGAGATACAATGTGTATGGTGGAACTATGAGCTCGACACTAGATAAAATGTGTATGGTGGAACTATGAGGTTGACACGAGATACAATGTGTATGGTGGAACTATGAGCTCGACACGCGATACAATGTGTATGGTGGACTAGAGTATGACACGAGATATGTGTATGGTGGAACTATGAGCTTGACACGAGATACAAAGTGTATGTGGAACTATGAGCTTGACACGAGATACAATGTGTATGGTGGAACTATGAGCTTGACACGAGATACAATGTGTATGGTGGAACTATGAGCTCGACACGCGATACAATGTGTATGGTGGAACTATGAGGTTGACACGAGATAAAATGTGTATGGTGGAACTATGAGCTCGACACAAGATACAATGTGTATGGTGGAACTATGAGCTCAACACAAGATACAATGTGTATGGTTGAACTATGAGCTCGACACAAGATACAATGTGTATGGTGGAACTATGAGCTCAACACAAGATACAATGTGTATGGTGGAACTATGAGCTCGACATGAGATACAATGTGTATGTGGAACTATGAGCTTGACACGAGATACAAAGTGTATGTGGAACTATGAGCTTGACACGAGATACAATGTGTATGGTGGAACTATGAGCTCGACACGAGATAAAATGTGTATGGTGGAACTATGACCTCGACACAAGATACAATGTGTATGGTCGAGCTATGAGGTTGACACGAGATACAATGTGTATGTGGAACTATGAGCTTGACACGAGATAAAATGTGTATGGTGGAACTATGAGCTTGACACGAGATACAATGTGTATGGTGGAACTATGAGCTTGACACGAGATACAATGTGTATGGTGGAACTATGAGCTCGACACGCGATACAATGTGTATGGTGGAACTATGAGGTTGACACGAGATAAAATATGTATGGTGGAACTATGAGCTCGACACAAGATACAATGTGTATGGTGGAACTATGAGCTCAACACAAGATACAATGTGTATGGTGGAACTATGAGCTCGACACAAGATACAATGTGTATGGTGGAACTATGAGCTCGACATGAGTTACAATGTGTATGGTGGAACTATGAGCTTGACACGAGATACAAAGTGTATGTGGAACTATGAGGTTGACACGAGATACAATGTGTATGGTGGAACTATGAGCTCGACACGAGATACAATGTGTATGGTGGAACTATGAGCTCGACTCGAGATAAAATGTGTATGGTGGAACTATGAGCTCGACACAAGATACAATGTGTATGGTGGAACTATGAGCTCGACACGAGATACAATGTGTATGGTGGAACTATGAGCTCGACATGAGATACAATGTGTATGGTGGAACTATGAGCTCGACACGAGATAAAATGTGTATGGTGGAACTATGAGGTTGACACGAGATACAATGTGTATGGTGGAACTATGAGCTCGACATGAGATACAATGTGTATGGTGAAACTATGAGGTCGACACGAGATACAATGTGTATGGTGGAACTATGAGCTCGACACGAGATACAATGTGTATGGTGGAACTATGAGCTCGACACAAGATACAATGTGTATGGTGGAACTATGAGCTCGACACGAGATAAAATGTGTATGGTGGAACTATGAGCTCGACATGAGATACAATGTGTATGGTGGAACTATGAGGTTGACACGAGATAAAATGTGTATGGTGGAACTATGAGCTCGACATGAGATACAATGTGTATGGTGGAACTATGAGCTCGACACGAGATACAATGTGTATGGTGGAACTATGAGCTCGACATGAGATACAATGTGTATGGTGGAACTATGAGCTCGACACGAGATACAATGTGTATGGTGGAACTATGAGCTCGACATGAGATACAATGTGTATGGTGGAACTATGAGCTCGACACGAGATAAAATGTGTATGGTGGAACTATGAGCTCGACACAAGATACAATGTGTATGGTGGAACTATGAGCTCGACACGAGAAACAATGTGTATGGTGGAACTATGAGCTCGACATGAGATACAATGTGTATGGTGGAACTATGAGCTCGACACGAGATAAAATGTGTATGGTGGAACTATGAGGTTGACACGAGATACAATGTGTATGGTGGAACTATGAGCTCGACACGCGATACAATGTGTATGGTGGAACTATGAGGTTGACACGAGATAAAATGTGTATGGTGGAACTATGAGCTTGACACGAGATACAATGTGTATGGTGGAACTATGAGCTCGACACGCGATACAATGTGTATGGTGGAACTATGAGCTCGACACGCGATACAATGTGTATGGTGGAACTATGAGCTCGACACGCGATACAATGTGTATGGTGGAACTATGAGCTCGACACGCGATACAATGTGTATGGTGGAACTATGAGCTTAACACGAGAAACAATGTGTATGGTTTAAGTATGAGCATGACATGACTGAGGCCCCGTTCACACCTATGCATTTTAAAGCGCGTTCCTGCGTGCTTTAAAACGCCTGAACGGGGAAATCCCATGTTTTCCTATGGGACCCGGTCACACCTGGGCGTTATAAAGCGTGCAGGAACGCGCTTTAAGTCGTTCTGCGCCCAAAGAAATCTGGGAGCTTCTTTGGGGCGTACAGCAGCGCGTTCGGGGCCAGAGACATAGCCGCGAATACGCTGCAATGCGCGTTCGCGTGGTTTTTCGTATGCGCAAACGCGCGTAAAATAACCGCGCGTATTGCGCACGTTTGAAAAACATGCAGGTGTGAACCCAGCAGTGTGTATGGTGGAACTACCTGCCTCCAATGACACCATGTCCATGCTGACAGCATCATAAAACGAACCAATCCTGATAGAGGACCAGAATCAGAGTATCGTCCTGATAGCACGTTTCGGGGACTATAACCTAACTATCCTAACTATAAAAAATAATAAAAAGAATTAAAAATAATACAATAAATATAATTAAAAAATACAACAAAAACGATAACATTTTCTAACTTTTTTGGTATTGTAATAAAAAATACATTAAAAATAAAAAAACACAAAATTTTAAATCAATAAAAGATGTAACGAACTTGAACAATTTCTTATATTTTTATATTCGTTTTGTCGACTTCTTCTTTTTGAGTTTTCTGTAAAATTTGCCGGCTCTCACTGCTTAGTAAATGTTGTGGGGCACCTTGCACCCCCCGGACCGTACCTCGCCCCAAAGCAAAAGCCTTAAAGCCCCATCGATTCTTTCTTACACTTCAACAATCCGGATTTAAGAACAGCAGTTATTTCATCCCCCACGACCATCGCTGTTCCCGAAGGGCAAACGTCTGCTGGGTTTCACACCTCCGCTGGCTCATCGGGCATTCTGTAGCCGACGGATCAAAACACAACCTGTCTGGGAAATCATTATAAAGACGTGCTAACTTTTGTCAAGTTCCCGCTCCGTCTGATGTTTTCCGCCTCGCGACAGGTTTTCAGCGAGAAGGGACGACTGGAAAAAACGGCAAAACATTAACGTTATTAATTTTTGGCTTAATAAACACATATTGATCTGCTGGGGACAAGCCAGAAAATACTAAAAAAGAGAAAATATAGAAAAGCAGAACCGCGTTACGTGACGCAAGAATACAGCTAGCGTTTGGACAAGCGGATACTTTAATATTCAACGCAGTCTGTTGCCCCTCGGCACCTTTTATCGAGATAAAACCACGGCGGATAAGAGGAAAGTGACAGATCCTGAAAAACACTCCTCCGGTTTTCACCAGCTTGAACTATTTGCACCTAAATTCCCCTTACTTTTGATTTAAGGCCGAAGGACTCTCGTTGCGGTCTTAAAAAACTAGGGATGTGCGTTTCGGAATTTTCACAAAATTTCCCGATTCGTGCATTCGGATTCGGCCGATTTTCCGAAAATGTTCAGATCCGAAAACGGCAGATCAGAACAAATTTTCGTGCCGAAACGAAAACTTTTCGGAATTTTCGAATGGACTAGAAATGTGTAAAATCGAAATTCATTTTCGTTCCATTCGTGATTTCGGTTCCATTTCAGTAATTTCAAACATCGTATTTATATCGCTGATTCTGTAATTAAATTTTGTATCATTCCCATCTCAATGTTTCCTTCCTGGAAAACCAGAGAAATCTCAATGTATCCTTTTTGTAAAACATGAGAAATCTCAATGTATCCTACTTGTAAAACCAGAGAAATCTCAATGTATCCTTCTTGGAAAACATGAGAAATCTCAATGTATCCTTCCTGGAAAACCAGAGAAATCTCAATGTATCCTTCCTGGAAAACCAGATAAATCTCAATGTATCCTTCTTGTAAAACATGAGAAATCTCAATGTATCCTTCCTGGAAAACCAGATAAATCTCAATGTATCCTTCTTGTAAAACCAGAGAAATCTCAATGTATCCTTCTTGTAAAACATGAGAAATCTCAATGTATCCTTCTTGTAAAACATGAGAAATCTCAATGTATCCTTCCTGGAAAACCAGATAAATCTCAATGTATCCTTCTTGTAAAACCATAGAAATCTCAATGTATCCTTCTTGTAAAACATGAGAAATCTCAATGTATCCTTCTTGTAAAACATGAGAAATCTCAATGTATCCTTCTTGTAAAACATGTGAAATCTCAATGTATCCTTCTTGTAAAACCAGAGAAATCTCAATGTATCCTTCTTGTAAAACATGAGAAATCTTAATGTATCCTTCCTGGAAAACCAGATAAATCTCAATGTATCCTTCTTGTAAAACCAGAGAAATCTCAATGTATCCTTCTTGTAAAACATGAGAAATCTCAATGTATCCTTCTTGTAAAACATGAGAAATCTCAATGTATCCTTCTTGTAAAACATGTGAAATCTCAATGGCAGAATTATCGTATCGTATAAATATTGTATCCGAAAAACCATTAGTTTACGTCAAAATAGATAGACACTTTGAAACGAGGAGAACAGGCGTTCCGAAAAACACGAAAATTTCCGAAATCACGAAAAAAAGTCGATACGAAAAACGAACCGAAAACGAACCGAACCGAAACGAAAATCGGCCGAAACGAGTCTAAACGAAAATTTACAAAATCCGAACGAACCGAACCGAAAAAAAAATCGGTGCACAAGCCTATAAAAAAACACTGTCTAGTTGCTTTTCGCTGGTGTATTGGTATAGGATGGGGTTTGAAGTGACCCAAATGGATCGATCGTATCGTTGTTATAATAAAGTTGTAAAATAATTTACATATAATTTGAATTTGTTTATAATTTGTTTATGAAATAAGCTGATATATGCATAAATTAAATATATCTTCTCTTAGATTGTAAGCTCTCAAGCAGGGTCCTCGCTCCTACCGTTCTGTTGTGTCTAACTTGTATGTATATTTGTTATGTCTCACACATTGTACAGCGCTATAGAACTTTTTGGCGCTGCTTTATAAATACTTGTAAGTGTGTAAATAATTTGTAAGATTTAAATAAAATTTAAACAAATTAAAAATATGAAAACTGACATGATGTTTGTTTGCGGAATGTTTTCATTAACATTGAAATGTAATAATATATACTCTCGCAGAGAGCTGTACAAGATAGGTGAACATCGGAACAGGGATCGGCAACCTTGGCCCTGACCATGATGCTCAGCCAATCGTTAGGTTGGTGGAAACCCATGGGAAATGTAGTTCCAAAAGCATCTGGAGAGGCAAGGCTGCTAACCACTACATTAGAACCACAGGTATAACAAAGATGATGCAGTGTGATTGGGGGACTCTACTCCTGAGGGAACCTATAATCTCCAGGATATATATATATATATAGAGATGAGGTAGGTGTGGTAGATACATATCGTTAGGTGAGATCCTCTGACCGGGATCTGGATATCGTTGGTAAGGTTGAACCTGCTTCTTTTTTTACGGCAGAAGTCTGCTTTTATCTTCACGGTTGTAGACCATGTAGACATGCTGTTCGGGAGTTCCCATTGGGACTCAGTCCTGCTTCTGCATGGTTGGTAAAGAAAGACATGCTGGTCAGGAGTTCGAATCGGAACTCAAACCTGCTTCTGCATGGTATTCCCGGAAAGACATTCTGGTGAGGAGTTCTGATCAGGACGTGAACCTGCTTCTCCATGGTTGTAGAGGAAAGACATGCTGGTCAGAAGTTCCAATAGGAACTTGAACCTGCTTGTCCATGGTTGTAGAGGAAAGGCATGCTGGTCAGAAGTTCCAATAGGAACTTGAACCTGCTTGTCCATGGTTGTAGAGGAAAGACATGCTGGGCAGATGTTCCAATTGGAACTTGAACCTGCTTCTCCGTGGTTGTAGGGGAAAGACATGCTGGTCAGAAGTTCCAATAGGAACTTGAACCTGCTTGTCCATGGTTGTAGAGGAAAGACATGCTGGTCAGAAGTTCCAATAGGAACTTGAACCTGCTTGTCCATGGTTGTAGAGGAAAGACATGCTGGGCAGATGTTCCAATTGGAACTTGAACCTGTTTCTCCATGGTTGTAGAGTGAAGACAGCTGGTCAGAGGTTCTGATCAGGACTCAAACCGGCTTCTCCATGGTTGTAGAGGAAAGGCATGCTGGTCAGAAGTTCCAATAGGAACTTGAACCTGCTTGTCCATGGTTGTAGAGGAAAGACATGCTGGGCAGATGTTCCAATTGGAACTTGAACCTGCTTCTCCGTGGTTGTAGGGGAAAGACATGCTGGTCAGAAGTTCCAATAGGAACTTGAACCTGCTTGTCCATGGTTGTAGAGGAAAGACATGCTGGTCAGAAGTTCCAATAGGAACTTGAACCTGCTTGTCCATGGTTGTAGAGGAAAGACATGCTGGGCAGATGTTCCAATTGGAACTTGAACCTGTTTCTCCATGGTTGTAGAGTGAAGACAGCTGGTCAGAGGTTCTGATCAGGACTCAAACCGGCTTCTCCATGGTTGTAGAGGAAAGACAGCTGGTCAGAAGTTCCATTTGGGACTTAAACCTGCTTCTCCATGGTCTTGGAGGAAAGATAAACTGGTCAGGATTTCTGATCATGACACAAAGTTGCTTATCCACAGTTGTAGAGGAAAGACATGCTGGCCAGGAGTTCTGATCAAGACATGAACCTTTTTCTCGATGGTTGTAGAGGAATGACAAGCTGGTCATTAGTTCTGGTTTGTGCTTGAACCCGATTCTCCACGGTTGTTGAGGAAATACGTGCTGGTCAGGAGTTCTGATTGAGACATTTACCTGTTTCTACAAGGTTGTAAGGTAGAGACCCTCTTTCTCCATGGATGTAGAGAGATGTACTGGTCAGGTGTCCTGACTGGGACTCAAACTTACTTCTCCATGGTTGTACAGAAGATATATTGTCGTGACACTATGTAGCCGATATTGTGCATTTGGCAAGTATGCTTCATTTGGTTTCTTGCCAAAGACTCTTGCTGGAGAGGCGACCTGACCGAGAGTCAAGCCAGCGTCTCCACGGATGTAGAGCAGAGATGTTACCTCTACTCTACCTGGCCAATGCTTTATGAAACGTTAAGTCATCAAATTGAAGATCAAAAGGATCAATCTGGATGCTTTCTCCGACCTAGAATTTTCTGACTCAATTTTTAACGTTGAACGGGAAGTGTCGTCTCAAAAGACCAAATTGCACCAATTTTTTTTGCTACACAATATATATTTTTCAGTACATGCTAATTTTTTTTTACTGGTCTTTTGTACTTGTATCGCGAGTGGTTCCTTTTTTGCACCAGGCATTGCTGCTTTAGCAATGGGAAACATTTCCTTCATTCCTTTTAGCTATCAGACGCACCGACATATGGACGACGCTAAAGTTAGGTGCCTTGTTGGAGTCGAGCGCCATACGAACATCTTTCTGTACGTTACTTCCCCTTGGCGTCTCCATACTGCTAGATTCATCTATTTTTATGTATGTAACGTATACCCAGCTATGAAATTATTCGCCTGCGGTTGGCATATAGCGAGGAGCCTAAATCTTGGCAGATTCCCTACAGTCTGTTACAGTTTTTCTCTGCCAGGGAAAGACTCCCGAAACGTGCGATAAAACAGAGAGCTACAGAGAGGGGCATCGTCCCACCGGATAAGCACGCGGACTGAGAAATCGTGTCTCTAAACCCAAATAGTGACCGTAATGAAAGGATAGCATAGATGAGCAGAACAGGGTGGGTGGGTAAATATTGTCCTATGAGCAACACATTCAAATATGACAAAAACATGACTATTATGCATGTTTACCGGCATACAATGACAACATGGAGCGTGCGATTGCATTGGCGTGTTGTCTTGTACTTGTTGAAATATGATTGAATATCTTCCTTCCATTCAAGCAGACAACTTGACATATGACTTCTTCTGTGTCAAAGAAGAAGGTGGGTAGGCCTTGGTAGGCAGGAAGAAGATCCCAGTAGCAAAAAGACCCCTGGACACCATGGAGAAGCATGGTAGAGCAGAGGAGGTCAATCAGTACAGCTAGAGGCCAGAGGTTGAAAATGCCAGATGATCACCAGTACTCAGGAGCAAAGCTGAGGTCAGCGAACACAAGCAGAGTATTGAGATCCAGGAGACAAGCTGAAGGTCAGTTTCCACACAGAAACACTTGGCCTCAGGCACATAAATGTTAAAATAACCGAATGATGAGCAGCGCCTTAATTATAGGGAGAGGTAAAGTGAAGGGTTCTCTGCAGTGGGGTAGCGAAGGGGGGCACTTGCCCCAGGCGCCTGTCTGTGGGGGCGCCCCAAACTGGGGCAGACATCTGGGGAAATCCCCTTGGGACACGCTTTGGGACCTCCCCTGCCCACTGATGTCATTGCACATGACTGCGATGATGTCAGAAAGGGATCTCCTCCAACAGGGCAGATAAATTGCTATAGAGGAGTTATAGAGGTAGTTTGGACCCCCATATCTCCTGAACAGTAAAAGGCAGAGGGTCATGCTTCGTAACATTGGAAAGGCCAGAGCATGGCCTTTTGAAACATACCATAGGTGACCAAGTTATTCTTAAAAATAAAAAAATTTAATTGTAAAATAAAAATACCATTTTACTTTTTATAATGCAGCTCTGTTGTGCACTTTTCAATTTAAAGTGAACAATGATTCTGCACTAAATCACCTTCTCATTTCCCACAATGACGGCAAGTATGAAAGCGATGGAGCTGCAGCGAGGGGCGAAGGGGGCACTTTGCAGACCTGTGTCTCTGTATTTTACACCCCACAAGGTCAGGTGAGGTGTCATTGGAAAGGTCAGAGTCTGGCCTTTCCAATGTTACCAAACATGACCATATAATGTGTAAAAATAGAAAAAAAAATAATTGCAAATTGTACTTTTTTCCATTATGCGCTTTTTACTTATAGAGTAAACAATTCTGCTGCTCTAACTTAACTTCTCATTTCCCGTGGTGGAATCAAATGTGGAGATGACAGCGCAAAGCATTATTACACATTGGTCCATCTATAACACAAGCCCCTTCCCCGCTGTGAGGAGAGCGGGCTCCATTGGAGCCATGACCATGTAAAAAGACACAATCTTGTTTCCTGGCTCTGCAGACAGTTCCTTGGACCTCATGGCTCCGATTTGCAGTCTCAGCTGAAGGCCTTTACATAGACCAGCGCGCGCCTTTCAAAATCACGTCCGATCGATTGAATGTACTATAGGAGGATCCGTTCTATGCGTAGAAACCTTTCAAAGATGAACCAGAGAAATGGGACGAGTCTGAGCTCAATTTCAAGGGTTTGAAAGCGTATATCAATATGATATTTAAATTTTGTCTTTTTAGTAAATTTGTTGTCGAAAATTGGTACTTTGCTTTGTCATTATGGGGTACTGATTGTATGTTGAAGTAAAAAAACAAAAGAAATTAACCAATATTAGCAGCAGGCTGCAACACAATAAGGTGAATAGAAAGAAGGGGTCTGAATACTTTTCTAGTCTACTATACAGAAATATATAGGGACGGGGCGAGAGCGGGAAATCAATATGAAAAATAACTCTGCCTTATGGTATTGTATATGTTTTCCTTTGACCAAACTCATATTGGATCTGCTTATAGTAGCGGAATTGAGCTGCATCCGGACAGATACGCTAATAGCTTTCTATAGCGCTAATTGGTTGCGTAAGTCTGGTGTCCCACAGGCCTAATAAATCATCCGCATTAAAAGCCATAACCTTATTTTCTGATTGCCTGAAGCAGGGGGGGGGGGGAAGATGTGACCCTTGGGGAAGGTCAGAGGATTTTGGCATTAAAAGGTCTTACTTTAAGAGATGTTAGTGTCCCCGACGAGCTCCCCAAGCTAATTAAACGAGCGGGAGTTTCATTGTACGACTGTATTTATGTCAACACAAAGAGATGATGAGTGTACATGGCTGCATCTAGGACTGGTCCTTCCTCTAAGTGAAGTTATAGTGGTATTAGTCAAGGCAGAACATGACTATTACGGGATGCGGTGAGTGAGCGCAGAGTCAATGAGTGCAACTTCATTAAGACAACAGAGATGTATTACATAGCGTTAACTCGATTGATAATGAACAGACACTTCATTCAAAACTGTTAATTCTTTCCTCAAGACTGCTCAATGTGTATCACAGAATTCCACAGCAATAAAACTCACAGTAATGTGCGGTGTGTATGAGCGTATCACAGAATTCCACAGCAATAAAACTCACAGTAATGTGCGGTGTGTATGAGCGTATCACAGAATTCCACAGCAATAAAACTCACAGTAATGTGCGGTGTGTATGAGCGTGTCACAGAATTCCACAGCAATAAAACTCACAGTAATGTGCGGTGTGTATGAGCGTGTCACAGAATTCCACAGCAATAAAACTCACAGTAATGTGCAGTGTGTATGAGCGTATCACAGAGCTCCACAGCAATAAAACTCACAGTATTATGCATTGTGTATGAGCGTATCACAGAGCTCCACAGCAATAAAACGCATAGTAATGTGCAGTGTGTTTGATCGTATCACAGAGCTCAACAGCAATAAAACTCACAGTAATGTGCAGTGTGTATGAGCGTATCACAGAGCTCCACAGCAATAAAACTCACAGTAATGTGCAGTGTGTATCACTGAGCTTCACAGCAATAAAACTCACAATAATGTGCGGTGTACATAGGTCTAGAAGTCACCAGACCGGCTGCAAACTCAACTTTTTGCACTTCTAACTCTTTAAAACTACCTCATTATAACTTGTGTGTGTGTCTGTTTATTTATATACATTTTTGGTTGCGTGTGTGTGTTTTTTTTGGGTGTATCTGTTAGTTGAAGTGTAGAATGATCACACGTTGATGACTCGAGAGGTGGTGGCGGAGTTCCTCATAGATCATAATGAACCTTCATTGGCGCTCACTCACGAAATCCCGTTAAAATGGAAATGGTTCCTCGCACGGAACGCCGGAAAAGTACTACTGATGACTTCCTCGAATGGATAGTAGGAAAATGCAGAAAATCGACTCACAAAATAGGCACCGTTATTTCCCCTGCCTTTGATTCATCTAGGATGGGGTTTTTGGTACAAAAAGCGCTCGTTTTGCTTGAACGTTCATTTTTTCCAGATGCGGCTAAAATATCTAGAAGATGTTTCATCCCAACCTCCATCCCGATTCCGCCGGTCATTAGACAGTGTCTGTCCTGACTTTATGTTGCCTTGAGATAAAAAAGGGTTAAAAACGAGGAATAAGAGATAGGTCTCCTCTGCGTGTTTCTCCCGCACCCCCTCCCCATAATTCCCAGGAGAGAGAGCGAGACGTATGATAACTTTACCCCGTGGTTCCACCTCTCGTCGTGACACTCCGCTTACAAATATTCACACAATACTGCATTCAATAAGAGAGAACATTAATAGGACTTGTAAGCCCCATTCACATCCCGCCGTACGTTTTTCCGGATTGACAACTGTGGCGCGGCGGGCTGAGCAAATTCCTTTAATGAAATTATGTCTGCTGAAGCATAAAAGGGAAAAAAAAATAATACGATCAAAATATATTTCAGGTTTTGACACAAAACAAGGAGCCGGGGCGAAAATATTTTATTCTATTGTGCCGGAACCACCGGGGAAAAAAAATTAAAAAGTGCGAAAAATAAATGCAAAAAATAAATAAATATATATATATAAAAAAAAAATACAGGTGGAGAAAAGGTAGTTTCAGAAAAAAAAAACAAAATAAAAAATACGTAGATATAAAAAAAATCTGAAAAAAAAAATCAGGTTTTAGCTCCTGAACCCATTCTGCTTTTCTGATTGATACTTTTCAATTATACCCTCGTATTTCACTGACATTTGAAATGCTGTTTTTTTTTTTTCTGTATTTTATTATTATTATTTTTTTTTTCCGCAGCGATAACTTCAAACGTTTTTCAGTTCCAACAGCCGCAGTCACCCTGTTTAGCCGCGCCGGTAAATTGCTTCCTTGTAGTACATAAAAGCGGTGACAGCGTTTTGTAGGGAAATGAGTTCTCCGATGGGACATACCTATGATAAGGCGTCCGCGCTTTCAAAATTGTATTTCTCTGTATCGGAATTAAATCAGAGTTTCCTGTGTCTCTTCTGCCACGGCGCGGCAGTTGGTCCGTATTCCGTGTCGACAAAAAAAACCAAGAATAACCTGGGATCCTTTTGGCTTAAATTGGATTTAAGGTCATTAGATATTAATATTATTGTTGGTTTTTTTAGTAAAAACTATAAAAAATCCACCTGACTTTGTGCGTTTTTTAAAGCGAAAGACGTAACGAAGAACTGGTTGTTGGCTTAATCCATCGGGTCATTTAAAATCGACCAATCCCGACAGGCTTCGGGTTCTCTCGGCATTTAAGGGGTTATCGGCGGAGTAGACATTTGATGTCTGCACGTGTTTCGGAGAAGGAAATGTATCAAATTATATCAAAGCTGTTAAAAAAAAAACCATATTGCTGATACGATGCGATACGGACGGATTATGTATCAGATTGGGCGAGAGTCGTTTACGGGAAGGCGGCAGCTATGGGGAGATAAAACGTATTCTGTATTTTACATAATAAAAGTGTTTTCAATGAGATGCCGGAAAGTTTGATCCTGTAGAAGGCCATAAAAAGTCAATTTAATGCTTGATAAATAAGGTGACATAAGGTAAGTGCGCTCCGGGAGGCCGACATAAAGGAGGAGTGTTTTACGCATGGCTGGAGCTTTTGTCGGCAACGTTATTGATGACATATTGATGTTTATAGAAAGGAGAAACCCCAAGTTTAGCCGCCTTGCGAGTCGTATAATCCAATAGTGAGAAAGGGAGAGGTTGGTGAGGGTACCGAGAACGAGCAACGACACTAATGGCCTGCTCAACGGTGGGTGCCCACTCAGATCTCACAAGGCTCGATTGTTCCATTACAGGGACAACTGTTCCATATGCAAATCAGATGCTATCACCCAGAAAGGGTGGCCAGTCCTGAATGCCAAGGACGTCATCCCCGCACGAGAGGTGGAGCAACTCCCGACGATTGTTTCGGCCTTATTAGGCCTCATCACCAGGAGGATATAGTTGGCACCCCTGTAGGCACATCGAGCCTAGGGTCCACTGGATACCCTGGAAACCTATAGTGAGAAAGGGAGAGGTTTGTGAGGGTCCGGAGAGAGCACAATGGCACTAATGGCCTTCTCTATGGTGGGGCCCACTCAGGTCTCACAAGGTATAATCCAATAGGGAACAAGAGAAAGAATCAAGAATGGAAAAACCATTAAATAATTTAATAAGTCACACTGGGAATCGGAAAAGATTCAATTTCTGTGATTCTGTTCGTTTCGCGTCAGTGCAACTGAAGTCAGAGTTCCCTACTTCCATACCATTTACTCATGGCTAGTGGTTGAAAGGTTAAAAAAGAATAGATGGGCTGTTTGACCTGTTTGGACTTTAGAGAGGACAGGAGTCCCGTTACCGTTGCAGGCCGCGGTCTTCTAGATTAGGTAGGCTGCCAACGGGTGAGGGTTTCATAAGATAATTAATTGTGCCTTAACAAATCAACTGTAACCGATTTTCCCGAAGTACAATAAATTGTCCAGATTTCAGAGAAACCACAGTAGTTGTCCATAAAAACCTGACCAAACCAAAGTGTAATTTCTGATCGAACCGACGATTTTGATCCAAATTTTTTGACTGTTCACATGTCCAACGACCACCATTCATAGACACATCATCTCAGAACGTACCAGTATCTTCTACAACAACTTCATCCACCATTCAGAATGCAGAACTTCAAGGATTTTCATCTTCTCAAATGAGAAAATGTAATTCACAAGCAACTCCGTCATGGTGGTCTGCTCCAGCTAGCTTGTAGGCCATGACAACATCTTAGGAGGGGAACAGCTCAAGCATATCTGGGTTGTAGCAACCTATGGCCTCAATAATTCTTCCTTTTGTATGCAGTGTTCGTGTTGAATAACTCAACAAAAAACAGAGATTTTTTTGTACATTTTAGCATTTGCATCCCTTCAATATTGAGCAGTTGGCGTTGCGATCCCAACGAAGATGTGGTGGATTGAATTCTGCTCCTGTTTACAAATGGAAATCGCGAGCCACGTTTTATGGATTCTGTTTGTTTTTGCCTTACTACATCTACAAACTGCCGAGCCTACTCAACAAAATAAAAAATAAAAAATCAAGCGACGCGCGCAACGCAGCCAATGGAAACTTACGAGAACAAACAAATATTCCGACTCATTTAAACTTAAAACGGGTTTTGAGACTTTTCCTTTACGCAAATACACAGATCTCTATCAAAGTGATTTGCACTTACGCCGAGTTGATCACAGAGAGGGAAAAGGGGGAGTAAAATCTTCCTCTTCCGACAAAGCGCGCGTGGACTCTTCATTTCAATCCTCTTTCTATACGATTTCATTAAAAAAAAAAAAGCTTTTGAAAACCTGTTTTTTTTTGCCACTTTACAATAAAACGGTCTCTCCCTGTGTTCTTGAAATGTCATTATCTGTGAAAAATGTTGAATACAGAAGGGCAAGCTAAATCCTGCCATTGAAACGGCAAACAGCTTTAGCCAAATGTATTGGCGGAGGATTAAAAATGCATCAAACATGTATTTGTCTTCTCCGCAGAAATCTCTTATTAATAGTTTAAAAAGTGAAAAAGCTTAGTCCTGTGCTCTAGGAACTCCGGTATTTTCTAAATGCGTCTAATGTGTAAAGTCGCAGGATGCCGACGTTCTCATTAAATCTCCTTTTGCAGCATAGTTTCCAGTTATTTTCCCATAAGTGGACCGTAGAAACACGCAGGGATATTAATAAGGCCTGAATCTCGGAGGTGCCTCCATCTAATAAGATTAAGAGCCCTGTTTTCCGGAGGAACGGCTCTCGTGTTTAAGGAGAATGTCTTTGGGAAGACGGGAGGCCAGAAAATACTCACTTCTTGCCATGTTTTCTTGAAGGTCAGACAATTGAATTGTGTCTTGAATGCCAGACACACAATGCGGTCGAATGCCTTGGCACGAGTGGGCATTGTTGACTTCTAACTGTATTTTCTTTAGTCGCAACATCATGCAAAGAAGTCAAGTTATAAGTAATCAGAGAACAAAGTACAAGGGGTTAGTCACTAAATTCCGGTGTTTCACCGAACGTCATCGTTCCTATAAGTTTGTTCCTGACCTCGCTGCTCTCTGTTCTCCTGACCATGGCTTTGTTCCTGATCTCGTTGCTCTCTGTTCTTCTGACCTGGTTTTGTGTACTAATATCTTTGATCTCCATACCCTTGGCTCCCTGGCTAACGCTGACCATGGTTAGCCTGGGATTTTACCCAGCCAATCTGACGAGTAGTAGTTGGTCTGTTTCTTTCTACTTGGCCCTCAGTGTCCTATGACTGGAACTCTTACACTACTCACTGTGGGACCCTAGATCCCAAACTCGATATATCAAGTTGACAGCACATGGCGTAATGTAGGTTTCTATCCCTGGGTTTCATTATCGAAAATACAAGACCTTCCATATGGGACATCGATTCAATCTTTACTATGCAAATGTGAAATGTGCCGCGTACTCCAAATATTTGGCGTGTCGATTTTAGTTTGACTATATGTGTGTTTGGCATGTAGAATGTTGGATTGCCTGCTTCTTTTTTGGTTTTATACTTTGTATCCTTGGAAGCACAGAGGTTAAACACACTTTTCATTTCCACCTCCCTGTGGAGCGCTCCCTTCCTTGGGTATCCTAAGGAGAGATCAGTGAAGCTGTGCTTTATAGTCTATTAAAGCACAGCTGTTCATCGGGGAGAGTGGCAAAACCAATCTTGCAATTTAAAATAGTGTTGCGTGTTGTTCCATTATCAGCCTAAATGTTTATCTGGCAGCAAAACACTTCTACAAAAGTCTTCTGAAGGAAAAAAAATCCCAAACTCATAAAGGTTCATTGCATCCTCCTGTTCTAAGTTACAATGGCTTAGCGCACAACGCCGTCGTTCAACATTTGAACAATCTAAAGGGTAATACATTGTGAAACAGTATAACGTTGTAGATCATTTACAGATCTCATGTAAAAAAAGGTGTTTTTGCTCAAGGGGTCAATCTGATGCTTCACTCCAGTCTAGCTCTATGTGTAATCCATGCCATGCTTCAATCTTGCTTTGTGTGCCAAACTAATATGACGTATCACCCTGGCTCCATATGTCAGGTCCCCTGGCCTGTCGGCTTCGCGTTCGGCTGCCTCCCCGCTTACCCAGAATTACAGCGGGTGCTGCAGCAGGACGGCCGACTCGATGACTCGACGGTGCCAGGAGGACGGGACGGGTCGGCTCACCCCCACGGCGTGGTCAGGTTCCCCGGAGAAGGGTGTGGCCAAAGGTGCGGCCGCCGATCTCCAGCGGAGCTCTAGGCTTCAGGCCTTGTGCAGGCCTCTGGCTAGGGAAGCGCGCGACGCTGGTCTCCACCAATATGGCGGCCAGGCCGCGTCACGCTTCAATGATGTCACAGGCCTGTTATTGGATCAGATGAGGTCCATTGGATATAAAAGAGCAGAGGGCCCAGTCTCAAATCGCTCCAGTATTGAAGCAGTTCCCCTGGTTTCTTGCTCCTGATTGATTGTAGCTGTTGGTCCTATGCATGCCATTTGTTTTCTGCTACTCCTTGCCTTCCAGTGGTGTCCCCTGAGCTCTTTCCCTCTCCTACCCGCATCTGGTAGGGAAAACCCTGACACCATATGTGGGTCCAAAACCATGTGCCAATCCAATGTCATGCACAAATCTTGCTCTATATGTAAATTTAATAACATAAACATCTATCTCCATGTGTCAATTCAGCATTGGATCCATGTGTTACTACGATGTCAGGTATAAAGGCACGATATATCAATCCAGTGCCATGCACCATGCAAGATACATATGTTATATTGATGTAATTGATAAAGCTCGACCCATAGTTCACGGCGTTGTGATGGGCAAAGCTGGTCTTGAGTGGCAATCCAGTGCCATGTACCAAGCTAGATCCATGAGCCAATCCAACACAAACCTTCAGCCATGATCCACAGGCTATTCCAATGCCATATGGTGATCCAGATCCATCAATCAATCTAGCATCACATACCAACCTTGCATCATCACTTGAATCCATTTGCTTATACAAAGCCATGTGTCTGGCTAGTACAATGATCCAAGGCAAAAACAGGCAACAGGCTAGAGTCATCAGCCAAGACAATGCCATGAACTGAGCTAGACCCACGTTCCAAGTCACTAAGCAAGATGTACATATCAACACATTATCTATCAATCTAGAAACATGTATCAAGAAACTATCCACCAATCTAAATTTGTTCTCCAATACAATGACTTGTGCCAAGTAAATCCATACCCAAGCCACTTCCATACGACAAGCTAGATCCAGGTGCCAAGACAATGCAATGAGCTGGGCTAGATCAATGTGCCAAGCTGGATCCCTGTTACAAGACACTATCCACCAAGTTCCATCCATGCCCCAAGACAATGATATGTGCCAAGCTAGATCCATGTCCAAGGCACTTCAACGCACCAAACTAGATCCATTTGTCAGTACAATGGCATGCCACACTAGATCCTTTGCGATAAGGCAATTACATGCACCAAGCTAGATGTATGCGCTAAGACAATGCCATGCACCAAAGTAGATCCATGTTCAAAACTACATCCATGTACCAAGGAAGGCAATACCATTCGCCTAGCTAGATCTATGCACCAAGACAATGACATGTGCTAAAGTAAATTCATGTCGAAAGCACTACCAAGCACCAAGCTAGTTCCATGTGCCAACACAATGCCATGGAATCAACTAGATCCATGTGCCATGCTAAGTATATGTACCACAGCAATACCATGTGCCAAGCTACATCCATGCACAAAACAATGACATGTTCCAAGGTAAATCAATTTAGAAGCCATTACCAAGCACAAAGAATGATCCATGTGCCATGACAATGCCATGTCCAACACCATGCACCAAGCTAGATCCTTATGCCAACACAATGCCATTAACTCAACTAGATCCATGTGCCAAGTTAGATATATGTGCTTCGGCAATACCATGCATCAACCTAGAACCATATACCAAGAGAATGCCTTGCTCCAAGGCACTACTATGCCCAAGGCACTATAATGCACCATACTAGATCCATGTTCCAAGACAATGACATGGACTGAGATGAATCCATGTACTACACTAGATCCAATGAACATGTGCTAAGACAATGCCATGAACAGATCCATGTTTCATGCTAGATTCATGTACAAAGGCAATGCCATGTGCCAAGGCAGATCCATGTACCAGTACAATGCTAACCACCAAGGAAGATCCATGTACCAATAAAATGCTTTGCTCTAGGTAGATCCTTGTACCAAGACAATGCTATGTGCCCAGCTAACCCCTTATAACAAGACAATGCCATGTATCAAGTTAAACCATGTGCAAGCTAGACGAAGTGCCAAGTCAGTGCCACGCACCAAACTAGATCAAGGCATTAAGAAAATGCTGTGCTGAGGTTATATCCATATAAGAAGACAATGCCATGGATCAAGATAGACCATGTGCTAATTCAACAGCAGTCACCAAGGAAGATCTCTGTTCCCATTCTCTACATTGATATCATTCCATGTGCCAGTCTAAGAGCCTATCCTGACCTAAAAGCAAACCATACATCACCTGATAACAGGATGAAACTGGTTAAGAATGCATGCATGTGAAAAAAAAACAAAATGTTGAGTTTGACTGGTTACCTCAACCCCATAAGGACTTATATATTGAACGGCAAGTTGATAATTGCTAAGAAAGTCCCATCGTTTTGCCCAAAAAATTACAGTTACAGATTTCCCATATATTTTGTGCTTATGCCCCTGTCAATTATGGCTGTGCACTCCAGGTGTGTGCGGTGTGCTCCTAACAGTCAATTAAAACAGTACTAAGGCGTTAAATATGTGTCAGAAAAAAAGGAAAAATCCAGGATTCAGAACAGAACTCGTGTCTGAAGCTCACCTTCTTTTACCGATTTTAATTTCCGAGGTATGAACCTGATCACATGAAAAGTATTTCTACAGGGAATTAATAGATTTCTGCATCTCATTGACGGAATCTCTCAATTCCTTCCTGTGGTCACCTGGGTATCGTCAACACTCGAGGTAAATGATATTACTCATCATTCAATAACAGCTGGGGAAAAAAGGCAGGGAGCTTAGCAGGGAAAGTATGTCAATTATACGAGATATGAGCGGAAAGTAATAAGGCATATCAGCCGCGGAAATGACCGGCGAGCAGGCAGCCACTGGAAAAAAGCATCTTGAGTGAAACGTTGGTCTCTTCTAGTGTTCATTATTGAAGTATGTCATTAATACATCACTCGTTCTACCAGAGGGAACCGCTGTAATAGACACTGAGAACCCTGGGCTCCCTCCGGGTGCCTCGTTCGACCTTTCTTCACCGATGGGTGCGTCGGTCGTTGGCCATGTGTCGTTTTTATAAAAATACAAGAAATATCAGAAGTCATTTATGCCAAAAAAAGTTATATATTACTACTAAATATAAGTATATTTGAGGCGTGAACTGGAGACGCACACCACAGAGAGGTAAACGTGCAGTGGTACAGGGCGATTTTTATGCGTAGACCTGAAGCCAAAGATTTTGTCAAGGATCGTAAACGTAAGTGCTGGAAGCGAGTGCTAGGTGGCAGTACAGCCATGACAACAGCACAGCCATGAGACTAGCCCTCCCACAGAACAACATGGCTGACTGTTTGGAAACGCACAGAGTTACTACCAGCAAGATGGCGCGACATGCCACACATCGTATGAGTCAATGGGGACCATTCAGAGTTTTTCCGAGGACTTTTTTTCGAAGACCGTGAACTCCGGCAGTCATGCTGTAGCCAATGACATTGATTGGCCACAGGGAAGGGCGATGGGCCAATGGAGTGCCAGAAAGCCGTAGAGTGTGCTATACTGCTGTGCGATCTTTAAGCCCGCCTACCATTAAGACGGCATAGACCGCCCTGCGACACTAAGGTGTTAAAAGCCACTAGAACTGATCTTTAGAGAGAGCTCAGTGGTGAATACTTAATCAGAATTTAGTCCAAACGAACTGTCCATCCTGTCCTTCTGTATCTCTGCATGGGACAGGAAATGACCACACGCCCTCCTTCCTCCTTCAATGGAAAGCAAGGTTAAACAAATAAAGCTTTATTGTTCCATCCTGTCCCTCTGTATCTCTAAACATAAACTGTAACTGAATATGCCTCCTTTTCAACCGAAAGGAAACGCCAACAAATAAAACGTTATTGTTCCATCCTGTCCTTCTGTATCTCTACACATGAACTGGAAATGTCCATGCCTTGGCTTCCTTCTTCCATCAAAAGAGATCTTCAGGAAAGAAAACTTTATTGTTCCATCTTTTGCTCTGTGTCTCTGCGCAGGCACAAGAAATGACCATACCCCTTTCTGCAAAGAAAACTTTATTATCACATCATTTTCTCTCTGTGTCTCTTCACAGGGACAGGAAGTGATCATGCCCCTTTCAACGAATAAAGCTTTATTGTTCCATCATGTCCTTCTGTACCTCTACACATGAACTGGAAATGTCCATGCCCTGGCTTCCTCCTTCAATCGAAAGGGATCTTCAGCAAAGAAAACTTTATTCCATCTTTTCTCTCTCTGCGTCTATGCACAGGGACAGGAAATGACCATGGCCCTTTCAACAAAGAAAACTTTATTGTGCCATCATTTTCTCTCTGTGTCTCTGAACAGAGATAGTAAATGACCATGGCCCTTTCAACAAAGGAAACTTTATTGTGCCATCATTTTCTCTCTGTGTCTCTGAACAGAGACAGGAAATGACCATGGCCCTTTCAACAAAGAAAACTTTAATGTTCCATCTTTTCTCTCAGTGTCTCTGCACAAGGATAGGAAACGACCATGCCCCTTTCAACAAAGAAAACTTTATTGCTCCATCATGTCCATTGGTATCTCTATGCTGGGACTGGAAAGGACTGCACCCCATCCTACCTCCTTCAATGGACAGCAAGCTTCAACAAAGAAAACTTTATTGCTGGACTTTGACAGTGAGGATGGAGGAGGAGGGATGGAGTGCTCTAGTTTCGTTGACCCAACGATATGTTGTAACAAGCTCACTGATTAATGATAAAAGCTCGGCTGGATAAGGCAACATTGTCGATAAAGCCATTTGGACGGCTCAATGGATGTGGATTTCTGATAACTATGAACAGTTTGCCTCTATTTTCTGTAGGGCAAGACACAGACCTTTAACCCTGGGTAACCTCTGACCCTTATCCAATGGAGCATTATCTATGCCGATTGCTGGCTGAGCATGGTGGGGACTACAGATCATTCCTGGACTGAGCTGTACTGGAACTGCAGAACATAAAGCCCTTAAATCTGAGCACCGCACGCCTGTATATTAATTAATTTAAATCCTCTTTTTAATAAAAAAATAAACCGAATAAAAAAATATATATATATCTATTCGGAGCTAATTTCTTTTTATCGCTTCAGTTTGTTGCAAACTCTGCATTTAAAGCACGGAGAGAATCCTTGTTTTACTGTAAATGGGATACGACTCGAGGCTTATGGGCCGGTCTTCCCATACACAGGCCTCCCTCGGGGGGGGGGGGCTCTATATGGTTAATTTTGCTTGCGGCGAATAGCACGAACCACAGCTCAGTTTCCTGAATAATGCAGATAACCCAGAAGTATTAGCACATGTCCATGGGTATATTAATGCAAATGCGCACATGCACATTCATACCCAAATACACACACACAGAGACACAGACACACAGACACGCACACAGACGCTCGCCATGATTATGAACCAGCCTCCCCCGAGGACCGTCATTTAGCCGGTAACATTTTAAGTGAGAAAGTTGAAGGCGCCGAGTTCCTGAATATTCATTAATCTCTCCGTCCTTCCATGTGTACAAAACACCAGCCCTGAAAAGCCCTGCAGGTGATTGCCAGCATCTACTTTGCATTCTCAAAACCCTTCCTGCAAAACACAACGAGCCTCTCGCTCGGCGTTTTTTAAATATCGCCGCATAACAAATTATTTGTTGCGCGGTGATAGGTTAAAAAAAAGCGAAACAATCCCCCATCTCTCCTCGATCAGTCCCAACCCCTCCTATACCTGTAGATCCAAAGCAAGGAGGGAAAATTACCCGGATTAACCCTTTCATAACCAAGAGGTTTTCCATCAAACCACCAGCAGGAACCGTGCTTGTTCGGATTGATAAAATCCTTTTAAAAAAACCACAACCCAATAACCAGCACCAGCAAACACACACACACGCCACAAACACAAAAGCACCAGCATACAACGTGTCACGTACCTCCTAGATATATGTCTAATCCCGGTACGCAGAACAACTAATCTACACTGCCGGTCCTCGGAGTGGTCAGTGATTCTACCTGTTTCCACAAAGAAACAGAACCAGAGGTCTATGTGAACAGAACAGGACACCAAGGGTTAATACCAGGGATGCTCGTGAGCCAGATACCAGAGTTGGTCGTAAGCCAGACACCAGGGGTTAATACCAGGGATGTTCGTGAGCCAGATACCAGAGTTGGTCGTGAGCCAGACACCAGGGGTCAATACCAAGGATGTTTGTGAGCCAGATACCAGAGTTGCTCGTGACCCAGATAGTGATACCTGGGGTTAATACCAGGGATGCTCACGAGCCAGATACCAGAGTTGCTCGTGACCCAGATAGTGATACCTGGGGTTAATACCAGGGATGCTCGCGAGCCAGATACCAGAGTTGCTTGTGAGCCAAATAGTGATACCAGGGGTTAATACCAGTCAGGTTGTCAGAGAAATACCAGGAGTCAGTTGCCAGATCAGATAGTCAGCCAGGTGCCAGAGGTCAGGTGCCAGATCGGGTAGTCAGAGGATGCCAGGGGTCGATTGCCAGGTCAGGTAGTCAGAGGATGCCAGGGGTCGGTTGCCAGATCAGGTAGTCAGAGGAAGCCAAGGGTCGGTTGCCAGGTCAGGTCATCAGCCAGTAGCAAAGGTGTTAAGCGCCAGGAGAGTAAGTCAGACAAGCCGGAATGATACACAGGTGTAGCAGAATGAATAAACGTAAATAAGCACTGAGAGGAGTGATAAAGCACGTCAGGGCAAGGAACAAGCACCTAATTTTAAACCCGGCGGGCGCTGCGTCATCACGTCGCACCCCTCCCGCGACCTAGATTCATGACTGCGTCCATCCGATACTTCACTTGGTGGCCAACCAGTGGGCAGCGAGGAATGCACTGCCGGGTGCCAGGCTACCAGGACGGCGTGGGACGTGACACACCTACACACCCAGACACGTAACTCTACCTCCCTACTGTCATTGTCATTACAGTATTGTTGAATGTATGCACTGTATTTGAGAGGTGGACATTTCCCTCTGCTGATCAGTCTCGGGATAACACCGAGGCTGCAGCAATTCTCAAAGTCTGCAGTTTCAGTGAGTTACAGTACATCGGCGGATACGTTCACTGTACTGTACCTTTAGGAACATATCAAGGAGACCATTTTCAAATGAAGCTCATTTGGATACATTAAACCTGCCAGCATTTCTCCAGGGTAGGTCCAAAACGAGTTAAATTGTGCACCATGGTGCTTTTGTAGATTGAATTAACTTGATCACAGTAGTGAAGGGGTTGAGCAAAAGAGCGTGAAAAAACCCAAATCTCTGGTGACTCCATAATGACAATAAGATTTTTTTCCCCTTGAAATAACCAACTGTGACCTCATCTCACTTATTGTATTTCAGGATATTCTGTTTCTCCAGAAAACCCCCCCCTCCTTTTTTTTTTTCTCATGATCGATCGATTCAGTTGGAAATTTGAGTCTGGGCAGAGAATCCTGATTCTTTTATCTTTAATGAAATAAATAAACAGTTTCCTCCTCTGCAGGTGAAATCTCCTTCTTTCAACTCGCATGCCTTTTGTACAGGACTGTAGATGCTCAGGTCACCATAGGTCTGTATATTTTCTGTAACGTTCTCTTTTTATGTATGCTAAACAGGTGCAATTTGACTCACTTTTCCTTGTGACCAGAGCATAATATCAAAAGTATATTCATAGGTCATAGGTATATTTTAATATTTAATTTATTATTATTTATTAATTATTTTGATTTTCGTTATTCGTTATTCACCTCGATGGACATGCCATATGATGGGCTGAAGGTTGAGAAAAATGACAGAGAAATGACAGTACCTGCTCCTGGGTCACTAAAAAAAAAAGGTAATTAATTATTCTCTACTTAAAATATTAATTAACTATTAAAATATTAGTTACTTATGTTAATGTCAAATAAGGTGTTATTTTTTTCTAAAAATTATGAGTTAATCCATGTAGTGTTTGTTTGTTTCAAAAAGGGAAAACAAAAAAACCCTTAATGTAACAAATCAATGGGGAAAAACCAAGAACAAAACGGAAAATGAAACAAATAAAAGCCACCAAAGATAGAAGAAAACATACAAAAAAATATAAAAATGTCATCTTTATCCTTTAATTATTGACGCTCGCTGCACTCTCTGCGCTTAATATTCAAATTCTACTCCATTAAAGTCGCTTAAATGAGTATGTCTTTGATATAACGTCACATGAATCACTGATCGGCGAGAAATTATAAAATCTCAACTCGGTAGCTGCTGCAGCACATCTTGAACGGCCATATGGGGGAGCATGCTGCTTGTGATATAAAAAAAACACACAATAAAAACCCACATACAGTACGCACAAACATGTAATTATATCTCTAGGAGGCACAATAGAAACAACTATCAAACCGCGGACTGATCTTGCATGAACACTGATGGACACGGACAGGTCCCCCTCCCCGACCTGCCATCCTCCTCCGCTGCTATTATCTGGTAGCTTCATGAAAAATACATAAATGGGGTTTATGCAGCTGATTGCCTGGTATTTTACAAGCAAGAGGAGTGTAAAGTATTGATGGGCATTTCTATAAAACGTTGCTTTGTACGGTCGCCTGATTTGTATCAGCATCAGCTCTTTGTACAGGTCACCGGCGCTCCCAACGCGGTTCTCTCTCTCTTGCACCGTGAGAAAACGCTGTATTTACACCCAAATTACACAGAGGGGGCAAATCTACATGTTTTTAATTCTCAGAAACTCCCCGTGGCAGCAGATAATCGATCCAGATGGCATGCCATCTATTTGGGAGGTGGAGAGAAGCTGTGGCCGTTTTAGGAGCTCTGACGCGTTTCGCCGCAGGTTCTTGGTTCGGAATAACTTCATATGTGCCGGTGCCTCTATAGAAACCCAAGGTTCAGCTTGAGCTGACTTTAATTAGAGGCCTCAGTTCCTGAATATTCATATACAGACTGAGTATCTCCTAATGGAAATGTTCAGGCCCGGAAGCCTGGATTTGGGGGTTTTTTTCTAGGGATTTTGGGATATTTGCACATTATAATGAGATATCTGGTGGCAGGACCCAAGTCTAAACAAAAAATCCATTTATATTTCATACACACAACCTAAAGAGCATTTCTTACAGGATTTATAGTCGTTTTGTCCCTCGTTACATAAGGTCAGGGGTGGAGTTTAACACTTGTGCCGCCATGTTGGATTTTGGAATTTCAGAAAAGGGACACTTAAGAGATTATACAGAGAGCATCGAAATGTCACCAACTGTCACGGTACCCGGATCCCACCACGCAGTCCTTAAAGGCCAACACTCCACAGAGCCCAAAAGCTACCAACAGGGTAGCCGCAGAAGAATCCCTAACTGTCTGGTCCTTAGAATTGGCCAGGTATACTAGCTAGACAGAAAGGGTTAATCAAAGACAATGTCGTAATACAAAACCGGATTAGCAACACGGGGGTAGTCAGACGAGCCAGAATCAGGAATACAGAGTATAGAATAGTCAAATGTAATAGCCGGGTCGATATCAGTGCAGAAGCGTAGTACAAGAAAATAGTCTAGGGCAACGGAAGGCAGAATAGTCAGAAAACAAGCAGAGGTCAATAACAGGTCAAATCACGAGAGAATTCAGCTACAAGGAGCTCAGGTATGGATAACCACGATCTGGCACTGCTTAGAAGGAACTGTTGGTTTTTAAAAGACCTTCACCAGACCGCGCCCCCCTCTCAAGCCGCACTTCATGCAGCCACCTCCCTGCCTGTTTCAAATTAAACTGGGTGTTGGTGGGCGAGCAGCATCAGACACGCTGCCCTCAAGCACACCGGAAAGGCTGGAAGCCCCCAACGTTACACCAACGTTTCAGTGCTCTCTCATTCCCCACACTTAGGGGAATCAAATTCCCTGACCCTGTGGAGAATTCAGCATTCATCCCAGGGTCTCTGAAGTGCAGGGTACGGTCCTCCGAAAATCCGACGAAAAAATCACGGAAAATCCAACGAGAACCCCACCAATTAGCCGCCGATACGATCCGAAATATCGAATCCATCCTAAACGCCACAGAACATACCCGACAGTCTGCTGCAAACCCGCCGAACACGTCCGAAAAAAGTCGATGATCTGCCGAACACAATGCCGACCAGCTGCCGGAAAAAGCTGACAAGCCGACGAACGAGGGTAAAATAAAAAGAAAAACATTGAAAGTTTCAAATTTTAAACGTTGTTTTTGCAAAAACACTACTGGACAAAAATGTCTGCAAATAATATATAAGGTCCTATGAAAAATAATAAAAAAAGGTCTGTTACAGAAAAAAAACCACTGTTTAAAAAAAACCATCATAAAATGTTGGTGAAATAATCTTGAAAAATGCCTAAAAATAACTAAATAAAAAGACTTTTTGCTGCAGATTAAAATAGTAAACAGTTTAATAGATATTGAATAAAAACGGGAATATTTTTAACATTGAAGCCTATGGGATTCGCCTGAAAAAACCTGCCGAATGAAAACACTGAACATCAGGGCATTTCACTGACATTTCTCTGCTGTTCGTGTTCTGTGAATAGATTAACCATTGCTTCTCTATGGGGATTTCACTGCCGTTGAACAAGCACCGTATTTCACTGGCAATTCGCCAGTATTTGCTTATTGCCTGCTTTCTGAATAGCCGTATGGCAACGAAATTGCAACGTACGGGGAAATTCACTGTTCGGTGCAATTTCGGGGCCAGTTTGGTTGTCTTTGAATAACCCTGTAAATCTCTCTCTCTGTATATATACAGAGAGATTCATATAGACCTGGACCAAACATTTTCATTTTAGATCTTAAACGAATACCTCCTCTTATGTTGAGCACATCTATCACAGCCCGTAGTAGAAGTGGCCGCTAGGTCGCTGTGCTGTTGTTGTGGCTGTACTGACACCTAGTGGCCACTTCCAGCTCATGCTGTGATGGGATGTGCTCAACATAAGAGGATGTACACTTCCTGAAACTCTCATCAATCTCTATTAATTCGTTTGACATCTATAATGAAAATGTTGGGTTTTGGTCTATATGACTCATCCTGTATATACAGTTGTGTTCAAAATTATTCAACCCCCAATGCTGTAAAGGGTTTTAGGGAATTTAGTGTACATTTGTAATTGTATTCAGAATGAAATCCTACAAGGACTTTTTAAAGAACCATATGCAACTAAAATGACATCAATTGCTTTTGTAATACAGTAGTAAATGTTTCTTTTGTGAATTCTTCATTGACACAATTATTCAACCCCTTAAAGACTACCACTCTGAAGAACAGAGGTTCATTCAAGTGTTTTCAATCAGGTATTGAAAACACCTGTGGATGTCACGGAGCAGCAATAAAGCATAATAAGCACCAATTAGGCAGCTTTAAAATGACTGTGATACTCAGCTCCTTCTAGACATTTACTGGTGTGGTTACAAACATGGTGAAGTCAAGAGAATGGTCCAGGAAGACAAGAGAAGAGGTGATTACTCTTCACAGGAAGGGCAATGGCTATAAGAAGATTGCAAAGATGTTAAACATACCAAGAGAGACCACAGGAAGCATCATTCACAAATTCAAGGCAAAGGGCACTGTTGAAACGCTACCTGGTCGTGGCAGAAAGAAGATGCTGACTTTGACTGCTGTGCGCTACCTGAAGCGTAGAGTGGAGAAAAGTCCCCGTGTGACTGCTGAGGAACTGAGAAAAGATTTGTCAGATGTGGGTACTGAAGTTTCAGCTCAGACAATACGGCGCACACTGCGTAATGAAGGCCTCCATGCCAGAACTCCCAGGCGCACCCCCTTGCTGTCTCCAAAGAATAAGAAGAGTCGACTGCAGTATGCCAAAAGTCATGTGGACAAACCACAGAAGTTTTGGGATAGTGTTCTGTGGACTGATGAAACAAAATTAGAACTGTTTGGGCCCATGGATCAACGCTATGTTTGGAGGAGGAAGAACAAGGCCTATGAAGAAAAGAACACCTTGCCTACTGTGAAGCATGGCGGGGGGTCAATCATGCTTTGGGGCTGTTTTGCTTCTGCAGGTACAGGGAAGCTTCAGCGTGTGCAAGGTACCATGAATTCTCTTCAGTACCAGGAGATATTGGATGACAATGTGATGCAGTCCGTCACAAACCTGAGGCTTGGGAGACGTTGGACCTTTCAACAGGACAATGATCCCAAGCATACCTCCAAGTCCACTAGAGCATGGTTGCAGATTAAAGGCTGGAACATTTTGGAGTGGCCATCGCAGTCACCTGACTTAAATCCGATTGAGAACCTCTGGTGGGACTTAAAGAAAGCAGTTGCAGTGCGCAAGCCTAAGAATGTGACTGAACTGGAGGCTTTTGCCCATGACGAATGGGCGAAGATACCCGTAGATCGCTGCAAGACACTTGTGTCAAGCTATGCTTCACGTTTAAAAGCTGTTATAACTGTAAAAGGATGTTGTACTAAGTACTAAGATTGAATGTCACTTGGGGGTTGAATAAAACTGATAATGATGTGAGCACAGAAAAGACATTTGTGGTTATTTCATTATAAATGTTATGTTATATTTGTCTGACCTACACGTGCCTCTTTGATTTAATTGTAAGCAAGATGACTGAATGATCAAAATCAATGTCAAACTGGCCAAAACACTTAATTTCAGTGGGGGTTGAATAATTTTGAACACAACTGTATATATACAGAGAGAGAGATTAAGTGTCCCTTGTTGTTGTTCCTTTCATTCATTTATTCCATCTATAAGGGAAAACTTTAGGTTTGGCTCTTTAGGAATCACCCTGTAAATATATATATATTTTTTATATTATATATCTGGTTATGTTATGTATATACTCACAGTAAAATAAAGAAGAGAACCCCTTTGTTTAGGGAAGTGACTCCCAAGAGAGCCAGGGACCCCTATATCATACATTTTATATAAAAACATCAAGTACAATCATAAAAAAAACAATAAAGCCGGGAGATTATTTTCTAATAAAAATAAAGAAACCTTTCGGGGTTTTAATTCAAGCGTTCTTGTTTGCAGAAAAAAAAATAAAAAATCAAACAGCCGGATATGTATGCCGGCGTGTTACAAAGCGAAATAATGTTGCATTAGCGAGGTCCTTTTTTTTTATTCCCCTTATTCTTCAGGGGAATCTAAATTCCAGCCGTGTCTCGAGCGAAGGGTCTCACTGAGCGCTGACATTGTGAGTGTCAGCTTCAGATCACTTTAATCAGAGAATGGATATGCATGAAAAACCGGATAAGGGACTTTAATCAAAAAATCCGCTGGTCTGGAAACGTGACGCACTCTGCCAAACACACTTCATCCTACGTTTCTTGTGCCGCTGCCAAAAAAAAAAACCTGGCGTTTTCATGAATATGCATCAGACATGATATTACATTAAATTGTGACATTGTTGCTCGGCATTAAGGATTTAGAACGATAAAAAAAAAAAAAAAAATAGACTTCTGCAAAGTTTTCATCAATCGAACATTACTGTCACTGTATCAATTTTCACAGCTTATTTCTCGGCGAGATATTGAAGTCGCAAAGCGTGGCGTCGCGGTAAAATACTAATTGTAACAGGCAGGTCCCTGCTCCGTACCTTAACGGCAAACGGAGGATTTTCTCCAGGGATTTGAGGAGCTTTTACTCCGTGTTATGCTTTTCCTGATGGATTTAGATTATTATTATTATTAAACTGATACATTATTGGTCCGATAACAACCGACTCGCTTTTGTGTCCAAGACCTCTGAGTTCTCCATTGATGGGAATGGAAGCCACGTATGTTCTGCTATGAATGAGACATCCCAAACAAGCCCATCGTGACCACTAAGGGTCCTTCTTTGCTGCCGATTTTTATTTCTCGATGTTGTGAGCTGTTTCAGACAGAACTTTACATGTTCTACAGCATTAAAGGGGCCCTCAGGCAAAAAACAGGGGTGGAGGGATTGAGTGTGAATTATTAATACATGTCCCCCACCTTGTTTTCACCCCTTCTTTGCATAGAGTTGTCCCACACCGTGTCATTCTCTCAGTGGCTGAAGATATCTAGCTAAGGGATGCAGGTTACTCATCGGCTCCATGATGAGCCAAAGCCAATCCGACAGTCCTGAAGGTTTGAGAGATATATTATGAGGCCTACCATGTGCTAAAGTCATTTTGGATCCTGGAGGCCCCAAACTTTGGAAGATTGCCCAGTGGCCATTGAAAAGCAGCCTATTGAACAGAGAGGAGATATGGAGAAGGACTAGCACGCCACCTCTAAGGTGGTTTACACCCCAGTCCAGTGACGATCGGCGCTTGCAGACTAGCGAGCACACATCCGATCAGATGTCCCTTAACGCGGAAGGTTTGAGAGACATTGTGTTACGACATTTCAAATCTTATCGCATGGTAATGTAATTTTGGGTCCTGGAGGTTCCAAACCATGGAAGGTTGTCCAGGGGCCAATGACCGACAGCCTTAAACTCAGAGAAGAGAAACAGAGAAGGACTAGCATACCACCTTTCAAGAAACATGGAGAGCAGGGGTGCCAAGCCCTGGAGAGGTCAACTCCCACATAGCCAACAGACAAAAAGGACCGGTCACTTTTTTCTTCCAATAACGGCAGGTTAATAGGAAAATAAAGGCAATGTTTTGGCTCTTCATGAGCCTTTCTCACATCTTTATAAAGTCTCACATAGAGCCTAAGTACAAGAGGGGTGCCAGGGCTAGGTATCCATCAGTCTAACCTTCAGGACTTTTCCCCAGCTGCATTTCATCTATGGAACTCCCTCCCTGGCAACATCAGACTCTCCCCATGTCTCCAGTCTATCAAGACATCAATTGCATTACTTTAGAGAACCCTATCAGATAACTCCATAACTTCCCCATTGGATCTTCCCTGATCTACTGTATCTCCCAGAAAGCCCCCACGCATCGCACAACTTCTCATACTTTGCAATTTACTCTTAGAATTGTGTATCACCCACTCCTCTTAGACTGTAAGCTCACTTGAGCAGGGTCCTCTTTTTCTATCGTTTTTCATGTATCAAACTCAGTTTATGTTTGTTTTGTCCTTTCCATTGTACAGTGGAATATGTTGGGCTTTATAAATAATTGTATCTCATCGAATGATGGATATCACACTGATCTTCATGATGCAGCTCATTGATTGATGGCTTGTTGCCATCTGCTACTTAATCTGTGATGGAAACAAGGTGGAAACTATGGAGAACTGTGGTGGAACTTGCCTAAGTCGAGAGTCCATGTCATGGTACTTGATTCACCGTAGTTTCCCACAGTTTATTGTACAGAACCCAGACATCTTTCAATGAAAGAAGGGTGGATAATGGACAACCTATTGGGTTTAAGTCAAACCCATCCCAAGCACACTCAACATCTCTAACCCACCCCAACTATTGCAACGGTGTCTGGAGTGAGAGATGTTAGGGTGGGGCCTCCGACTCACCTCTCCAGTGTGGGGCTCGAACTGGTGCACACTTCCTGGATTGGCACTTGGGTCTGCCATCATCTGGAAGCATGGCGTGGATCGCATCTGACTGTCATGCTGAGAGGATCTCATCCAGGGTCTCACAACAGTGGTGGGCATGCCGGTCCTTCGAAGGTGGCCGCCTGGGATCAGCACTTTGACAGGAAGAATGCTGCGGATCCAGGCACTTCCTGACTGCTGGGGTCAGGAGAGGGATAAATGGAGGGGATGTGCTTGAGTTTTGGTGCCCTATTAAAACCCCCTACTCCACCACAAGAGTTCTCAGATGTTCTTTGCACGCCTAGGGAGAACTTCCTGTGATTATTAACCTTTTCCTGGTTTTGACCTATTTGACTGATACCTGGATTTCTCTGGTTGCTGCCCGTCCAGACCTTGGGCCTGGACCAACAGATTTTCTTATGAATTTGCCCCTTGGATACCTCACCTAGGGCTCTTCACCTACCCCGATTGCCTGTATCACAGTTTGGGCTCCTCACTCCCACCCAGAGCCAACCCTCTGACAAACAGGTACAGACAAGAGGCACCAGTAAAACTGACCTTTCACTTATGACTGAAACAGATTTGGGTCGTTTAGAGCAAGATATGCAAATAATATAATTAATAATTAAACAATATCTCCAGCGTCAGCAGATACTTCATGTCATTGTGGTGAATGTCTGCAGCGTTTCATCAAGGTCACCTAGAGTTGTGTTCATGGACTGGGTACCTTGAATAAAATGACCTGTTTATGTATTTTTTCCGAATGCCATTCTGTCCCCACGGGAATATTTATCGACTCTTCACGTTTTGAAGGCATTAATAAAAATATCTTCAAAGGAAGTCCCACGCGCGGACACGCTGTTGAAAAAAATCTTGTGTGGTACGAGAAAACTCGAACTCATGCCGCGCGATGGAAATTCCCCAGATTTATTAAATACAGGCCACGTTCACTTTGTATTCATGTCATTAAAATGCTAAAGATATTTCAAGACATAAGCATTTCAATAAATGATGTTCCCCATCAGCGCGGCCTGCTCTCCATTACCTCGTCAAGTACAAAAAAGCGTTTTCCGAATCCTTTTTCACCTACAGCTGGGATCACTTGTCAAAGCCCGCTCTGCACCTCGAGGAACTGAACTTCAGCTTCAATGAACCTTCCTGATATTAGATCTGAACCAGGACCGTTCGCCATTATTGTAAAGCCGTAATGGTCTACACGTATCGGCAAATTAATTCCAACTTCTCGAAAGACTAGCACTAATTGTTCCATGTCGCTTTTATCTGATGAAGTGACTGGCTGCTCAGGTGTCACGGATATTCTTGGAGATAAAATTCACTGCCTGGCCGAAAAATTAGTCACCACCTTCCTTAAAAGCCTGGTATGATCTGAGGTGGCTTCAGTTGGTCAAGTCTGGGCTCAGTAATGTTAGACGGCCAAAAAATGAGGTCATGTGACTCCCTGAATATACCGAATGAGAAGGTTTTTCCATCAATGGGTTTTTTCCTCCCTGATGGCACAGCGGGCATATTCCAAGATGGCAATGCCAGGATTCATCGGCCGCAAATTGTGCAAGAGTGGTTCAGGGAGCATGAGACATCATTTCCACACATGGATTGGCCACCGCACAGCGAAGACCTTAACCCCATTGAGCTTAATCTTAGGGATAATGTGCTGGAGAAGACTTTACGCAGCGCCGCGACTCTCCCATCATCAATACAAGACCTTGGCCGCAAATGAATGCCACTCTGGACGCCAATAAATGCTGTGACATTGCATGAGCAAATCGGACGAATGAGTGCCGTAATCAATTGAACACATTAGGTATTGTGTTGCTTTTTTAGTGACATTCCCTGTTTCTTGGCCGGAACATCTCGGTTTCTATCAGGGTTAGTCTGAAAAAACGCCGAATGTACCCGACAATCCGCCACAAAACCGCCAAATGCATCTGAAAAAAGCCGACGATCCGCCGAAACGGCGCATCGACCAGCCGGTGGAAAAAGCCGGCAAGCCACCGGACGGGGTAAAAAAAAAACCCACCACAACTTTAAAAACACTTTTGTAAAAAAAATACTGGATGAAAATGCCTGTAAATAACATATAAGGTCTTATGAGGAATAATAGAAAGGTCTGTTACAGGAAAAAACACGCTATTTTTTAAAAAAAAAAAACGGAAAATAAACTTTGCCGAAAATATCCCAAAAAATACCTAAAAAAATCCTAATTAACAAATGAATAAAGAAACTTTTTGCTGCAAATTAAAAAAATAAACAGTTTAACAGATATTTAATAAAAACAGGAATATTTTTTTCATTGAAACCTATGGGATTCGCCTGATTAAACCTGCCGAATGAAACCACCGAACATCGGGACATTTCACTGACATTTCTCTGCTGTTCGGTGTCTGTGAATAGATTGACCATTGCTTCTCTATGGGGGATTTCACTGCCATTGAACAACACTGTATTTCGCAGGCAATTCGCCAATATTTTGCAAACTGCCTGCTCTCTGAATAGCCGAATGGTCGCAAAATTGCACCGTACAGGGAAATTCACCGTTTGGTGCAATTTCAGAACCAATTCGGCTCTCATTGAATGACCCCTTAAGTCTCTTATGCTTTTGTTCAACGCGTTTCAAAAGAGGTCCCTGATAAAGCCTCCCAGTAGGTGAAATGTGTTAAAGCCTGTATATCAATCATATAGCTGCTCCAAATAGCGACAAAAAACCTTATTTAAAAAGGAAACAGGGCCTCGTGGTGTGTTTTGATTGAATCTGGTCCTTTGAGGAACCACCATAAACGTAAGAGGTTGAAGTGGTTGTTTTCCATCGCAATGATCCTCCTTGTTGCGCAAAGTGAACTCCTCCTTGGAAGCCTCATGCTGCAAATTATGAGGGTTGTTGGCAAAGCTAACGTCACATCTCAACTATCTACTTAGTAAATTTGTTGAATTTGTGCGTTTTGTGGTGTTTACATGCCCCCATCCTACCTGCTGGTCCGTCTAAGGATACATGATGTATGGGTCCGTAACATTTCCTGCAACAGTGTTTCATCCGTCTGTGTCAACATACGCCGCTTTGAATTGGAAAGTTAGGGTTAGGTATTATGCGGCCCATAATTCTGCTTTATTACGCTATAATTCTGACACGCTGGATCGTGGACAACCAATTTTCACACTTGAAGTTTTATCAAATTAATGTTTTTTTGGCCGGGTCCTCTTTTGATAAGCAAGTGAAGATTAATTAATCGCACTCTATCAGACTTGGCTCCGTAAAGCCATCACGATGCACGGCTGTTGGCCACCGTGGTGATACTCAGAGCTTGCTGCCTACATGGAGCTGGGGAGGAGGGATGGGGGGGTTTCATGGACATGTTGTGAAATGATGATTTATATCTCTACGGGACTATGATGAATATTAACTAAATGAAACGGCAATAGGAAAAATTAATTATTTCTCGGCGAATGGAAAATCTAGATTGACCTTGGAAGAGAGAAGTGTGGAAAAGCTCATTATGAATCGAACTATGTGGCTCTATCCAACTATGGGGAGCATAATGCTCAAAGAACTCTGAGATTGACCTCTGGTTGGGGTCGTTAAAGGGACCCGTCATAAGCTAAGTTCTTAATTTATCTGCTAATCAAGATGGCATAAGCATGTTATATTTCATGGGACTACTCAAGATGTGCCACCAGCTTCATAGGTCTTTTGAAGGAACACCTAGTACATGGGGTGAAAATCAAGTTAGGATCCAAAGGGTTCAATGCTGACCTTCTCGACTACCAAGTCTTGGCACTGTGGACATTTACGGATCTCTAAAAGGGATAGATGGAAAGATTACCGAACCATGGAGTTGATCTTGACATGAAAAGCTTATACCTCACGTGGAGAAACCATGAACCAACCGAGGTCAGAATGACGGATACCAGAATCTGTCCAGCTTCAACAGAAACCACTAACTTCAAAGACCTTCTAGTGAGGGAAGGAACACATTGCACATGGGGTGAAAATCAAGGTAGGATCCAAAGGGTTCAGTGCTGACCTTCTCGACTACCAAGTCTTGGCACTGTGGACATTTACGGATCTCTAAAAGGGATAGATGGGAAGATTACCGAACCATGGAGTTGATCTTGACATGAAAAGCTTATACCTCACGTGGAGAAACCATGAACCAACCGAGGTCAGAATGACGGATACCAGAATCTGTCCAGCTTCAACAGAAACCACCAACTTCAAAGACCTTCTAGTGAGGGAAGGAACACATTGCACATGGGGTGAAAATCAAGGTAGGATCCACAGGGTTCAACGCCGACCTTCCAGACTTCCAAGTCTTGGCATAGTTGACAATTATGGTTCCCTATCCACATAGGTAGGAAAAAGGGATAGAATGGCAGAATGCCAGACCTTAGAATGGTTGACCTTTACATGGGCATAACTCGAGAGGACAAACCAGGACAAGTTGAGGTCAGGATTCCAGATGCCAGAATAAAGGATAATCAAGCCAATATCAGGGCAGGCAGCAAAACAAGTGCATAGTCATGAAACGTGCTGGGTCAGGGTGACGGAAAACTCAGACACAAAACCACAGAGCATCACTCGCAGGAGGTCAACAAACACAATCTCAGAATGTCGAATGGAGGTTTGTCCTTTCAAAGAGAAGACTGATGTGTCCCGTGTGACAGCAAGAAGAGATTGAGGGAGCATCATCTGAAAGTGATGGACTCCTGCAGGAGCAAAGAGACACAGTAGACTTTAAGCATAAAAGAGGCTATGGGCACAAAAAACAAGAACGCATGTATCAGAGGTGGACGAGCTATGGGTTTTTAGAGCTCCTAACATACACCGAAAAAGGCTTTATGGTTTTTATTACAACAACAGCAATAAAAAACTCAACGGCAAGATGGTAAACAGTATGACTTAAGATACAATAAATGGGTTGTTCAGAGAGTTCCGAAATGTTGCCGAAATGTAACCGGACACTGAAATTCAGTGTACGGTTACATTTCGGGGCCATTTGGTTATTTAGAGAGCAGGCAGTTTTGCCAAATTTTAGCGAATTACCTGCACGTATGGTGCCTGTTCGACGGCAGTGAAATCCCCCATAGAGAAGCAATGCTTAATCTATTCAGAGACACCGAATAGCAGGGAAAAGTTGCCGAAATGCCCTGCTATTCGGTTTTTTCATTCATCAGGTTTATTCAGGGAAATCCCATAGGCTTCAATGTTAAAAATATTCCCGTTTTTATCCAATATCTAATAAACCGTTTATTATTTTATTCTGCAGCAAAAATTCTCTTTATTTTTAGGATCTTTTAGTAATTTTTTGGGATTTTTTGACAAAGTTGTTGTTCCGTTTTTTTAATCGTTTCCTCTTTTTTCTGTAACAGCCCTTTTTATTATCATTCATTTGATTTTATATGTAAATTCCAGACATTTTTGTTCAGTAGTTTTTTTGCAAACAGCGCTTCAATTTTGACACTTTTTTTTTGTTCACCCCATTTGTCACCTTGTCGGCTTTTTCCGGCGGCTGCTCTGCCCTCTGTTCGGCTGCTCATCGCCATTTTCCGGACGTGTTCGGTGTGTTTCTCCAGCCCCTAGCCAAAGCTTCAGGACGGGTACACTGAACATGCGGTGAGCGCATTCCCCAAAAATGAAGCAGCACATAGATCTTGTGGTTATAACTAGTCAGCATAAACTGGGCCTTTAATGATTAATGTAAAAAGTGCCAGGCAGAACCTGGCGGCCAATGAAGGATGACACCCTGGCTTCTTACTGCATGTCATCTTTAATCCCTCCCCTCGAATTTGGGTGCGATTGCTCAGAAATCACTGGCTGGTGTCTTGCTGTCTGTGACATAATTAGACCAGGAACAGATAAACAGATTAACTCTGGTCACCAAGACCCAATTGCGCAACATTCCAACAAACAATAGTAGACTGTGAGGATAAACAGGGGATTACGATTATACAGTATAAACTAATGCGGAAGTGTTTGCCAAACAAGACAGATAAATGAAGACCACTCCAACCTTTAATAGATGAAAACATATTCTAGATAGGAGTAGTTGCAAAGGTCTACATTGACGCCCCAACAGTAATCCTTTTAGCAAATAGTAAAAGATAAACATATACAATAATAACAATAACAGTATTATTCATGCAAAGCACAGACAACACAAGCACCCTGCACCTAGAATTGTAGATACAGGGTGACTTCAACATAGAAGAGGGCAGGGAGACAATACAGGACATCAGGCTTGCACCTTCCAAATGCATGTCTAGGCCCATGTACCCCAAGCTCAAAGGGACCCTTGTCACATATATAATATAATAACATTATATTTAACCTGAGTAGTTCTTGCAGTGAGTTTATTTCTGATGAACTGCCGCCAATTAAAAAATATGCTTGACATTAAGTACAGATCAAACAGTGATGCAGCAGAGATATACTATGTGTTCAGACAGAGATATTAACACCATTAATTTCATCCTGCAAACACGAGGCAGAAAAAGGGAAGCATTGAATTTGATTTGTATTTAATTACACTATATTTCCACTTTTTTTAAATTTGTTTTGCAAAATCTTTTTGTGTTGGTAAATAAATGATCGATGACACATTAGCCAACCGAATACATTATGCCATCAGATTAAATGACCCACGTGATGGTCCCGTTCCCTTCGAGTCTCTGCTGGGGAAGCATGTCTGGAAAGCATGATTAAATGCAAAGATATGCATGGAAAGCCCTCTCCTGT